>JAVIWB010003027.1:0-417853 GCA_031893035.1 Dermolepida albohirtum | reverse complement strand
AATTCTTTTTCAAATTTAAAACACGTAGCAAGTTACTATTTACTTCAACACTCGTTTCGTAAATTCACGCGTATTTTTATACTTTTGTGCCTATTAATGTAATAAATGTTACAAAATAATTTATAAGGGCTGACACAAAATAACTTTTAAATATTTCACCGGGAAAAAAAATTAAACGTCAATGGATAGCGATAAAAAACGTATACTGCTCCCCAAAGAGGATTATTTTCAAATGAATCCCGTGAACTTCGCCTGAAAAAAAACTGTATATTAAGTCATGCTATAATTCAGAGAATGGAAGGGAAACTCCTACGAATTGCATAATATATTTCTTAGGACACACCTATACCAATAAATAAATTTCCAACGCAGGGAAGTAGGGTAAAGATATAAGTTTAAAAATTGGATTAAGGTGAGTCCGCCGAGCGAGAAATATTGTAGTCTTTTGCTGTAAATAATTTCCAAAGGGATCAGGATACGTAATGTTTTTTGTATTGCTGAAAACGTAAAATATAAAACTGTACAAATATGAACACGAATATTATGGAGTTCTTGCCTCTATTTCTGAAACACGAAAGCATTTTCCAACAGAGTTGAGGACAACGTTGTTACTTTTCGAATACTTTAGAAAAGTTACGAAGAAAATAAACTGGAAAATAGTAGACATTGAATACGTATAGTTTTATAAAATAAATAGACGTGCATGTACAGGTTCATATGTATGCAATCGAACAGTAAGTAAAATGAAAAAGCAGTTTTCAGATAAAATGATAATGAACTTAAATCGTTAAAAACTCTTCTAAAATGTGTGAGTGAATGTGAATACACGTTTTAATCGTCTGCCATTTTCTTAACCAGTGACTTGAATATCTTACAGTTATGGAAAACCAGGGTCCCACATATCGAATATACGTACCTACGAGGGTGGTCCCATAAATATCTTGCATAATCTAGAGATGGCGGTAGTTGTTTAAAAAATATCACTGTATTAGAAAGTATACAATCTATAAAGCATATGTTTCAAGTTTGAAGACGACACGTTGTTTAGTATTTGACAGCCATCAATAGTGAACGTTTTCAATGAATTTCTAAAAATGGAATACATGATATATTACTTTTATTTGAAAGGTCTCAGCAGAACGGATATAAAAGCTGAACTGGATTCTACCCTGGGTGAGTCTGCTCCTTCGTTTACAACAGTGCAATATTGTGTAACGAAGTTTAAACGACGCCGTACGAGCTGCTAAGACGAGCATCGCAGTGGTCGACCAAATAAGGTGACGACTCTAGAAATGGTGGAGAAAATCCACAAAGCGGTACTTGAGGCAGACATAGTAGGCATTTCAAAAAGTGCGGTACATCGCATATTATCTGAAAATTTGGACATAAGAAAGCTGTGTGCAAGATGGGTGCCGCGTTTGCTCACACTCGAGCAAAAACAGTGTCGCGAAGATGTTTCAATTGAGTATTTAGCGAAGTTTGGACATGGGTCCATCACTTCACACCCGAGACAAAAGCATAATCAAAGACCGTTTGATCTGCAGGCAAGGTTGATTGATTTTCTTGAAAAAGGAAAAACTGACAACGGCGAGTATTATGCGAACTTATTGCAACGTTTGAGCGAAGAAATCAAGAAAAACGACCGCATTTAGCTAAGAAGAAAGTGTTGTTTCATCAAGACAATGCACCAGCTCACAAATCCGTTATTGCAATGCCCAAAATTAATGAATTATAGTTTGAATTGCTACATAATGCACCCTATTCGCCAGAATTAGCCCCCTCGGATTATTTTCTGTTCCCAAACTTGCACAAATGGCTCAGCGATCAAAGATTTTCCAACGATGAAAAGTGATATCGGCAGTTAATGGCTATCTTGAGGAGCAAGACAGTTCTTATTATAAAAAGGGTATCGAACTTATTGAACATCACTGGGAAAAGTGTATAGAGCTGAAACGGGATTATGTTGAAAATCTTTCCAAAATTTTTGCGTTTTCTTTGTTGGGTCAGGTACTTCTGGGACCACAATCGTACATTATTATTATGGAAGATATATTAACAGGGGAGCACAGTAACGCGAAAATTGAAACTTTTGTGAGATTGTAGACCGGTGCAGTAAAGAACAACGGTAATTTTTATGATGCCCAATCGTTCGTTTTTTGAGGGCAGTAAATTCTTTTAAATGCAGTAAGATGATTTTGCGTACCTTAAAAACTACTAAATTTTCCTTATCGTGTAAGACTTTTATTCCACAATCTCGATAAAGTATAAAGCATTGACTTAAACACTTATTATATGTATGTGTAATTCAGAGGGTGCGGATATAATTTTTTGTAATACTAAAAAATATCCTGAATGTAAGTTGACTTAAAATATTCAGTTACCCCAATGTAATTTAGCAAATTTTATTGGACTTGAATCCATGGAATTAATTTAAGTACGTAAAGTACGTAAGTAAAAATATAGCATTGTGTATGATAGATACCAAATAGACAAAATGGTAAAAGGAATATGGCGTATCTAAATAATGTCATACAGCAATAAATTGAAATGCAAACAGGTTAATTAATAGTAATTTATAACTAGATTGACAACAAACAGAGATTAAAGAGTAAACATCGATCATAACGATCGTATTACAGGAATCGTTATACCATCCCTTAAAAATGATATACTAACTATAGTAAGAAATATAGATAGATGACATCAGTGAAATAAGAATTTTATTTAAAAATATTAAAAAGTACAAAATCTAATGTAAAGTTCAATTCTAAACGTGATCAATTAAATTAGAACGAACTATGGGAATTAATTCGATACGTTTTAAAAAGAAGAACAAAATTATCGGATTGATGATGACGTAGTTAACGGACATGTAGGAATTAGGTTATGTCACCAATACAATTTTTACAAACGTAACATTCAATAGACCATAGACCGACATCTCAACCTTAGAGTTCCACAACTCAATACTCAGTATACATCACTCCCTCTCCAAAGCCCGTTTATTCCATATACAAAACATCACTGACCACCTCAGTAGAATGCTACTTAAAAGCTAAAATCTTTAAACCCCATCCGAAACTTCCAGATCCATTTTCAGTAAAAGACCGTTATTCTCTAGAAGCACCTAATGTATACAGGATTCCTTGCTCATGCGATAGTGTATATATTGCTGAAACAAAGCGCTCTGCCAGCACTCGTGTTTCAGAACATGAGTGTTATACCAGGCTGTTACGCGTAGCTGGTTCTGCACTTGCTGAGCATAGCCTTAGAACCAGTCACCATATCCAATTCAATTCTACTAAAATCCTGTCCCAAACTAGTCATTACTATCGCCGAAAAGTCCATCTTTAAAAATTTCAAAGTATGCAAATAACCTAAACCGTAATGAAGGTTGCTTCCTACACATTTTTACGCCTTGTAATTCTGTATCTCCAAACAACTCAATCGTAACTGTAACATTCCATTGATCTGTGACAAACAAAACCCATATGAACACACTTGCGCCAATTTCAGTGGAACAACGAAAGCAATAATAGCAGTTAAAGCATGAAGATGTCTCGAGTAAGTCAGGACGAAACGTTGGCAGTAAAAGTACTGAAAATACAGTTCCAGTCCGTAAGCCCAGATAAAGAAAAAACATATTCTTCTTGTTTGTTTAGTTCGTCAACTAGTAATATGTTTGAAATTTGTAATCATGTTATTGCAACTCATATAAACATATATATTATTATTTTTATTATATATTAATAAATATTCAATATGGCTAGAGAAACTTAATTCTTGTAGTTATATAAATTGCTTCGTTTGCCTTACAAAAAATTCATACAACATAAATATTTCGTAACATGTACAATACGTAGTAAACGACTTTAAAGTCTAATAATGTGTCTTCCATATCACATTCAAATGAGACCAATGTATACCTATATACTGTGGAAATTATGAAAATATATGTAACATATACGGCAATAAAAAGTTACGGTCTCCTATGTAAATTTAATGGCAAAGAAATCATCATATTATACAGATGAGATTTACAAATTACAATAGAGATGACATTTATGTACTCCCGTGTAAAATACGCATGAAGATCGAGCACGAACAAATACTTAAACTTCAAGTAAATTTTTTTTTATAGATTTTTACTTCCATTTAAATTTTCAGTTTTGATATTGGGGAAATTCTAGATTGTAAGAAAAATAATACTTCAGGTAGACCCTTGATGAAATGCGGATAAGTATTGACATATCTCAGGTTAATGTGACAGTGACTTCATACCTCTAGAAAAATTTTATCTGAACTTGAAAATGTGAGAGCTTGAACATTACGTGTTTTAACACATTATACTTTGGCTTCATAGATGTATACAAAAAAAGATCTGATTTTGGCAAAATACAATGCCATTGTTGTTGCTTTTAGTGGTAAGTAAACGCTTTTGTAATTGAATATTTGTTCTTCCCTACTTTTATGCATTGAAACGTCGATAATTTATTACGGCCTTATGCGGTGGGATACGAAACTTTAATTTTGTAAACCGATAATTGCCAGAAAATATTTATTTGATTTCGACGAAGCCGAAAGGCTGTGACGTTATTATCATGTCTATAAAAATCATGATAGGTGAAACGAAAAAGCAAAACTTTTTCCATCGCTGAGACAGCTTTTGAACAATCCTCTATGACAAGATCTACTAGCTTTCGATAGTGCAAAGAAGTTAAAGATAGCCAAAGAAATGTGAGCTTCAAGGTGGTCCAGCTAACTAAAGATATCAGCAACACTTAAGCAGTTTCTTTTTCGCTTCCGGGCTTCAACTGTATCTATACTGTAAATTTATTTGTGAACATTTCGTCAACTCTGACAAAGGACATTCTCAGGGCTACTATTAATTTGGAGTTTAAGAGCGGGAAATTAAAGAAAAGAAATCTACTGATAGAAATAATGCGAAAGGAACATGAAGGAGGGCAAGAAACAAGTAAAAAGTTGAAGAACTGAAACAGAGAATAGAATTATAAACCGCTATAGAAATTGAGAAACTTACGGGAACTGGTACATTTAGAGGAGAAGGGAAGAGAGTGATGCTAATGAAACACAAAAAGAAAGAATGAATGTCTTAAATGAAAGTAGATCAAACCGTTGAAGACTACGGAAATTTGGATCGTTTATGATATTATGAAGAAGATACAAAGCGGGCGAAAAATAGTAATTCATTCGGAACAGGCAAAAATGCAGAGCCATAAGACTCATGTAAAGTATAACAAATTAAGACTTAATGAGGTAGAGTATGACATTAAAGATTTAGAAACCTTGGAGAAACAAATATACAGAGTTTACAACAAAAGAACAACTTATGACCGCTCATATGACGAATATCGTTTCACAAAATACCTGATAAAAATAGCAATAATGAACCGTAAAAACACTAAATAGGAACTATTAACGACTTTAAGTATTTGTTCATAATTTATATTTAGATTGCTTTATTAACTTTACATACTTATATATATTTCTGTTGTTTAATTCATTTATTGTATATGTACATACCTAAAGTGTCAATACATATTCAGCCAAGCAAGCCCATAGCGTCTGTAGATAATGCGATGGTTTGCGACATTACCGTATGTGTATCCATTGATACATATTTTATCGATGCCAATATGTAATATTTATCATTGCTATTCAGCCAAATATCGCGCCAGCGCGACCATGTAACTATTTGAAACTACAAACATCATTTTTCCCGACGCACCTCGCAATATGTAAATATAATACACGATGGTGGACAGTTCCCCTTATACAAGGACTTTGCAGTTAGAGCATCAATAGAAAGCAAATAATAAAACTTTTTTTAAAAAAACAATTTGGGGGATCGTGAGTCAATCATCTGCAACGCCGGTATTATGCTGCTGCTTTCTCCCTACCTAATCGTCCATGCTCCAACGCCTCTAGAACAGAATTATGCGAGAAGGATCCAAATCCTCTCATTAAGCAATAAACAAAATTTTAATGATAGATACTCACTCACACGTTGGGTATTTTGGTGTAGTCTTGTAAAGTTCTAAATGTACCATATCTACTATAATTGGACTTGTATATACAGTATATATGAGCACGGCAGAACCGCTCGGGGCAAAATATTTATTTACAAGTAAGCATACACATTTGGCAGCATAAGCAGATCCCTATTAAGAATTAATATATGTACAGAGTTGCAAACCATTACGCAGGCGGTATTGGTAAATGCATATGTATAGCATTGTAATTGTTATTAAAACTAAAACATTGAATTATATTTTATTTTGTGGAATCATTTATCAGTTCGATTTATGTAAATATTTTTATTTTATTTTAATAAATGTATTAAAGATTTATAAAGCTTTTATTTAGAAATCGATGCGTACTTTTAAAAGCGAACAATATTTAAATTTTATTCATTCTGATTAAAACAATTGCGCTAATGAAACTAATCTTCTGGCCATAATCAGTTCACCAGTTAATCAAATTAACGTAACAGAAACGTTTGCAGTTTAAATAGGAAAATTCGAAAATTTAATAAGGAAGATGAAGAGATACAATGTAGAGATTTTGATTGTGTTGGAGATAAACTGGAAAGATAGAGATATTAAAGAGTTGAAGAACAGGTGAATGGTGCGCAGTACGTCCGTCACAATAAGAAGAGTGTAAGAACTATGTGATGTTGCTTGGATATATTTCAAAAGAACTGGGTGCATGTAACTATCGCATCCAGTACAAACCTAAAGGGAAAGTCAAGGTCCCTTGTGGACCATAGCACTAAGGAGTAAATAAATAGTAGCCTTAATGAATATTCCACGTATTTACGTGCAATATTTTTTGAAATTGAAATCAAATTTTGGTTTTATGTGAAATTTAATATACATTCGTCGATGAGGGTTTAAAAATTTGAACTTAAGGTACGCATTTTACTCTTTTGATGCTAAACATCTCAACGAAAAGATAGCTAAAAAATTATTTTTAATAAATTCTGTTATTAATTTTCATTCGTTTTGTTAGAAACAAAATTTTATTACATACCTTTAATCATTCTTGAACTAATCTGCATAATTTCCAAGTAATTATAACATCTCTTTTTAAAATTTCGTCTATAAGAAAATTTCTCAAAGCGAAAACCTCCTCTTTAAAATTTGACTCTATTAAAGTACACGGAAAAATTCTGGAAATTAAAAAAAAGTGATTATAAAGTTTTACTTTCATCTTCGACTTTTGCAATTATACGGATAGAATAACCAAATTGGAATTACAGTCGATTTCCCCTACATTACTTTTTTTAGGAAATATTAAATTTTATATTAAAAATTTACTGCTTGACATGTAATCAACTTTATTCGTTCCAGTCTATATACTTTAATATAGTTAAGTTCAAATGAATTTGATGAAAAAACGAAATTGGAAATAAGATTATATATGGTTCGAATATATTTTGTAAAGGCTGTCCCAAAATTAACACAAGATTTGAATTAAATAGAAAACACAATTTTTAGTCTTTTGATTGCTATTTTTTTATTGAATCATAAAGTACATAGGATAGGGTTATTTATGGAATAATACATCGGGCAAATGACCTCCACGGCTTTACATGCATATACGCACTCGTTCGTCGAAATTTTTCATGACCATTATGCATAAATGTGGCTGAATTTCGTTGATGCAGCGTGGAATCTCCTCCTTTAATGCACGGGTAGTTGTGGGCCTTGTTGACATAGACCTTTGATTTCAAATAACCCAAAAAAAAGAAATCTAATGGTGTTAAATCACACGATCTAGAGAGCCAATTCTGATCACCGAAACGAGAGAGTACGCGACCTGGAAATGTCACATGCAGTAATTGAATTGTTTCACGGGCAGTATGGTATGTGGCACCGTTTTGTTGAAACCACATATTGGCCACATCAATATCATCCAATTTCGGCAGAAAGAACTGTGTTATCGTGTCGCGATATCGAGCACCAGTAACAGTCACTGCTTGACCAGCCTCATTTTCAAAAAAGTATGGTCCAATTATGCCTCCAACCCAAAATCCACACCAATCACGTTGTGGATGCATTTGTCTTTCAACAATCCCAAAAGTGGCAATTTTGGCAAAGCCATTTTGGCGATTAACAAAGCCATCAAGGTGAAAATGTGTTAATTGAATTTTGTAAGCTTCATCGCTTAGGATGATTTTGCTCCTGAAAAATCATTTGAACGGCAAGTTTTTGGATGTTGTTGATGTTCAATAACCCATTCAACGAACTCTCTTCTTAAATATTGCTGTGCATGGTCATTAGGCTTCAGTTGTTGTGTTAATTTGAATTTTATATATAATATAATATATATATATATATATATATATATATATATATATATATATATACGTGTAAGCAAATAGATAATAATTAAATGGAAGGGTGTTCGACACAGATCTTTTTTTCAATGAATATACGCTGTGTAGAGAGCAACACTTCAAATTTTTCCGATGAAATTTGCAATTCTTGTCCACGACTGTTTCGGAAATATTAAATGTTTTCAGATTAATTTGAAAAATTTTTGATAATGTAAAAAATAAGAAAAACATTAATGTCACTGTAGATTGTCAAACGCGACAACATCCTAATCTTACGCAACTGCTTAATCGATATTGACATTTGAACGGCAAGTTTTTGGACGACCAGTGTGTCTGGCATTGATTTGGTAATGGGGTGGTGCTCCAACGACATCGCATTTGCTGGACAGTCTATAAGTTTGTCAAAGCTAGCTGAATTTTTCAATTAATCTCTTCTCCAACAATTCCTGTTGACGAAGTTAAAACAACTTTAACGATTCCGAAGCGTCACATTTTGTATGAAATTTTCTAACATTGTCATCATTTGTTCACAAAAATACGTTCTCCTATCAAAGTCTTTCCATGAGCTCTTGATTTCTTAAATATTGTTGGCAATAATGACTAGAAGTATGACACGTATCCAGTTTGGTATCATTACTTACTGCATTCGTATTTGCCTTACATGTCCAAACTCGCGAAACTGCTTTTCTATTTTAATCCTAATACTGTTTCTCAGCTCTCATTTGTGTCCGTGTGTTATCCCATAACCAATCATCTTTGTTATTTTGTGCATTTCTGTACAAATGGCGACAAATTCAAATCTTACTTTAATTTTGAGACACCCATTATTAAGGCAATTTTGACTAAATTTGATTGGAGATTAAATACCGAATATATTACAAGAAAATATAGTATAAAGCAAATATGTTGTCACACTATATATAATATATATAATAAGAAAATATAGTATAAAGCAATATGTTGTCTATGTCTCTTGTTTTTACAAATGTACAAACGTATGTACATATGTACTAGTAATTTTTCTCAGCTGTTGATTTTTTATGCCGTACTGTATGGTTAACTTCTTCTTCTGCTTGCTCTTGCAAATTGCTTTACTTAATATGCTTAATTTGCCTTCATTATCCCTCATAATTGTTAATTTCATGATACCATTTGTTCTTTACTTCCCCTTTCATTACCCGTGTTAAAAAAACATGTTAGTTTAATGTCCCTTAAGTTACCTTTATTAGATTAACCCTATCATTACGTCGCCCCTTGCAACTTTATTTTTTACATCTATATTAATATTAATTTAAATTTTTTCGTGTTCTAATCATTGTTATGTGATATTGCTTTCCCTTTGTTATCTCAGTACAGTCTTCAGTTACTATCTCTGTTTATTCCTGGATAATTTTTAGAGTGGTGTATTCCATTGGTTATGTATTTTTCCATTTCAAAGGATACATCTCTTTTTAGTGTAGCCTTTAGAATAATTGTTTCGGTTTTCTCCAGTGGTAACTGAAAATTGTGCTTTTTATCCACCATGAAACAACACGAAAAGAAAGTAGACAAAGACGCTAATTCTAAATTTAGAAATCTGGCAGGAGTGCAAGAACAGATCTTAGACGTCTACCTAACCAGTCATGGTGTGTTCCAAGTGTACGTAAAAAAATTGGAAGCAGAAATGATGGTACTTGTGTATATTGCAAAGAAACGGACACACGTACAATTTTCAATTACGCATAATGGGCAATTATAAGGAAAAAAAACAAGTATCCTGTGCGGAAGAATAACCCAAAGACAATTTTATTCATTTATGACTAGGTAAAGAAAAAACTGAAGAATTATTTAAGGGATGATTTAAACAATTTTGCATGTAAGGGAGACTGATTTGAAAGTAAGAAGGCAAGAAGAATGAAATACATGCAAAGGATGGAGAGATGGTTGCCAAGTGTATCTAATACTAAAATCAGCTAGTGACGGTTTCAGATGGCTAAGAACACAGCGAACAAGGAGAACTTTAGTCGATTGGCATCCGATACATCATATGAGGACGTAATAATGTCTAAATTAGACTTCTTCTCTATTAATACCCCAAGTCTCTCTAATCTCGTGCCAATGCTTATAAAACATCATTATCAATCTTCGAAAGTCGACTGAAACAAGGGTCATATCTGAATTTACCTTTCTTAAACATCACAAATCATCTTTGAACGACATTAATACAAAGCGTACTAGGAAAGTTTTGCAATACAACTTTGTTTAAATTAAAGCACACTCGTTTTCCCAAGCCAGCAGAATGTACTCATCACTGAAAAACCGCCTTCATTTTCACATGCGGGAACAGTGCAAAGTCTCAGGGAACAAGATCCGGACTGTAGGGAGGGTGCTCGAGAAGTTTCAATCCTGTCGTGGTCAAATATTCGGTGCAGGCTTTGGCGCGGTGAGCTGGAGCATTATCGTGATGGAGGAGCCAGGTGTCCATTCTTGATTTTGGCCGCAAGTTTTTCATAGATCCAATGACTTTAGGCAGGCACTGTTCAGTATACCACTTAGCTGTGACTGTCTTCTGTGTGTCCAAAACTACGCTTTCCACAATTCCACTTGGTTTGAAAAATACGGCTATCATTGGTTTCTTTACAGATCGGGATTTTCTGACAACTACGGGTGTGTCCTCATCATCAAAGACCCAAACTTTGTTTTGAGCTTTCGTCGGCACTTCGTAATAGTACGGCCAAGACTCGTCACCTGTCACGATGTTGTTCACATACCAAGATCGTCTCTTATTAAACTTTTTTAGCATCTCCTGGCACCAAGTCACGCGCCGGGTCATCTGCTCTTCAGTCAGTCGATGCGGCACCCAGAGAGAACAAAGTTTCTTCACGTGCAAATGATCATGCAGAATCAAACGAATTGCTGGTGCATTTAGGACTGAAATATCCTCTATCTGCTGGTAGGTCACTCGTCTGTCCGCGCCAAGTATTTTCCTCACAATAGTAACGTTTTCCTCCGTAAGTAACGTTCGTAGCCTTTCCGGCCTCTCAGCATCCTCCACAGTTAAGTTTCCCCTTTGGAATTCTCTATACCACCTGAATATCGTTGTGCGATGTGGCCAAACATCACCTAGTGCAAGAGTCATTTTTTCGAAGCACTGGTCTATGTTTAAACCACGCACGAAATTATAACACAAAAGTGCCCTTATCTCATTTCGTGAACACGATGCCATCGTAAGCACTTTACACTCTCACTGCTAATGAATAACTGAGTCCATCGATATGGCGCGGCGGCTACTATGCCCGTATGAACATGTCTCAACATGCAGCAACAAGCAGCTTTCTACGATTCATTGTTGCGTCATATTGCAAAACTTTCCTAGTACCCTTTGTAACATGTACTCCAAAAATATTACACAAACACTCCGCTGTAACAGTTACATTGTTTTCTTTTAAAATTTATACAAAAGATTCCATCTGGTTTGCAAACACAACACGCACTGACGGCTGTATTATGATTTTTACGCATATTAGAAGTATAGGAGCAGAAAATTTCAATCCCACTACGAGAATTTCTTAAAAATATTTTAACGATAAGCACTTATTGCCTATTTTTTATGAAATAAAGACAGAATAGAACTTTCCAACAGTAATGTCTTAAAACACACAAAATGTGTTCCACATATATTACTGTATGAAATAATTTTATTTCAAAGAACGCCATTTAAGCCGGAAAATATATAAAGTTTGTCAATTTAGGAAGCTATTTCTAACACATTTATGTGTTTCCTTGACCAAGTTCGATATCGAATTTATTTGAACTTCCATTATGAGTATGTCTGCTATTTAAACCATGAAATAAAAACGCATTAATACCTTAATAACATCGCAGTTCTTTTGTAAAGTTCTTCGATTGTATTATTTGTATTACAAAGAGCAGAATACGAAAACTTCGAGCTTCTAAATTATTTCTCAAATTTCGTCGTTTCGTTTTCAAATATTTTTTTGTAACAAAATGAGGAAAAATAACGTAAATAACAAGTACTTAACTCAAAGAAAATGACACATTTTGCACAATTTATGGATAAAATATTGGATCATCTGTAAAATTCCCTTTGGATTCGCCTCTTTCTCCTTGGTCGACCAATATGCGAACGATGCAATGTTATGACAGGACATTTAGGTGATAGAAATCGATCGGACACCGCCACGGCAAGAACATTCGACTTTTCTCACTACTACGTCTCCACTTCTAACCCAAATAGAACGATTGTTAAAAGTCCTTCTCTCGTAAATATACATACACATATACATATGTCTATATACGTTTATGTATGAAAGGAAAAAAATGAAAAAACCGAGATAGATATCGGGTTGTACGAAATGACCCGGGTTTCGATCCTTGGGGTGTACTACGTGTCATTCACACTGTGCTGCCATTCGACAACGATGACTCTCCCTTGCCGAAAACGCCGTTATGTTTAGTGAATGTATATCGAAGGGAATATTTCCCCTCCCACATCTCTAAATATCGTCTTATGGATCTGATATCCACATAATAGGCTGAATAATTCTCTCGCCTGTCGCTCTTGTCCTTTGTTTGAGTGAAGAGAGAAAACTTAGTAAACACTTCAAGTGGTGCTTCCGGCATCATGTGAGCATCTTTTGTATAGAACAAGATCAGTGGATAAAATTATTTTCGACAGGCTAACAATAAGTGAGAGTATCAGGCTTAATGGTTAGTAGAATGTCTAATTTAATTTTTATTTAATTACAGGTTCGTTTCGTAATTAATATACATACGTTAAATTAATTTTAATGAAAGAAAGATTTAAGTACACATACACTGCTCAAAACAATTAGGGGATATTTAGAAAAATGGTAATAGAGTACATAAATAAATAATATAGCACCTCGCAAATATTTTTGTATTTAACTACAACGTTTTTTGACACGATTGATCTTGTTTGTACAAAGCTATTATTGCACTAGAGTGAATAAATATCATTAAATGAACACACAATTATGAGACTTTATAAGAAGTTTTATTGATAAAATGACGAAAAATCTATTGTTAATGCGTACGAGGATAGTTTGACAAGTAGTTAGAATGACACATAGGTGGCGCTCTAATTGGTAAGACAAATGCACTGTAATTTAGGTTGCCTATTTATATGTTTACATTCCGATATTTAGATAAATCGGTTGATTAGTTTATTTTTACAGCTGATTGAAAAAAAAGCAACACGTCGTTTTGTTAAAATGGAAAAAACAGGTATCGTGCGGTGATTAAATACTTCGTAATTAAGGGTATGAAAGCTACCGAAATAAAAGATTAGTTACGGGAAACATTAGGTGTATCTGCTCCATCATACGCCACAATAAGTAGATGGATAAATGATTATAAATGTTGTAGAAAAAGCTTTGTTGATGAAGCGCGCTCTGGAGCACCCGAAGTCGTGACTTCTAAGGAAATGATTATAAAAATCCATAACATTATTATACAAGATCGACGACTCAAAGTGAGAGAGATAGCAGACATAGTAAACATTTTAACAGAACGCGTACACCACATTTTAACGAAAGAATTGGGCCTTTCCAAGCTTTCGACAAGATGGTCCAACAATCTCATTTATTTTTGTCACACACGCAGCTTAATAATAATTTGACTCACTCCAATGTAGACTATTTTTACTTTTAGGACCATAACGTTCGTATTAACTTGGCGCACCAAAGTGTGACTCATTTCCTTTCCCACATCATAGCATCATTTACAGTAATTTCGTGACCAACGTGGACAATTTTTTATTATATTACCCCTAGATTTCAAGAACTTTTGACTACCACCTCGTATTATTATATTTGAAAATATACAATTCAATAATATAAATAATATAATTATTGGAAACTAGTGTTTTCTTACGATTTGTTATTTGATTTGATTGTAGATTTATGACAAACGCGAAAACAGCAAAAAAACTGTCAGAACAATCCCGAAACCTAATCAAGCGCTGTCGGAAATCACGTACTCTTTCATTTGTCGTCTGGAAATTTTTATGGCAGTCAATAAAAGTCGAGTATACGGAAATCTATTTTTTCCTCTAAATTCACTTGCTTGCACGAAGAGTTCACGGAAATCTCAATGTTCGCAGTGTGGTAGTGAAAAAGGACTACAGGTAAAACGCTTAATTCCCCAGATAATCAGCAATAAAGCAAACGACTTTCGAAACTTTCATTTAAACTGCTCTCTCTTCGTTCATGAGTTCCGCGAAGAAGAGACGTTCCACGGACCATTCTTCTAGCGATGTCGGTCTTTATGGCCTCGCCGCCAGTATTTAAAATATGTCACTTGAAATTCAAGATTGAAATGAAAGGAAAGGTGACGCCCCTTTCCTTCGTTCCTTTCGCTCTTCATTCAATGGACGGATGGGACGAGATCGCACTTGTCTCTTAAGCGGTCCGGAGGAATTCCGGAGGTGAACTTCGACCGCCAAATGATATAAAAGGTTTTTGTTTGAACAATGACATTATTAACGCGTCGCTGGTTTTTTTATTCAACTTTCATCTTTACAAACTCTCATTTGAATATTGCCTTTTACCCCGTTTTATTTGATTTTTCTCTGTTCACCTGAACAGTTTAATCCACAATCAAAGCGTCCAACAATCGGTTTCTCCACAAAAAAAAAAAGAAATTAAAACTAAGAATCGATTATCTGAATTACAAAATTAATTTTATTAAAAACATCTGATTGTGGAAGCTATGAATAACGCTTTAATTATATTAAATGATTATGTTTAAATGATAAGTTTGTTATTGGTCAATTCAAAATTGTGGCACTTCGTCATTGTTTAATTTTTAAATAATTTTGACAAAGCATTGAGCCTTATAAAGGGTTTTCCAATAGGGACTTGACAACTTTTAATTCAATTTGTGAACGCACCCATTCACTAATCATCGAACTGTCACTGTCAATTTATTCAGTAAACTTAACATTTTAATCATGGTAAAGTACATGAACGAACAACGTCTGCAAATTATAAAAATTTATTACAGAAATTCGGAGTCGGTGACCGCTACTTTAAGAGCCTTAACTCCGATTTTCGGTCGTAATTCTCGCCCTAGTAGACAGGCAGTAATAAGTTTAGTGCAAAAATTTGAGTCTACATATTCGTTGTGTGATGTTGCCGTGCCAGTGAGACAACGGGTTGGTCGAAGTGTCGAAAATATCGCTGCCGTTGAAACGTCCGTAGCAAATGATCCAAATCAGTCAATTCCACGGCGTTCTCAAGAGTTGGGCATCGCCCAGACCACTTTATGGCGAATTTTGCGTAAGGATCTTGGTTTACACCCATACAAGATCAAGCTGCCTCAAGAATTGAAGCTGATGGACCATTTGAAGCGACGTACGTTCTCCGATTGGGCTCTGGAAAAGATGCGCCAAGATGATCAATTTCATCGCAAAATCATTTTCAGTGACGAGGCTCATTTTTGGCTCAATGGGTTCGTCAATAAGCAAAATATGCGTTATTGTTCGGGTGAAAATCCACACGTGCTTCATGAAACACCACTTCATCCACAAAAAATAACTGTTTGGTGCGGTTTGCATGCCGGCGGCGTCATAGGGCCATATTTTTTCGACAACGATAATGATCGTCACGTTACTGTGAATGGTAATCGTTATCGCGCCATCATTACCAATTGTTTTTGGACCGAATTGGAAGATATGGACTTGGACAATATGTGGTTTCAGCAGGACGGTGCCACAAGCCGCACAGCACACGTTACAATTGATTTATTGAAGAGTAAGTTTGATGAGCGTGTTATCTCAAGAAATGGACCAGTTGATTCGCCGCCTCGTTCGTGCCTTTTAACGCCTCTAGACTTTTTTCTTTGGGGCTACGTCAAGTCATTGGTCTATGCCAACAAGCCGACAACGTTGGAAGAGCTCAGAGCCAACATTGAACGCGAAATAGTAGCCGTTTCGGTCGAATTGTGTGGCCGAGTCATCGAAAATTGGGTCCAACGAATCGACCGCTGCAAACGTGACCGCGGTGGCCATATGAACGAAGTCGAGTTCCATTCATAAATGGTTTGATTGTACTTGAACCCGATAATAAAGTTTTTGAAATATCTCAAATGGTCTGCATTTTATTATGAAAAAAAGTTGTCAAGTCCTTATTGGAAAACCCTTTACAATTTGCTTACGAAATATTACATTAAACAAATAGTAAGGGAATGTAATGGATACTGGGATGTGGTATACTGGGTGGCCCAAGCAATAGTACAGTAAGAAAAACGGTACCTCCCTATATTTTCCAAAACATGCAATTGTATAGAAGTTCGTGTTAATTCCGTCAAATGTACAACTACGTTATCACAATACGTATATGTACAGAAGAGCGAGAAGATACAATGAACCATAGAGAATAAGTTTGTTAATAAGTCCACTATTTGCCTGTTGAGAGTTGAATTACCCGAAACATGTTACAAACGAGGTCTCATTAACGGATAACAAGCGCCTCCCTCTGTCGTCCACTATACTGAACTATGTTATTAGAGCGTATAAGACAGACGCATTGCATAACGGCTATTAGCAAATGGCGTTAATAGAGATGCCTTCGTTAAAGGGCGGGTTTAGAAAGATATCAGGTTGTTACATATGAAATGTCCGATTTTGTAAGGAATAAAGAAAAGTCTAAATTTAAAAAAATATAAATATTTATTCTGCAAAATAGTCTCCATTTACATCAATAATTTGTTACCAACGGCCTGGAAGCTGAAAAATTCCCTTCGAAAAGAAATCTAGGTTTTGACGGTTCACATATTGCTCAAACACTGCTATTACAGACTCCCGGTCAGGGAAGTCCATATTTTTTAAGTGATTGTCTAAACTTCGGAAAAAACGAAAATCAGTTGGCGAAAGGTCAGGTGAATAAGGTGGGTAAGGGAGAATTTCGTAACCAAATTCCGAAAGTTTTTGGATTGTCTGTCGTGCAACATGAGGTCTTGCATTATCATGAAGAAGTATGGGTCCAGGTCTATTGACTAATGAGGGCTGCAAGCGGCTCAATTTTTCATGAATAGTTTCCAGTTCGGCACAATAGGACGCTGCCGTGATGGTTTCACCAGGTTGCAAAAATGAATAGTGAATAATACCCTTACTGGTCCACCATACAGTCACCATAATCTTTCGCGGGTGAAGTGATGCTCGTGCATGCTGTCTTGGTGCTTCACCTCGATCTAACCATTGTCCTCACCGTCTCCGATTATCATAAAGTATCCACTTTTCGTCACACGTTAACACTCGATGAAGAAACGGTTCAACTTTCTGTCGATTAGCCAAAGAGGTAGCTTATTGGCTTCCGTTAATTGGTGCGGCACCCATCCATCGAGTTTCTTCACTTTGCTAATCGAAGAAAGGTGACGACTAATGGTGGCAATGGACACTTGAAATGTTTCTGTAAGGCTACGCACTGTTGTCGACGGATTACTTTCAACTTCTACACGCAGCTCGTCGTCATTAACGGTGCTACGCGTATATCCGCGAGGCTCATTTTTCAAATCAAAATTTCCCTCGCTGAATTTTTTAAACTATCGCCGTAATGTGTGTTCATTACACGTGGTTGCACCGAACGTCTGATTAATTTCTCGCGTTGCTGCAGCTACATTTAATCCCTTATTAAATTGAAAGAGATAAATTGCCCGAATATCTCTTAGCTGACAGCATTTCCATAGGCGAGACAAGGACAGGTGTATTAATCTTTCCAAGAAATGGCACAGGTACACACTTCAAAATAAATTCCCTTTTCTACAAATACAATAATAATTTTCACCAAAAACATACACGTCTTCACACAGGTGCGATTCAGTTCAGACTGAAGGAAAAAACGGACATTACATTTGTAACAACCTGATATTTTCAAAGTGGCAGTATACAGATCGTCTAAAGACCGATTGTTACTCAACCGGACTACTTGCACAAAATTCCCCTTATCCCCCAGTAGTACAAAAATACGAGAGGATTGCCCATCTGTACACCTAGGAAATTCAGCACTTGTGAGTGAAATACATCACGCAGTCCACGCCAAAGTGCACTGTCAGGATGTAAACGGGGTGCAGAAGAAAATATTCTAGAAGGTTCGAGAAAACAACTCGCGTTAGTCCGATTCTCATGAAGACAGAGAGTGACCACGTACAACTGTAGCTCATCTATCGATGCAAGCGGGAATAAGATAGATATACTAGTATGACGCATACGGCATACACACATACATCACACATCGCTTACATTTAAAAAAAGTAAAACATATTATTATCATGTTTTGTTGATAAAACTTGCTTTTCGGGGCTTAAATAAAAGACGCTGTTGAATCTAAGAAGAAGAAATTGACATAAAATAGACATAAATACAATATTTACAATGAAATAAGCGAACGTATGACAATACTATATGCTATATGAACATACGCAAATAACCAAACATAAAAAAAGTAAAATAAAATAAATATACATGGTAGAATTCAGACATAACACAATTTTTATTAAACTGACTTCAATTAACGTTGAAAACAAAGGAGTCCCAGATATATAATTTTATTGTGCTGCTACTACAAATGCAAAACAAAACTAAGTAGATCAATTGAGCCTATAAATATTTTGAAAATCATATATCAATCATCATCGTCAATATTGACACAGTTCTCTTGACCGACCTATATATACTAACTAATCTGCTTAATGGACATTTTTCCGGATATATTTACGTCGTCTGTATCTACAAGTACTCGCTTTCGTTTTATCATTAAAATTACACATGAAAATTTTTGATACAAGTTATCTACTGCATTATCAATAGTGTTTTATCTTCAAAATGCTTACGCATATACTTTCCATTAAACAGTCGATATTTGTATGTACATAAGTGCACTATAACATTTAAATCGTGGATAAAATGTATTCTAGAATCATTTTAATAGGTAAGTTTACACAACACTCCGTAATAATAATTATTTACCACGATTTTGATTTGCAGCGGCGACACTGTTTACGCTATGTGACTGTTACACTTTAAAGGAAGGAGTTGATATCACATTTCCTGTACAAATGCAACTTTCCGACGACGGAAACAGCTTTCAGCGTGTTGATTCAAACAACGAGACTACAACATTGAACTGCCCCGCTGGCTTTTACTTCGACAGCGACGAATTGAAGTGTAAATTATCAGATAATATTCCCTCGTATCAAGAAACTAACATCGGCGTATGCCCTCTCAACGACGTGGGATTAATATCATATCCAATGAATTGTAGAAAATTCATTAACTGTTACCGAGGCAGGGGCTTTGTTCAAAACTGTGCGGCACATCTGGTATTCAATGGCGTACAAAGAAGTTGCGACTATCCTGAAGAAAGTTACTGTTGTGAATACCAAGAGAATATAATCGCTAAGTAAATAATCCGCTTGGATTAAACGTACAATAACCTAAGAAAGTAATAAATTTTAGAATTAAGTACTGGCACAATTAACTTATGTATAAATAAATTATTATTTATTTTATAGATTTTATTGATAAGCTACGTCGAACTTATGTTTAAATATTGTTTATTATTGTATTTCATACAAAACAAATGTTAATGTAAATAGATAATTAAATACATTAAAAGAATATACCTGTAAGTTACAAAACAATAATAAACACGAGAATTTATATTTAACCAAATATAATTAGCTTAATTGGGCTTAAAAGTCCGTGGAATAACGGATAGATGGCGCAGTTTGTGATCCGTCAACAATTTTCTCCCTAACAAGATTAAATGTCAAATTTCAGATCGCTATGTTTATTAGTTTCGTTGGAACTTTTCGACGAGATGAAAAATGTTAAAATTGGTGCATTTATTAAGTACTTCTTCTTAAAAGGCTTAACAGCAACAAATATTAATAATAATGGTCTTTAGTGTCTAACAAGATACTCCCAATTATAGGGCAAACATGAGGGTAGCCGTTTATATTTCGCAAACTGGCAACACTGTTAGTGTTTATTATCCGGTCGTTATTTCTATTGTTGACAGTAACTTGAAAATTTTATGTCAGCGAAAAAATGGAATTAACTCGCGAACATTTTCGTGCAATTATTGTTCATAACCTTCGGCGTGAATTATTTCAACAAGAATGCATCGACGAGCTGAATTCTTTTATGGTGATGAAGCACAATCGAAAACTACACTATATCGTTGGTATAGTGAAATCAAACTTGGACGGCGTTCTTTGGACGATGAATTTCGTGAAGGTCGTCCTACAAATGTTGTTGTGTCGGAAAACATTAATGCAGTGTCTGAATTGATAATGCAAGGACGTCATGTGACATACCGTGAGATCGAGACAACTCTAGGTATTAGTAACACCAGCGTGCATAAGATCCTGTAGGAACATTTAGCTGTTAAGAAGCTATGTTCACGTTGGGTATCACATAATTTGACAACAGCTCAAACAAGAACTCGTATCGATTGGTGTCAAGAAATGCACAAAAAATACAATGGCGGTGCTTCAAAGAACATTTATAAAGTCGTCATAGAATCTTGGATCTATACGTATGAGCCCGATAGTAAACAGCAAAAGTTATTCGCGCTCGAAGCACATCAAAACAAACAATCGCCTGTTTCTTCGAAAAAACCGGTCTCGTTGCAACTGTGTCTTTAGAGAGTTGTAGAACGGTCAATTCCGAATGGCACACAACTATTTGTTTGCCAAAAGTTTTTGAAGAAATAAGGAAAAAACCGAAAACGACAGATCATTCTCAACCATGGCAATGCGAGCCGTCACAGGTCGGTTCAAACAATTGAATATTTAACCGGGCAAAACATTGAATTGATGAGCCATCCGCCGTTCAGCCCTGATCTAACACCCTGTGATTTCTTTTTGTTCCTACACGTGAAGAATAAACTTCGTAGTCGACGGTTTTCTATGCCGGAAGAGGCAGTTGAGGCATTCAAAACTCATAATTTGGAGATACCGGCTTGACAGTGGCAGCAGTGCTTTTCGAATTGATTTAAACGAATGCAAAAGTGCATTGATTTTCAAGGAGAATATTTTGAAAAGCAATAAAACTATTTTCGATAATAAAATTTTTTTTTGTTTGCTATTCCCGAAATATAAACGGCTATTCTCGTATAATAAATATACAATCAAAATTATAAATTATTTTAAATAATAAATGTAAATAAGAAGATAGGCAATTAACATAGAAAATGAAGCCAATATAAAAAAGCAAAAAAAAGACAAATACAATAAATCAACTAGTAGAACTGAAAGAAATCAAAATCATTATAATAGCAATGTAAATACCAATACACATACGAAGTTTTTAATTTTTAAATAATTACAAAAAGTTTGTCTGTGTAATCATGTTACTGCAAGCAAAATATGCATATTTAAGCGAGGTACAAAAGACTACAGAATGATTATTTGGAATAAAAAATTAATAAAAGAACATAAAGAGCAAAATAAAAGTGTCCACCAGTAAAATCAAAAATGTTAAATATATTTAATACCCAAAAAAGGAAGAAATATGTTCAGAACACAAATAATTAGAGATGTATAGCATGTCGCAGCGTAAAACATTTCAAATAAATCAGAATTTAAAAAAATAGCCGGCAAAAGATAATAATTTTAATACCTGTTTGTCATTATATCTTATACAACAAACACGTCATGCATACATAATTATAAGACATTTAACAAGGATAGCACAAAGAACGTGAAAAATTGGAGTTTGAGTTTTATTATTACTAAAGTCTAACTTTCTATTTAGTTAAAATGTAATACTACCTCGCTTACTTATCCGGTAACGATCATCCGGTTGAGTTTAACCATAAAATGGAAAATTGATGTTGGAGGGAATATAGCGACGTATAGGCAACTAAATGTGTGTTCACGATACAGAAACTTCGCTCTTGTTTAAGAATGAAATATTTACCTTACTTAAAATGTATATGCGATTATGGGATTCCCATTCTATTGTATCGTAAAGAATGGACTTACAAATCATATTGCTTACGCAGCCTCTGTCTATTCAAGTTCAACTACCGAGATCATGAAGTAATTATACCCGATATATCTCATATTGTTACCTGCAATAGTTTCTAGGAAAAAAGTATAAAGTAAACAGTTTAGGCATGCAAGTAGAATTTATTTACATACATCACAATTATCGAGGAATACAATGTTTTCCCTTTGTAGGTGGTTCGATTGCAATAGTCCCCAAAGCACTCCACCTTTATTTGGCTTATTGTATCTTCCCCAACATTACCGCATCCAATCGACCTATTCCCTATACTAATCTACACACAAACAGTGCAAATTCAATATCTAAGAAGGCCCTAATCGTCGATTGTATATTTTATATCACATGCTCCAGTCATTGTACAATCCCTTATAGTGCCGTTTCTATTGATTTTTCTGCCAAATATGCACGTTGGTTCTGATGCAATGGAATTTGCAACGCTAATGTGGCCATTGTTTGGGAAGTTTTGGTATAAAGATCATCCTGATGGTTTTACATCTTTGTAGTACGTGTTCTATGGGGCAAACGTATTCTTAGAGGACCACTCAATGAAACTGGGTAATCACCGTGTAGACCCCTGAAGTAATGTTAATTTAAATTTATCACACTACATTTGCAACGAGCCAATCTTACTTAAAGGTATTGCCTTGGTCGTTCTCCAACTACTCGAGTTGTCTCATTAGAAGAATCACAGTTATGTGTACCTTGGAAAATTGACCCTGAGAAGTTTCTTCACAGTCTCCATTTCCGTTTTGGTATATTTTCTCGACTCTTTCTTTTGATAATCTGTTGAGCACTGTGTGTTCTTGAAGACTAACTTTTGAAGTCGGTACATCCCTTCACAATGCCCCTTTCAGATCTCTTTTTTGGTCTCTTCAATATTTTACTATAGTTCATCAGCGTGATTCTATAACCTTCCTAATCACCTGTCGCTTTAGCAATATTGAAATCTTTTCCGACCTAAGCTCTTAGTTTTGCGTTCTTTGCTCTAACAGGGCATATTCTTGTTAGACTTATTCTATATGCTGTCCAACTGATATCTTTACACAATTTCAAATCCTTACTGAAGTGATCTCAGCTCTGCAAAAGAAGATTACAGCTACCGGGACTATGTCTCGGGTAGCGACGCCTGTAAGCACTGAAACCTTAGATATGGATGAAGTTTTTCACGCAATTAAGCAGCGTGACTTAAAGAAGAAAAATATTGTAATTTTCGTAATCTTTTCTTTCTTAATATGTTGCTCGTTTTATTCCAATTATAAACTTTTTGCATTTTTATTAAGAGTTTCGACCATTAGAATAAGAAACATTTAATTCTTAGTAACGACGTTTCGGGGGAAGGAATCACCTTCTCCAAATTATTCATTTTTTCAACCTGCAATACTTCTCTTAATTCACTTTGACGAATGCTTGTATATACAGGGAGATGCAGACATTTATTTTCTAAGAAATTAGAGTATTATAAAATCAATAAGATTGATAATGTATCTTCTATCATTTATTGTGCTTCACATAATTTCGAAATCGTTTTTATTATAAATTTAAAACGGCTTATGTTATTCTGCTCAAATTTGATATGTTGGCACAGGTAGTTTTATGGGACAAAAGACCATATTAATATCAATCTATACGCGTATAACTTGTGTTTTTTAATATATGCACATTTCAAATTTCTACGCCAATAAAAGAAGGGCATTGTCAAACGAGAAGTGCATTCTGTGTGTGGTTTTTGCGTTCTATTTAACGGCTAGACTGCACTGCGCTGACATCATTTCTACTGATGACACCGGATTTACTAAAAATGGAATATTTAATTTCCCCAAACAACACGTTTAGTGTGAGGAGAATCCTCAAAATTCAGTTGAAGCCAAACATAAGCAGAGTTTCTCTGTAATCATCTGGTTAGACATGATAACAGACCGCTTGTTAGGACCATTTGTTTTGCCACAACACTTAACAAGTCCTGCATACCTCATGTTCTTCGATAGTACTTTACCAGAACTTTCAGGAGATTTACCTTTAAATCTGAGACAGAATCTCTGGCTTATGCAAGATAGTGCTCCACCATATTTTAAGCACGCTATTAGAGAACAGCTGAACAATAAATTTTCTAAGAGATGAACAGAGCAAAAGCGTTCCATTGCATGACCTGCAAGTTTCCGGATTTAAATCCGTTAGACGTCTATTTAAAAAGTTTAGTGTACGAAACACCGGTAAATATTTGCCTACAGTTGTGCCAACAAATAGGGCGCTGTTGCCAAATAATTCTAGAAAGTCTCGAATTGTGAGACGTAGATCCTGTCGTAATCTAAGAATGACATTTTGTACATTTTCTTTAATTATAATCTTATTACGTAAAAATACAATAACTCATTAGAAAAAAACCAAGAAAGTAAATTTAGTCTGCTGTTGCAATAAAATCTCTGTTTATTAAGACTTTTGCCTTGTTTTCGACCGTACTACATTCCCTTAAAATTAATAAGCGTTGTTTCAGAACACCCTGTATATTGCATGCACGTATCCAATAACCAATTATTAACAGTCTAGGAAATATTACTCATTTCTACTAGTTCGATGTATTCTGATAAGTATGTTTTCTAATTTGCAATTAATATATACATACGTATATGATACAAGGTTAATAAGTGATAACACCTGATCGTAGTAGATAAGTAATATAGAAATTGATTTATCATTATTATCTGAGCGTATTTATATCAATTTATTCAAAATATCTAAATTAATTGTGTGGAACATCAATGTCTTTAAACAAAAACAAACAGCCTATAATAAATCGTAAATGCTCTATATGTATCACTTCTAATAATCTAATAAATTGTAGTTACGACTTGAATTAAAGTAATGGATGTCCCAAAATTAACACAAGATTTGAATTTATCACCATTTGTGCAGTAAAGTGTTGGCAACCCTAAAAAAAAACACAGCTGACAGTTTAGGGTTAGTAAAAATGGAGCGTTATACGATAGAACAACGTGTCTTCATTATTGAACAATATTTTTAAAAAAATAAAAGCTTGGCGACCGCAGTTCGAGAATTTCATACAAAATATGGTCGGAATAGTGTTTTAACTTCGTCAACTGTGAAGAGATTAATTGAAAAATTCAGGGAGTCTGGATCCGTTGGAAACACCAAACACACTGGTCCTCCAAAAACAAGCCGTTCAAATGTCAATATCGAAGCAGTGCGTGAGAGTGTCGCTGACAATCCAGGAACCTCAATTCGGCATCGTGGACAAGAATTGCAAATTTCAAGAAGCTCTCTACAGCGTATACTCACTAAAGATCTGTGTCTCCATGCTTACAAAATTCAATTAACACAACAACGGAAGCCTAATGACCATGCACAGCGACGAGAGTTCGTTGAATGGATTATTGAACATCAACAAATGGATGCTGATTTTTCGAGCAAAATCATCCTAAGCGATGAAGCACATTTTCAACTTGATGGCTTTGTTAATCGCAAAAATTGCCACTTTTGGGGTTCTGAGAACCCGCATGTGATTATCGAAAAACATATGCATCCACAACGTGTCACTGTTTGGTGTGGATTTTGGGCTGGAGGCATAATTGGATCATACTCTTTTGAAAATGAGACTGGTCCAGTAGTGGTTGTTACTGGTGCTCGATATCGTGACACGATAACACAGTTCTTTATGCCGAAATTGGATGATATTGGTGTGGCCAATATGTGGTTTCAACAAGACGGTGCCACATGAACACAGCCCGTGAAACAATTCAATTACTGCATGAGACATTTCCAGGTCGTGTACTCTCTCGTTTCGGTGACCAGAATTGGCCCCCTAGATCGTGTGATTTAACACCATTAGATTTCTTTTTACGGGGTTATTTGAAATCAAAGGTCTATGTCAACAAGCCCATAACCACCCGTGCATTAAAGGAGGAGATTCAACTCTGCATCAACGAAATTCAGCCACATTTATGTATAATGGTCATGGAAAATTTCAACAAACGAATACGTATGTGCATGCAAAGCCGTGGAAACCATTTGCCTGATGTTTTATTCCATAAATAACCCTATTCTATGTACTTTATGATTCAATAAAAAAAATAACAATCAAAAGACTAAAAACTGTTTTCTATTTAATTCAAATCTTGCGTTAATTTTAGGACACACTTTATCTTCTATATCCTCAATTCCCGATAATAAACGTTATTGGAAAATTTTTGAAGTAAACACGTGCTCGTTGTTGTCATTGTTAATATCTCTGACGTGGCAGCTTATAAAATTGATGAATCCGTCGAGTCTTTCTTTTAAAAATTTAATACTATTGTATATTTAACACATGTTTTATGTATACGTATTGTGTTCTATTTAATAAATTTCGAATAAAAATTCTCTGAAATATTTACAATGTATAGTTCAAGGAATTGCACTAATTCATATTATTTTAAATGCCAATCTATTTGATAATTTCATTTAAGAAATTATAGACTGACGCTTCTGCCCAGAATGTTTTGTTCTTCTTCCAAACACCCCTTTACTATATCGTAGTATATTTTACTATTCGTGTTATACTACCGTATTAGGTTAGGAAAGTGGTGACACATTTTTACAACATGTTTCCTTTTCCTTTGCAAATAGACCGACGAATTTTCCTGCAGGTGTTGTGTTCGAGGCGCAAGAGGTGTGCTAATATCACTGTTTCTTCACTTGTTTCATGTAGGTCTGTTACGCGAGAATTTTTTGGGATCTCTATATCTTTTACTTTTGCCTTTTATGTCACCTCTTGGCAGTCTCGCAGTCTCGAATACCAAAACGAATATTGTGTTTTGGCTTTCGACGATACATATCGTGTACAGAATTTGTTTCGTGCCGGTTTTTGCCGTAGTTTTCCAGGTGCGACATTGTTTAATTATCTGCTGATGATGACAACTTAGTTGTCGAAATACGTGTACAGAATACGAAAATTAATGCGTGAAGGGGTTATATGTCAACCTTGATTGATACAGTTTCCTTCACTTGCTAAAAAACGATTACGTAAATTCCGGGTAACATACAATCCCAAATGTAAGTTACTATCCCAAACATCAAATTCTGTAGGCGATAAACTAAAAACGATATTACGAGGGAGCGTTTTTATATTCGCGGAATGGGGGACAAGGGGTGGAAATAAAAAAACCAAATTATTTTTCTTTTTCAATATATTCACCTGCAAGACGGATACATTTTTCACATCTTTCAATTAATTTATATATACCCTCATAAAAAAATGATTTCTCTTTATCTGCAAAATACGCCGAAACTGCCTCCTTGACTTCATCATCGGCAGTAATTTTTTTACCCCGCAGCTCTTTTTTCATTTTCGGAAACAGGTAATAATCACTCGGGGCCAGGTCTGGGCTGTAGGGTGGGTGATTCACAATTTCGAAGCCCACCTTATGCAGGGCAGCTAACGCAACGCGGCTCTTGTGGACGGGCGCGTTATCATGCAAATGCAGAACACCTTTTGTCAATTTTACCCGTCTTTTCTCTTTAATGGCTTCTTTTAGTCGCTCTAATATTGAAGCGTAATATTCTCCGGTTATAGAAACACCTTTATCTTTATAATCAATCAACAATATTCCTTCCGAGTCCCAAAATACCGTTGCCATGAGTTTCCCAGCTGATTGTGACACTTTAAATTTCTTGGGAGGTGCTGTGCCGTTTTTATGCCACTGCATGGAGTCTTGTTTGGACTCAGGTTCATAATGATGAACCCAAGTTTCGTCTCCAGTAACAATTCCACTCAATACACCATCCTTGTCTTCATTACAGAGGTCCAAAAATGCACGCCAACACTCTACGCGCTGTTGTTTTTGCGGCGGCGTGAGCGTTCTCGGCACCCATCTTGCGCTGACCTTAGACATGCCGAGATGATCGTGTAGGATTTTAAAAATTGTTGTATCGGATACTCCAACCATTTCTGCGAGTTGTTTCTTCTTTAGTCGAGCATCTTCGAGTACAATTTGTTCAACTTTTTGGATAAGTGCTGGCGTGGTCACCTCAATGCTCCTGCCCGGCCTCGGGTCGTCTTCAAGGGATTCCCTTCCTTGTTTAAATAAACTATGCCACTTGTACACCATGGTTTTTCCTGGACAAGAGTCGCCGTAAACAAATGACATCTCATTCATTATGGTCGCGACTGATTTTCCTTGCCTGGTAAGGAACTTTATAACGGCACGATATTCGATTTTTTCCATATTTCACTTTTCACTCCTGATTATGTTACTTGGTTGACGATAGCTCAAAGACTAACTGTCTAATAACAATGAAACTTCGTATTTATACTAATCATGAGTCGCTGCACAGGCCACGCCCCCAATGCGCCTACTCACCCCTCTACAACCCGCTCATTCCGCAAATATAAAAACGCTCCCTCGTAAATCCTGTTTAAATAAAAGAAAGCTGTGATTATGTGGAAGAGATTGAATTGTAAAGAAATTCTGTCAATATTGTAGTACGAACGCTATAACCTTTTAAATCGTCAGTGTTATTATTACTAGCAAGTGAAAGAATAGGAAAATGTACTAACGAAGAAATTTTGATTCTACTTTAAGAGAATGTCAATTTGGAGATTAGGTACGATCTAATCACCACGGCATGCCACGATTTAATGCAGGAACAACCAATGGACGGGGCACAATTTGTTTCTGCTACAAGATTTAAACTTCGATGAACAATAATTTAATAAATTATAAAGCAATTTAGGTAATTTTACCACCAAACGATGCAGAACTATCAAAGTTGTATGTTATCGTATATACGAGAGCCAATCAAATATAAACGACCTACTGTTTAAAAAATATATTTACATTTATTTTGCTACATATTCCCCCCTCTCTTTCTAATTACATACTTATCCCGGCCAAATGAATGAAACACGACGAGTATGAACAAAGAGTTCAACGTCGTTGTTAGTGATGAATCATTTGCCTTTTAGTACCGTTTTTAGAGGCCCGAAAACGTGAATATTATGTTGTGACAACTCCGAGCGGTAAAGTAAATGTTCAAACGATCACCAGTAGAATGCTTTAAGTTGCTTTCTCGTTGAAATACCTGCATGAAGCTTATCGTGGAGAAACAAAACTCCTTGTGTGGGACGACCACATCTTTTTCGTTTGTATGCCAGCTTGGTCTCATAAAGAAGGAGAAGGTTGCAATATTACTCGACGTCGATGGTACAGTGACCATAAAAAAAATCAACAATCAATAGTTCAAGTCCAGTCCCAAAAAACCCATAACTTTGCTTGCTAATAAACAAGGTTTGGTTTCTATAGCAGTTGGTTCTCTCTTCCTGCGACACTCAATGCTATTTCGCTTCAACGAAGAGATATAGTGATGGTCCCACATTTTATTCAGGTAACAATTTTATGCAAAAAGAAATCCCCTCTCTTTGAAAATGCGAATTCTTTCAACTTTTTGTTCTTCACTAAACAGGCATAGGACCCCTTGAGTATAGATTTTTATAAATCCTAAATCGTTCGCCTATACGCTAGCAAAGCTGATAGCGAGATCCTTAAAAACGTTTATAATTATGCAGTGCCGACCTCCTTCAAAAAAGCGCCGAATCGCTGCAACGTTTCCACGGATCTTGCTGATTCGAGAAGGATGAGGATAAATAACGCTTTCGTACTAGGTCATGGCCCTCCTTGAACTGTCTGCAGCAAGCTTTCACACGATCTCATGTCCGAGTATCATTCCTAAACTTTCTTCGAAGTCGACGATGAACTTCAGCTGGTTTGATGAGAAACTTAATTATGACTCTCTGCGTAAATGATGCGTGTACCTCCTTCTCGCTTATTGTATTTGTTACTAAACTTCTGACATTGCGTCCAACTTTTGCTGGAAGCTAACTGAGCTCGGAAAGAATTCAAAAAAGTGTGCCTATATTTGATCGACCCTAGTAACTTAAAATCGTCAAAATATGACTTGGATTATTAGAAAAATTGACAAACTTTGTGCATCATCGTATAGTGTCACAACAAGTATGAATTTCATTATATTGATTTACTTATTATACTAATTTTGTAAACTATATATATATATATATATACATATATACTACTATGGGCAAAAAATAGTAAGACATAGTTCATAATTTTTAAATTCTTAATTTATTCTTCCAAATCTATTTCGTCCCCCTCAAAGTAATCCCCCCTGGCCCCAATACACTTGTGCCAACGTTTCTTCCAATTCTCGAAACAGTTGTTAAAGTTAATTTCAGGAATAGCCTTCAATGCGCGTAGCGATTCACGTTTAATGTCTTCAATTGACTCAAAACGGTTTCCCCGGAGCGGTCGTGTGTGTTTGGTGTATATCCAGAAATCACACGGAGCTAAAACAGGCGAATACGGTGGGCGCGGGCACGATATTGGTTGAAAATTTGGCGAAAAACTCACGAAGAATTAATGCAGTATGCGACGGTGCATTATCGTGGTGCAAAAACCAAGAGTTGTCGGCCCATAATTCTGACATCTTTTTACGAATAGCATTGCGCAAACGACGCATAACACTCAAATAGTATTCTTTGTTGACAGTTTGGCCGGTCGGAAGGAATTCGGAGTGCACCACACCTCGATAATCGAAGAAAACTGTCAACATAACTTTGATTTTTGACTTGCTTTGACATGGTTTTTTGGGCTTCGGCTCACCTTTGATAGGATATTCGGCCGATTGATCGTCTGTTTCCGGGTCATAAGCGTAGATCCAAGTGTTATGATGCCTTTCATTTTGTCTTGATAGTCGGAAAGCATTGTTTCACAGACGTCAACGCGACACTGTTTTTCGAAAAAATTGAGTGATTTTGGAACAAATCGTGCTTTCACTTTTCTTAGGCCCAAATGATCTTTCAAAATGATTTTCACTGATCCTTCCGATATTCCAACGATGCCAGTACGGTCTCTGACTGTTAATCGTCGATTCTCAAGCACCAATTCCATGATTCTATTGACGTGTTGATCATCAGTTGATGTTGATGGCCGTCCTGGACGTGGTTCGTCATCAACGCGTTCCCGACCCTCTTTGAATAATTTGTACCAATCAAAAACACTTGCTCGCGACAAACAATTATCACCGAAGGCCTTTTGCAACATTCTGAACGTTTCGGCATCAGAAATTTGATACCGTACACAAAATTTAATGGAACTTCTTTGTTGAATAATTTCACTCATTGTAAAAATCGACGAATGCACTTTTTGTACTTCAGAAAGACAAGCGTATACTAAACACTTATGATTATTTTGATGTGACATTTAGCACAGATGTCACTGATAGTCATACCAACCTAGAAAAAAATATTTCGACGAATGGGTTTTCGCGCGAAATTTAAATTAAAAAGTCTTACTATTTTTTGCCCACAGTAGTATATATATATATATATATACATACCCAACTAACAGTAAATATTGTTCTTATTATTAACTTTACAATATACTCTCATAATTAATGATGTCGAATTTTTCTATATATTTTTCGAATATGCCATAATGCACACTAGATTTGCTTTTCTAATTAATATCGTGGCGCGCGTTACCCCCAACATGTAATTAACTTACACATCAGGTCGCATTAAAAGTACATACTGCTTGTCCTCCCCATAATGAACATTGTTGCCAAACTCAATTAGCATTGTCGTGAATAGACGTCGAGCCTCCCTACATTATACCGTTTCGTAAAGATGAACGGAATAGTTCCATTTGTTTGTCGAAATCTAATATACGCTTCTGTGTCATGTTCTTAATCAGGATTTCAGCTTAGGCGACTAATTAAGTTATACGTAATCTAGCCGCGTGCGGTGAACTCCGAAACACAATATTTTTATCTGACATCGTCAAATTCGCCATCAGTCCAATATATCATCGATTGTTGTTCTGTTGTTAATAGTTCAACCCTGATAGAATTGAAAAATATTACCAAGTTGGTGCATGTAAAGTACGAGGATCATTTTACATCAAGTGGAATTCAAAATGAAGCAAATGAGAGTAAAGTGTTGCTACATTACGTTCTTCGTCCAAGCGAAACTTGTTTCCAATAAAGAAAAATTTTAGTTTGTGGAATAGGATGGGTGAGCAATAACATTAAATTTCAATAAATCCGATTTTTCACAAACAAGGCGCATTGTCGTGATGAAAAGCGTTCTTCATGAGCTATTTCAGGTCGTCTTTAATATTTTAATTCCTTCAATTTATACAATCGTTTAAACCGTTAACTGATCGTGTAAATTAATAAATCATTTGGAAGGTAAGTTATCAAAGTCATCCTATTCGAATTCCACTAGCACTTGTCTTACTTGCAGAGAAATACTGTTAGGAGAAGAATTCTAGATTCGCGGCACCTACCTTGGACATAGCCAAAATATATACCGTGCATTCATTTTACCTCGCTACGAAAACTGCACCACATTATATTCGGGTCTAGCTGCCGAATACCGATCAGAATGTAAAGTGGTGCGGCGCGAGTCATTTGAATCACGACTATAGCTGACTACTGATCGTACTACTCGCGCCCCAGCACTTTACATTCTGATCGGCATTCGGTATCTAGACCCGAATATAATATGATACGGTGTTTGTAGCATTTTAATATGAAAGCACGGTATACATAGCTACCTTTCCAATGTTAATTCTTCAGTTGTTAATTTTACTGATTTTCGGTATTGTTGCAGTTTATCGTCGATATTCACTTCACCACGTTTACGTTGCGTAACCTAGCTACAAATTGTAACTTCCGAAGGAGCATTGTCAAACTTTGTTGCATATTAGCCAAAGTCTCAGACATATTTCGCGAATTGTCTACATAACTTTTAAAACACACGTAATAACCAACTTTCACTTGTCACCATGAAAAAGCGACAAATTTGTTACCTTTTCAGTTCCTATGCATGTGGTGTTTGAGTGATCAACAGGTAAGAGCTGCAGCCTGTCGGTTAGACTTGCAGAAGGGAAAAGAAACAAAAACATAGATGATAATAAAGCTGAAAAGTATATTATTAAAAGAGTGCAAGGAGCTTTAAAAAATACAGTAGTCTTAAAGATATCTTAAATCCAAAGAATCTCTGACTAATTTTTTTACAGTGTAGTGAAGCCTACGTTTTATTCGTTCAGTGATGCAGATGCCGCCATCGTTGCTTCTTCGATTGGTTAGTGTTGTTTTCCAATCATACGACAAACGTGTAGCATCATCTCTTTCGTTCATACTTTCCGTATGCTTTTCGATTTCTAAGGCTTATACCTATTATTCGCTTATTCAGGTATTCGACTTTTGCTGACATGTTCGTCTCGCCAAAGTCTATATCATATCCTGTGACTACTTTATGTTAGTATAGCGATGTTTTTTCTTGCTTGACGAACTATCTTACGTGTTCGTCTTTGCCCTATGTAGCTGACAGAGTACGTTGAACATGGATTTTCGAAAACTCCTTGTTCTTCTAAATTGAACAGAAAGCACGCGAACACGTTTTACATCCGCGAAAATCTGCGAAACCACATATCTATATATACGTATTATGTTTTCTTGAGTATTACAAGAAGTTATTTATATGATATTGATTTAATTTAATTTTTACTGTAATCGTACTTTATATGTGATATTTTAAATATTTATATTTTATTTAATATATTTAAATTTTCATCATTTATTAGTAAAAATTTGTACTTTGCTTATTTGACAAGGATAGAATTTGTTAAATAAGGACATGCTAAAAAACATATAGTTGAACAGAGCGATCAGCCTTGGATGCGTCTTCGTAAATATTGAGTACGTACTTATTACGAACCTGGTGTGCAGACAAATATGACCGGTCTACCTGTGAGTACTCTCCAATCTCGAGTTCGTAAATTCGGGCACCGCTGAAAAGTACATATATGGTGGAATTAAGTTATAAAATTGGCATTTGTAACTTTTGCTCATTATATTACTTTTATATTTAACTACTTTTCTTTTTGTAAAATTGAATATTGTAACTAATCTGCCTCCTATATGTATATGTTTAAATTTGATAAATTATTTTATGGACTCATGTTCACTATATATATATATATATATATATATATATATATATATATATATATATATATATATATATATATATATATATATATATATAGGAGGGCAGCCGTTTATATTTCAGGAACTGGCAACAGTGTTAGTGTTGCCTCCGATCTGATGATTGCATCGTGAAGTTTGTCTTTTTGACAATATATTTACCTTGACAGTTTTATTATCCGGCCGCTGTTTCTATTGTTAACAGTAACTTGAAAATTTTATGCGAAAAAAATGGAATTAACTCGCGAATATTCTGCAATTATTTTTCATAACCTTCGGCGTGGACTATCTCAACAAGAATGCATCGGCTACCTGAATTCTTTATATGGTGATGAAGCACCATCGAAAACTACATTATACCGTTGGAATAATAAATTCGAACAGGGACGGCGTTCTTTACACAATGAATTTTCAATATCTTGAAAAACAATGAAACTATTTTTGATAATAAATTTTTTTTTTGTTTGCTATGCCCGAAATATAAACAGCTACCCTCGTGTATATGTATATATATATATATATATATATATATATATATATATATATGTCATGTGACATACCGTGAGATCGAGGTTGCCGATAACTAGGAATTCACAGCGAACACCAGCATGCCTAAGATCCTGCATGAACATTTAGCCATTAAAATGAAGCTATGTTTTCACGTATTATTATGATAAGGGGACCAGGCTTGTGATAAAATTTGTGCTGTATACGGTGAAGGTACTTTATCGAAATCTGTTGCGCGGAAATGGTTCGCTCGCTTTCGTTCTGGAAATTTCAATGTGAAAGATGAGTCACGCTCCGGTCGTTCAATCAAAAAATCTGATGAAATTCTTGAAAAAGTCAAAAAGATAAGCATATCAGCAGTGTCGATATTGGCATGGAGCTAGGCATTGACCACAAAACTGTTTTGAACCATTTACACAAAGCTGGTTACAAAAAAAAGCTTGACGTATGGGTTCCTATACGTATGAGGCCATGATGGACCGAATTAACATCTGCGATGCGCTGCTGACTGTCGTGCCGTTTCTGAAACGTTTAATAACCGGAGATGAAAAATGGATTACGTAATAATCGGAAGCGTAAAAGTTATAAAGGATGGTGAGCCGTCGCGTTCGCTAAGCCAACATTGACAAAAAAAGTGATGCTGTGTGTTCTTCGAAAAACTTCCGGTCAGACGTTGCAACCTACTGTGCACAACTTTAGAGGCGATTGAAAGAAAACGGTCAATTGATTAATAGTACACAGGTGTTGTCTTCCATCATGATACCACACTTTACAGTGACAGTCAAAAATGCTTTTTGGATTGGTTTTGAACCCACCTTACAGTCCGGATATAGCACCCTCTGACTATCATCTGTTTCGATCTCTGCAGAACTCTCTCAATGGATTTTCAAAATCTGTGAAAAACAATGAAAAACCACTATTTTTCACCGATATCATAAAAAAAATGGCGAAACATTTTTTGGAGCATATTCGGTTTAAATGCTATGCGGGGACCAGAAATTTTACTGAAAAAACGCTACCTTTTGTATATATATATATATATATATGTATATACATGTGTGTGTGTGTGTGTGTGTGTGTGTATAACAGAGATTTTAATTAAAATAAAGCTTTATTTTGACATAGGATCATGTGAAAGCTTGCTGTAGACAGTTCAAGAAGGGCCGTGACCGTATTGAAACTGAGTGTTATCTTCGCCGTCCTCAAACCAGCAAAATCGCTGAAAACATCACAGCGATTCGGCGTTTCTTTGAAGGAGATCGGCACTGCAGGGTAGAAATTTTCTAGGAAACTCGATATCACTTTTGGTAGCGTACAGGTAATGATTAAAAACGATTTAGGGTTGATAAATGATCTTGTAAACTAATATTCAAAATAAAACTTTGTTTTAATTAAAATATCTGTTATCCATACATACCCATATATGTATATGTGTGTATACGTATACATATATATGTATAACATAGACGATGCATAACTAAATTATTACAAACTAATATCAGTGCAATGGCCTGTTTTAAAAGTCCAAAAAGTAGAATTGTATCTCTATTACAGTATTGTGCAGATACTTTAAAAACTTTGCAATTAAAAAAATAAGCTAATAGTTAATTTTTGAAATTTAGCAAACTTAATTATAAAAAAAGTTATATTAAATCTAATCCGACCTGCAGTAAGTTTAATTTGAGAATATGTTTCTCTTAGATATTGAACGATCAAGATTGTGCAGAAGTGCTTCAAAGATCAAGTTCATTGGAAGCTTATTATCTTGAAACACATCAACAAAACAAAGAACAGCTTGAGTAGAACGGTATTATCTCGAAATACACAATACAAACGACGAACAGGTGCTCCCGATATCAAGGTGGATCTTGCGTATTTCTTAAATATTGATTAATTAAATGTTCTAGATTTCAAAGACAACTAACAATGGAAGTCAAGAATATACTAGCCCTATCTAGCACACCTGTGATGAGCAAAATTATAATTTCATGTTAAACGAAGTACGTTTAACATAAAACCTGAGAATAAGTTCTGGAATTAAAGAACGAGACAGGGTATAATAACAGGAAAATTATGCAAGACAAAATACAAAAAGATATCAAGCGAGTCAACGTGATTATAACGAAGAAAATTTGATTAGAATAAATACGAATCTATTAAAAAATGCATAAATAAACGATAATCTACAAAACAAAACTATTCCAAAGAGCCTGTAAAAATACAAACCTCGAAATAAATAATAACACTGGGTTCTAAACCAAACACATCACTTGAATCATGAGACGGGATGAATGATTTGATAGAAACGACGCACTTACGCGAAGCTTCTAGAACATTGCTGACAATTTAATGGCAAATAAAATTACGAACCCATTAATGTTTATTGTAAGCAAAGGGGAATTCATACAACGCTAATACATTAAACTAAAAATACAAAAAGAAAGAAATGAACTAGATTAACTTATATTTAAATTAAACTCTATCAACTAATCAATTTTTAAATTAAAAACATTAAAAACTGAAAGTTAAATATAAACAAGGTCAAAACTAATCGTAATAAAATTATGTGAGATATAGTATACAGGTTGTTCAAAATGAAATGACGATTTTAATATATGTACTACAGGCCATAAGTGAGGGATCAGTAGATGAAATTTAAAAAAAACATGCACGCTTAGTGAAACAAAACGTATATTTCTACAAAACTAGATCTACGTGACAAATGAACAGTTTTCCTTATAAAATAAAATAATTTCAACATATTCTGTAGAATTCCTTATCATATTCGACTTTCGTCGAAGTATCCACCTCTGCGCTTAATGATTTCTTTACAAATATTAGGCAACCGCGATACAAGTTTCTGGAGCGTATCCATTGCTAAATTATTCCACAGCCTTGTAAGTTGCTCCCAAAGCTATTTCTGCGATTGTGGACAGCTTTCTCTCACGTTTCTATCTAATTCGTCCCACAGTAATTCGATAGGGTTGAAATCGGGTGATCGTGGTGGCCAAATCATATTTATTAGCACCCCTCCCTCCTCAAAGTTGGGAAGTGTGTTTGGGATCATTATCTTGTTGTAGGTGTAAACCTTCACCAATTAATCTTAATCCAGACGGAATTGCATGTTCCTCCAAAATCTTCAGGTACCCTTCTTTTTTTAAAATGCCTTCAATGCGGTACAAATCTCCAACACCATCAAAGGAAAAGGATCCCCAAACAAGCACAGAACCTCTCCCGTGTTTAACAGTTGGCACTACACATTCGGGTAACATCCTTTCACCCACTTGTCTTCGAACGAAAACTCGTCGATTACTACCAAACACTTGGAACTTTGACTCATCTGTCCATAACACCTGTTTCCACATTTCCATGTCCCAGTGTTGATGGTCCTGGGCCCATTGTAACCGTTTTTTACGATTTCGTGGATTCAATAATGGTTTTCGAGCTGCAATACGCCCATGTAGTCCCGCCTTTATCAAACGTCGTTTTACAGTAGTCAGTGACACCGGCTTTCGACGGCCTTCATTCAGCTCTGCTCGAAGCTGAGGAGCTGTGAGGCGACAATTTCGTTTTGATAGTATTTTTAGGCGCAAATCCTCTTTTCTGATAGTTACCCTTGGCCTTCCGCAACGTTTTATTGGTTGTAATGATCCACTTTGTGAATATCGTTTCACTGTTCCTTGCACCGCGTGATAAGATAAATTTAACTTTTGGGCTATTTGCCGCAGTGAAAATTTTTCACCATGTAGCGTTATTATAGAACTACGAGTTTCTGCGCTAAGTTCCTTTCTTTTCGGCATTTTTATAAGTTACTTTTACGTCTGCTCTCAAATACTCGTATTGCAACTTACTCGGACAAATGCTGCACGAAAACTAATTTTTCAATTGCTAAATAGTTTACTATGAATTCCTAATACCATTATAATAATATTGTGTTGTAAACCCTATTCAATTTATTGGGGTATATAAAATATTTCTATTAAACACACGCCATAAAACTATTAAAAGGATTTACAATATTTTTCAGAAACAAATATATTTATCTAATTTATAATAATAATCCGAATAATCCTTCTCAGAATTACATTTACAACTGTTATTTCAATTATTCTCGCCAAAACAGGTAAAAGCCTAAGGGATGTGTCTAAAATACAAGTGTTTTGTTATTTATGATAAGTGATCCCTCACTTATGGCCTGTAGTGTATAAACGTGGGGAAATACCCATATCAGAATTAAAATACAATACTAAATTTTCCGAAAGACGGTGCTAATAGTCGAATCTCACTTCTCGCTAAAGCGTTCTCGACGCTTTAGAGAAATAATTCTAGTAATACAGGATTTGACGGGCAAATTTTAAAACTATTTAGTTTTAATTTTCTTCTTCAAACACCTCTTACTTTCGGTCTACTAATCATAATACATCAAAAATCCTATTAACTAGTGACATTAATGTGTTATGAAGAATACTTGCCAGTAACGTATCTAAATCTTTAGATATACATAGCCTCGAGGTTTAATTTTCCACTTCAAATTATTCTTAACTAATTACTAAAGAGATCTCCACTTAATTTTATTGCCGCTTCAACCGCCGAAATAACGAAAACCGTAAATTAATTTAACTATAATTAGATTTAATTTTAATGGCTCCTTTTGCCGGTCTTGGAGTAATACAACGCAGATGTGATATCGAAAGTGATCGTAGTTAAGCGCATTAAAGTTCTAACGCCGACAAACTAAAAATTTAAATAATCTTGATCAACTATCAAAAGAACGTAAAGCATTCTGTGTTTACAACTATCAGGTTGTTACATATGAAATGTCCGATTTTGTAAGGAATAAAAAAAAGTCTAAATTTAAAAAAATATAAATATTTATTTTGCAAAATAGTCTCCATTTACATCAATAGTTTGTTGCCAACAAAATTCCCTTTGAAAAGAAATCTAGGTTTTGAGGGCTCACATATTGCTCAAACACTGCTATTACAGACTCCCGGTCAGGGAAGTCCCTATTTTTTAAGTGATTGTCTGAACTTCAGAAAAAATGAAAATCAGTTGGCGAAAGGTCAGACGAATAAGGTGGGTGAGGGAGAATTTCATAACCAAATTCCGAAAGTTTTTGGATTGTCTGTCGTGCAACATGAGGTCCTGCATTATCATGAAGAAGTATGGGTCCATGTCTATTGACTAGTGAGGGCTGCAAGCGGCTCAATTTTCCATGAATAGTTTCCAGTTCGGCACAATAGGACGCTGCAGTGATGGTTTCACCAGGTTGCAAAAATGAGTAGTGAATAATGCCCTTACTGGTCCACCATACAGTCACCATAATCTTTCGCTGGCGAAGTGATGCTCGTGCATGCTGTCTTGGTGCTTCACCTCGATCTAACCATTGTCCTGACTGTCTCCGATTATCATAAAGTATCCACTTTTCGTCACACGTTACCACTCGATGAAGAAACGGTTCAACTTTCTGTCGATTAGCCAAAGAGGTAGCCACCTCTAATCGCGTTGTTGTTTTTGCTTCCGTTAATTGGTGCGGCACCCATCTTGCGTTTTTTCACTTTGCCATGCGAAGGAAGGTGACGTAATGGTGGATTTTAAAAATTGTTGTCTGCAAGGCTACGCACTGTTGTCGATGGATTACTTTCAACTTCTACACGCACCTCGTCATCATTAACGGTGCTACGGGCATATCCGCGAGGCTCATTTTCCAAATCAAAATTTCCCTCGCTGAATTTTTTAAACCGTCGCCGTAATGTGCGTTCATTACACGTGGTTTCACCTTCGCTTGTTTAATTTCTCTTGCTGCAGCTGCATTTAATCCCTTTTTAAATTGAAAGAGGTAAATTGCCGTAAATCTCTTGACATCAGCATTTCCATTATGGTCGCGACAAGATTTTAATCTTTCCAAGAAATGGAACAGGTACACACTTCAAAATATTCGATTTTTTACAAATACAATAATAATTTTCACCAAAAACATACACGTCTTCACACAGGTGCGATTCATTCAGATGAAGGAAAAAAACGGACATTACATTTGTAACAACCTGATATAATAATAAAATCAGTTTTTGTGATTACGTAGTTAGAAGTACCTGTAATGTAACCGAGGAATTAAACAAGTCGCTGTTTTTAATTCTATGATCTTCTAAGGATAATATATGATTTGTATGTTCTGGATAGTCGTGTCTGGCCAACAGAGATCGGCTGTCATACACAGTCTGCCTCAGAGATAACAGAACTTTTTTAAAATAAAAACAAAAGCTTACTATTTTCGTAAAATTCGTTTATTTTATTCAAAGTAGTCGCGTTCGGCTTCAATACAACGTTTTGCACGGTCAATTAACATGTCGAATGAATTTTTTAGTCATCTTTAGGGATGTCCATCAAGATCGCAGTCGACGTCCTTTTAATGACTTCGACGTCGACATAAAGCCGTCCTTTCAATGGCCAATGTAGTTTGGAGAGCAGATAGAAATCACAGGGATCCAAATCTGGTGAATACGGCGAATGGTTAATAGTTAAAATGCCATTTGCATTATCATGTAACAAGTGCCAGCTACCACAGTCAAAGCTTTGGATCATATTGAAAACACCACGTCTCATCGCCAGTTACAATAGCCTTTTTTGAGTCTTTAATCAAGTCTGTACAATGTTGAATTTAGTTAGCTTGTGTGGTACAAACCTTGCACAAATCTTTCTCAATCCCAAATACTGTATCAAAATGAGATGAATTGAATCTTTGAAAATACTTGATTCCATTCCCATATATCGCAATTTCGATAAATTTCTGATAAATATAAGTTCATTATTACTTTCCGTAACCACAGATTTTCCTTGTCGTAATTTATGTCCGTACGACCCTCTTTAAATCGTTTATACCATTCACACACACTCGTACGTGACAAACACGCATCACCATATACTTGTTTCATCAAATTAAACGTTTCAGTAAACGATTTGCCGAGTTTAAACCAGAACTTGATATTTGTTCTTTGTTTAAAAATTCATTTTTCGACCAATGCCAAATACACACTGTTACTTTATGCGCAATTTCTCGGCTTCAAGGAAAATAAAATAAATACCTGATAAACATTCGACGAATTACTTCCTAAACAAGGACACACCATTAAGATTACAACTGTATCACCCAAAATTAAATTCTATCGAAGAAGTATGAGCTACTGTCAACATAATATTGGACAGAGAATACTACGTTTAAATTGACGGATGTAGAAATTTATCAATAGAGGAATTTGCGAAAAATACAGAAGACTGGGAAGACGTTGCCATAATGTTATTAAAACTGAGCAAAAATACTTAGAAAATGGGATTCTTGCGAATATAAAAACCGAAGATTTAATTGTAATAAGCGATTCATTATGCTGTACTTTTTTCAATAGCGACAGGAGCCATTGGGAGGAGAACGCGTGCAGACATTGACAGTAGCTGGCATCATGTCAGTGACGCGAAGATGACTCGCAAAGGTACGACGGATGTAAATAAATTTCGAAATCGTTTTCCTACATACATTGATTATTTTATTTATAATCGCACTTATCCTGGAGATTTATTCAAAATTAACAATTCATGATCTGCTAAAACCCTCTGTAATTGACATTAAGCTATTGGGGGAAGACTTGAATTAATTTTATTAAAAGTGCTGATTAAATATTGTGACTAAAATAGCCGCACTAAACTGATCTCGAGTTAAACTCTTTGATATGCTTTAGAATTCCCCAAGGAGTACTCTTAACACTACTTATAATGTATATATAATTACATAATGGGCAAACTTCATCAAAATTATTTAGTGAATGCCTTGTCTGTTCTCCGCCAACTCATTTTGTATGCAGACGTCTATGTACTAACATTATTTGCACGTCGTAATAAGCTTGAAAGTTTCAAAATAATAATAATAAAACACCGATTATAAATCGATTGCTATAGCACTACCATTTAATGACAAAAACGTCAAACAAAGTCAACTATGTAAACTCGTACATGTTGTAATGTGTGCATGTATTGCATACGTACATACTACTGTGGGCAAAAAATAGTAAGACTTTTTAATTTAAATTTCGCGCGAAAACCCATTCGTCGAAATATTTTTTTTCTAGGTTGGTATTACTGTCAGTGACATCTGTGCCAAATGTCTCATCAAAATAATCATTAGTGTTTAGTATACAAAAAGTGCATTCGGCGATTTTTACAATGAATGAAATTATTCAACAAAGAAGTTCCATTAAATTTTGTGTACGGAATCAAATTTCTGGTGCCGAAACGTTCAGAATGTTGCAAAAGGCCTTCGGTGATAATTGTTTGTTGCGAGCAAGTGTTTTTGGTTGGTACAAATTATTCAAAGAGGGTCGAGAACGCGTTGATGACGAACCACGTCCAGGACGGCCATCAACATCAACTGATGATCAACACGTCAATAGAATCAAGGAATTGGTGCTTGAGAATCGACGATTAACAGTCAGAGACCTTACTGGCATCGTTGGAATATCGGAAGGATCAGTGAAAACTATTTTTAAAGATCATTTGGGCCTAAGAAAAGTGAAAGCACGATTTGTTCCGAAATCACTCAATTTTTTCGAAAAACAGCGTCGCGTTGTCGTCTGTGAAACAATGCTTTCCGAATATCAAGACAAAATGAAAGGCATCATGACTGGAGATGAGATTTGGATCTACGCTTATGACCTGGAAACAGACGATCAATCGGCCGAATATCGTATCAAAGGTGAGCCGAAGCCCAAAAAACCTCGTCAAAGCAAGTCAAAAATTAAGGTTATGTTGACAGTTTTCTTCGATTATCGAGGTGTGGTGCACTCCGAATTCCTTCCGACCAGCCATACTGTCAACAGAGAATACTATTTGAGTGTTATGCTTCGTTTGCGCAATGCTATTCGTAAAAAGAGACCAGAATTATGGGCCGACACTCTTGGTTTTTGCACCACGATAATGCACCGTCGCATACTGCATTAATTCTTCGTGAGCTTTTCGCCAAATTTTCAACCAATATCGTGCCCCAACCACCGTATTCGCCTGATTTAGGTCCTTGTGACTTCTGGCTATTCAGCAAACTCAAACGACCGCTCCGGGGAAACCGTTTTGAATCAATTGAAGACAAACGTGAATCGCTACACGCATTGAAGGCTATTCCTGAAATTGACTTTAACAACTGTTTCGAGAATTGGAAGAAACGCAATACACCTGTGTATTGTGGCCAGGGGGGATTACTTTGAGGGGGACGAAATAGATTTGGAAGAATAAATTAAGAATTTAAAAATTATGAACAAAGTCTTACTATTTTTTGCCCACAGTAGTATGTACGTACAGATATACGTACACAATCACAAAAAAGTGTATATGATCGCTCTTCATTAATTTTCAGGCCATTAGACTCAGTATTATTGAATACGCACAACCATATTTTATTACTTACATACATATATACCACTGTTTACTCTTTGTTCTTTGTCACGGAGTGTTTAGTGCCTTTATTATTCATGATGCGTTCGTTACTAAATATGTTCCTAGATTATAAAATAAAATATTTGTCCCGTTAATATTTTATGTGTCACTGCACGGTATCCGTTTTTCTACTTACACGCATTTGTGAATAAAATGTATTTTTCAAATTTTATTTTCTTACTATTGTAATTTTTTTTTATTGGTATTATAAAAGATTTTTGTGTTACATATATTTATTTTATGTTTGCTTGCACTGTTCTCCAAATTAATTGTAAAGGTGTTTCAAATTGCGCGTTTTTTTAAAGAATAAATAAAACACATAATTTGCATTCACTTTCAAAAACTTTTTATTGGTAATTTAAGTATCAGTTATGACATTTATATGCGAAAAATAATATCTGCCAAATGGCCTCTTGCAGCTCCACAGGCGTCCACTCTTTTGTTAAAATTTTCAATGACATTTTGACATAATTGAGGCTCTATCTCACCAATGATACAAATAATTTCGACTTTCAAAGCAGGAGTTGATTGTGGATTGTTTTTATATAGGTACCTGATTTTGCACATAACCCCAAAGAAATAGTCTAACGGTGTCAAATCACATGATCTTGGTGGCTAATTAACATCACCGTTTCTTGAGATAACACGTCCAGGAAATTTTTCTCTCAATAAATCAATTGATTCGTGTTGCAAAGTGAGGTGTAACGCCATCCTGTTGAAACCACATATCCTCTAGATAAATATTCATTAATTCAGGCCACAAAAATTCGGTTATCATTCGACGATATCGATCACCATTGACAGTTACAGCTTCACTAGCAGCATTTTCAAAGAAGTAAGGTCTAATTACACCACCTGACCATAATGAACACCAATCAGTAACTCGCATAGGTTTATCATGATTAGTTTCGTGGATTTTTCTCACCCCAGGTACGGCAATTTTGTTTATTAACATAGCCACCAAGTTCAAAATGTGCCTCATCGGAAAACATTATTTTTTGAGAAAAATCAGCTGGTTGTTCATTGATCAAATTGACAAATGAATGACGTTTTAAATGATCTAATGGCTTCAGTTCTTGTGTTATTTGAATCTTATATGCCTTCAGAGCTAAATCCTTGTGTAAAATACGCCATGTTGTTGATCCACTAAGTCCAAGTTGTGAACGTCGTCTAATGGACATTTCAGGATCTTCAGCAACACTTTCACGAACCAAACCAATATTTTCTTGTGAACGACCACTACGACTGTATTTTTCACTTTCTTGATCTTCCACGAAACCAGTCTCTTGGAATTTTTTAATAATTCGACCAATAGTGCTTTGGTGTGCATTATGGTCAGGTAGTGTAATTGGACCTTACCTATTTGAAAATGCTGCTGGTAAAGCTATAACTATCAATGGTGATCGATATCGTCGGATGATAACCGAATTAATGAATATTGATCTGAAGATATGTGGTTTCAACAAGATGGCGCTACACCTCACTTTGCACACGAATCAATTGATTTATTGAGAGAAAAATTTCCTGGGCGTGTAATCTCAATCTTATGTGAAAAGCCAGGTTTATAAAAACAATCAACAACCAATTCCTGCTTTAAAAGATGACATTATTCGTGTCATTGGTGAGATAGAGCCTCAATTATGTCAAAATGTCACTGAAAATTTTAATAAAAAAGTTGACGTCTGTGGAACTGCAAGAAGAGGCCATTTGGCAGATATTATTTTTCGTATATAAATGTCGTAACTGATACTTCAATTACCAATCAGAAGTTTTTGAAAGTGAATGCAAATTGTGTTTTATTTATTCTTTAAAAAAATCTCGAAGTTTGAAACACTCTTTATATGAGGTGATGAACCAAATTAAGAAAAGAAAATATCTTAAGTCACTTCGTTCGTTTCATATCTCACTATACTTATAAGAAGGGACAACTTCAACAAACGCTTTACGATTGGCGATCGAATGACCTGCTTAAGCTACTCAAGACTGAAGCAAGGGGGTAGCACACCCTTCCAGAAAATTCTACAATCAGGGAAGGACTGGAATCTATAATAGCAATATAAGTATGACAAATGGGAACAAAATAACAAATATTAAATACGAAAACTAAAACATTAACGAAATGAAATGATCTACAAATGTATACAAAAATAAAGCCAAAGCAAAAATACGATTAATTGGAAATCGGAATAAAGTGTTACAAAAAAGGTATGCAATTATACATAAACAGAATAAATACATATGCTACATAGGGTTTTCGAAATTAAAATGAACAATTAATTAAATGTACGCCAGGTGAAAATTGAACTGTAACAAAATTATTAAAGTTGGCAATATGTTTAACGAAATATTGACTATTCCAACTTTACAGAGAAGCGCGGAAGAAGTTTGTACTACCAACGAAACCGACTTATCTTACTCGTCTTTCGCAATTTCCAACCAAGTTACAAATTATGACACTTTTTCTATATTTTCTGTTTAATTCTCGCAATCGTCTTTGAAGACATCCTCAAAAAAGGATTTCTTAGCGCAAAGAGCTAAAATATTTGTCACCATGAACATTGCCGGTGGCGGACAATGAATTAACTGCACCGGGAGGCGGATTTTACTAATAAATTATGTCTTACAGGCACGGACAAGTTTAGGTAAACATATTATACCTTCGCCACACTTTGCTAGACACCGTTTGTTAAACCGTACACAGTGCTTGCGGTTGCTATAAATTAAAATAGCGAAAGCCATTCACTGATATGTATATACATATACATACATACATACATACATCTACCAACACTACATATCCCCTATTATATTCATTATGTCATGGGATATTATTTATTTTCCTCACTGTTTCTGCTGTAATTAATATTCTTTTGAAATATAAGTTGTGGTACTTGCAAATGGAGTTTCCAAACTTGAAGTCGTCAACGTTAACTGAACTTGTTAGTTCTGTAGTTAGATTATAGTTTGAAGAAGGCAGGAATCCGTAAGACCTTCGATAGGTATCTATATTATTACCTCCTTCTTTGAAGAAGATGAAAATGAATATAAAAATGAATGACTGTTAATTCAATGTGTGGTTGGATGTGGATGATCTGACTGATTGAGACAATTTATTATCTCCTTTGTTTTAATAAATAATAATAGGGATATTATTTAACAGAGAATATGTATTTGCACGTGTTGGTTAGTCAATTTATCACGAGCGCGTATTCGGCTAGCTAAAGCACTGTAATAAATGCAAATAAAAGAAAAGAAAGTAATATAATTGAATGTAATGTGAGGAGTTAATAATTAGTAGTCGTGGACAATGAGCATCAAAAGTCCAGGACGTGTGCTAAGCTGAAAGAAAGATTATTAGTGGAATAAAACGACAGGAATGCCTTTAAAATTTTATTCGCAAGTTAAATTAATTCTTAGTATTTCGATTTTGGTTTTGTTACAATTTCCGGGTTAAATGGTGTTGGTCGTTATGTTCTAATTCGAAATTTTATTCTTTTGTGTTTAGGTTTTTCTATCCCTAATGATAGAAAAATCCAAATACAAAAAAATAAAATTTAAAGTCTATAATCAAAAGTTCGCATTTTGCATGGTTTTTTTTCGTTCTCTTAACGTTAAGCCAAAATTTCAAAAATAATTTTTGCCTCAAGATTGTTTTTAGGATCTTCGAAAATGTCAGCATGCGAGTTTTTGTTAAAAAGGAATCATTCTATTATTAATAACACCCTATCAACTACATATGTTTCATCGAATTCACGAATCTTCAGGTTGATTTGTGTTATTAATGAACGATTCCTTCAGAGTGCTTATCATATCTTTTCGATACAGAAAATAATGAATAATATCATATCCCCCTCTCTCGACCAATACATAAATGTATTGACCGACAAAGCAAGAACGCTTCTATCTCACAGATCGGAGACCATGCCTCCAGTGTGTAATAGACAGAAACTTACATCTAGGCTTTATGCCAATTAAAGAATGTTAAAAAGGAATCATTCTATTATTAATAACACCCTATCAACTACATATGTTTCATCGAATTCACGAAATTATTCATTATTTTCTGTATCGAAAAGATATGATAAGCACTCTGAAGGAATCGTTCATTAATAACACAAATCAACCTGAAGATTCGTGAATTCGATGAAACATATGTAGTTGATAGGGTGTTATTAATAATAGAATGATTCCTTTTTAACATTCTTTAATTGGCATAAAGCCTAGATGTAAGTTTCTGTCTATTACACACTGGAGGCATGGTCTCCGATCTGTGAGATAGAAGCGTTCTTGCTTTGTCGGTCAATACATTTATGTATTGGTCGAGAGAGGGAGATATGATATTATTCATTATTTTCTGTATCGAAAAGATATGATAAGCACTCTGAAGGAATCGTTCATTAATAACACAAATCAACCTGAAGATTCGTGAATTCGATGAAACATATGTAGTTGATAGGGTGTTATTAATAATAGAATGATTCCTTTTTAACATTCTTTAATTGGCATAAAGCCTAGATGTAAGTTTCTGTCTATTACACACTGGAGGCATGGTCTCCGATCTGTGAGATAGAAGCGTTCTTGCTTTGTCGGTCAATACATTTATGTATTGGTCGAGAGAGGGAGATATGATATTATTCATTATTTTCTGTATCGAAAAGATATGATAAGCACTCTGAAGGAATCGTTCATTAATAACACAAATCAACCTGAAGATTCGTGAATTCGATGAAACATATGTAGTTGATAGGGTGTTATTAATAATAGAATGATTCCTTTTTAACATTCTTTAATTGGCATAAAGCCTAGATGTAAGTTTCTGTCTATTACACACTGGAGGCATGGTCTCCGATCTGTGAGATAGAAGCGTTCTTGCTTTGTCGGTCAATACATTTATGGATTGGTCGAGAGAGGGAGATATGATATTATTCATTATTTTCTGTATCGAAAAGACATGATAAGCACTCTGAAGGAATCGTTCATTAATAACACAAATCAACCTGAAGATTCGTGAATTCGATGAAACATATGTAGTTGATAGGGTGTTATTAATAATAGAATGATTCCTTTTTAACATTCTTTAATTGGCATAAAGCCTAGATGTAAGTTTCTGTCTATTACACACTGGAGGCATGGTCTCCGATCTGTGAGATAGAAGCGTTCTTGCTTTGTCGGTCAATACATTTATGTATTGGTCGAGAGAGGGAGATATGATATTATTCATTATTTTCTGTATCGAAAAGATATGATAAGCACTCTGAAGGAATCGTTCATTAATAACAAAAATCAACCTGAAGATTCGTGAATTCGATGAAACATATGTAGTTGATAGGGTGTTATTAATAATAGAATGATTCCTTTTTAACATTCTTTAATTGGCATAAAGCCTAGATGTAAGTTTCTGTCTATTACACACTGGAGGCATGGTCTCCGATCTGTGAGATAGAAGCGTTCTTGCTTTGTCGGTCAATACATTTATGTATTGGTCGAGAGAGGGAGATATGATATTATTCATTATTTTCTGTATCGAAAAGATATGATAAGCACTCTGAAGGAATCGTTCATTAATAACACAAATCAACCTGAAGATTCGTGAATTCGATGAAACATATGTAGTTGATAGGGTGTTATTAATAATAGAATTAATCCTTTTTAACATTCTTTAATTGGCATAAAGCCTAGATGTAAGTTTCTGTCTATTACACACTGGAGGCATGGTCTCCGATCTGTGAGATAGAAGCGTTCTTGCTTTGTCGGTCAATACATTTATGTATTGGTCGAGAGAGGGAGATATGATATTATTCATTATTTTCTGTATCGAAAAGATATGATAAGCACTCTGAAGGAATCGTTCATTAATAACACAAATCAACCTGAAGATTCGTGAATTCGATGAAACATATGTAGTTGATAGGGTGTTATTAATAATAGAATGATTCCTTTTTAACATTCTTTAATTGGCATAAAGCCTAGATGTAAGTTTCTGTCTATTACACACTGGAGGCATGGTCTCCGATCTGTGAGATAGAAGCGTTCTTGCTTTGTCGGTCAATACATTTATGTATTGGTCGAGAGAGGGAGATATGATATTATTCATGCGAGTTTTTGTCAAAGTAGAATAAGTTTTCAAAAATACCAACTCTTGTGAGCACACTCCTTTGAAAAAATTTAGATTATCGTCAAAATAAAAGATTTTCAACTTAGTCTTCCTGGTGGGTAAAACACAAACTCCAATAGTCCATTTAGCCTTTAAAAAGTTCACATTTTGATATTTTTTCATTCTCTCAGGATCAAGCCAAAAGAGTTCTACAAATACTAACATGGAAATTAATTTTTAGAACCTTTTGAGTGAAGATTAATATCCGCAGTACTTAAATAAAAGCAATAATACACGAAGTGAGGTTAGAAACATACATATATATTCACATACAGTGTAAATACAACTATTTATGATATAAGTATATTACTAGCATAGCTCATACAAAGTCCTTAACTAAAAAAAAGTCGCGGTATTATAAAATATGAATCCGTTGAAAATGTCAGCCTGTGAATTTTTGTTAATGTACATTAATCTTTCAAAAATATCAACTTATACGAATTGAAGGACTGAAATTTTTGTTACATTAAAAAGTTTTCAGTTTAATCTTCGTGGTGCATTTTATACTAACAAATCACAAACTCGCTACTTTTTTAGCAAATTTAAATTTTAGAGATAATTTTTTGCACGTTCAAAAGGTGACATATTGGGATAGTTTATTATTATTCACTTGGAATTAAACTAAAAAGGTTTAATAAATTTCTACATCAAAATTCTTTTTAGGACAATATCAGTATTCGAACACTTGCTAATGTGCAATAACTTTTCAAATACGCGGTAAACAATTTACAAAAAAATGAGTTTTTCGTCAAAATAAAAAATTTTGTGTTTAGTCTTTGATAGATTCACACTAAAGTTCTTATTTTCAATACATTTCTAATATAAACATTTTTCGTTGTTTTATTCCTAGCAAAACCATAGGACTCTTCAATTCACATGCCTGCCTACCTACCTTTTTTGAAGCAACAAGTAGAAATGTACTTCAACTGAGTATTATCCATAATATTATAATATAAAATAAATAATTCAGTATGTTTTCTTAGTTCTTATTTGACTTCAATCCATAACAAATGCAAACATTAAAAGAGAAAAAGAAAATTAAATCACTGACATCTAAATTAAACATATTGAATCTTCTGAAATTTGTGTTTTGTATTTCGCCTACAGAGTGCGCAAATTGTTGAATTCCAGACTATTTTTTCTTTATCTACATATTTATACAAAAAACCAATTACCTCATATGATTGCATTTCGACAATTTTGTCAATACAATTCTCTTAAAAAGCATTCATGGATATTATTTTTTATACTTCTTAAAAAGACCTTTTATAGTAAAAATTGTAATTAGCAATTCAGTTGGTTTTAGAAGAAAACTATGAGATATAAAAATGCAAACACATTGATTTAATTTAAAATATTATGCACATATATTTCTTATAAGTTAATAAAAATTAAAAACAATTATGAATTTAAAATAAATATTAATAAAATTAAATATAGTTGTAATTCCAACTGTCAAAATATTTCTTGTTTGTGGAAAATGTTTTTATTTGTTTACTCAAATAATTACTTTTTTGTATATAGGTGTTTCTATTGTTTTTATTCTAAGTGCACATTATGTTAAAAATTGATACACCAGTCGACAAATTTTTAACTAGAACTTAAGTAGGTAAATCAAAATTTACGTTTTTGCAAGCTTTTTGCTATCATTCCCCAATTTGTAGTTTAAATCTTTCAAAAATCAAAATTATATGATTTTGTTATACATGTAAGTTACACTAATAACCTTTTAAACGTTTCTTTATTTTATTTTTTTCTTTCAGAATTAATGATATAAAATTAATTTTTAATTTACACCTACATATTGTAAAAATTAATGTCTGACTTAACCGAGAGATTACTTTCTACATTTATTATCTGAAAAATCATATCTTTAAGATTAATCTCAAATGACATCATAATATCACTTTTACTCGAAGTATATTAGGATGAAATCTCCGTTGTTCATCCCTTGCAGCATGAGTATTTAAAATGAAAAACGCATATAAAAGTATGAAAAAAATCATTTTTCAGGGATACCTTGCCAATAATATATTACCATTTTAAACTATAGTGCATCTAGATTATTTGTATTCAACATATAAAACTGTTCAGATACATACTAATTTTCTTACGAGATCCTAACACATTCCTTTAATATAGCTTTACCTAATGTCAAAACCAGAATTGAATATTTAAGACTTCTCTCTTTATCTGTTTTCACAACATTTTTCAGAAATACTAATTTTATATGTGAACATGGAGAAGTGTAAACCTAATATTTTGTTGTCCTTTAAGCAACATTGACTAATAACATGCTTACTTTATAGACATAAAAAAACAATAGCTTTTTTTACTAAAACAATATCAATTGTACGACTTCTACAAACTATCAGGTTGTTACATATGAAATGTCCGATTTTGTAAGGAATAAAAAAAAGTCTAAATTTAAAAAAATATAAATATTTATTCTGCAAAATAGTCTCCATTTACATCAATAGTTTGTTGCCAACGGCCTGGAAGCTGAAAAATTCCCTTTGAAACGAAATCTAAGTTTAGACGGCTCACATATTGCTCAAACACTGCTATTACAGACTCCCGGTCAGGGAAGTCCCTATTTTTTAAGTGATTGTCTAAACTTCGGAAAAAATGAAAATCAGTTGGCGAAAGGTCAGGTGAATAAGGTGGGTGAGGGAGAATTTCGTAACCAAATTCCGAAAGTTTTTGTATTGTCTGTCGTGCAACATGAGGTCTTGCATTATCATGAAGAAGTATGGGTCCATGTCTATTGACTAGTGAGGGCTGCAAGCGGCTCAATTTTCCATGCATAGTTTCCAGTTCGGCACAATAGGACGCTGCCGTGATAATTTCACCAGGTTGCAAAAATGAATAGTGAATAATACCCTTACTGGTCCACCATACAGTCACCATAATCTTTCGCGGGTGAAGTGATGCTCGTGCATGCTGTCTTGGTGCTTCACCTCGATCTAACCATTGTCCTGACCGTCTCCGATTATCATAAAGTATCCACTTTTCGTCACACGTTACCACTCGATGAAGAAACGGTTCAACTTTCTGTCGATTAGCCAAAGAGGTAGCCACCTCTAATCGACGGAGCTTATTGGCTTCCGTTAATTGGTGCGGCACCCATCGATCGAGTTTCTTCACTTTGCCAATCGAAAAAAGGTGACGACTAATGGTGGCAATGGACACTTGAAATGTTTCTGCAAGGTTACGCACTGTTGTCGACGGATTACTTTCAACTTCTACACGTAGCTCGTCGTCATTAACGGTGCTACGCGCATATCCGCGAGGCTCATTTTCCAAATCAAAATTTCCCTCGCTGAATTTTTTAAACCATCGCCGTAATGTGCGTTCATTACACGTGGTTTCACCGAACGTCTGATTAATTTCTCGCGTTGCTGCAGCTGCATTTAATCCCTTTTTAAATTGAAAGAGGTAAATTGCCCGAATATCTCTTGCCGACAGCATTTCCATAGGCGAGACAAGGACAGATGTATTAATCTTTCCAAGAAATGGAACAGGTACACACTTCAAAATAAATACCCTTTTCTACAAATACAATAATAATTTTCACCAAAAACATACACGTCTTCACACAGGTGCGATTCAGTTCAGACTGAAGGAAAAAACGGACATTACATTTGTAACAACCTGATACTATTACAATGGTACATAATTTGTTAATTGTGATTGTATTAATACATACAAAATCCTAATTATTTTTCTAATTTTGAAAATTATATTGATTTGTTACTCAATGTTTAATCACTTGTAGATTTCTAGATACATGGTCAACATCAAACATGTAAGCTATTTTGCTAAATCACTTTATAATATGTTATAATGTATACAATTTAGGTATATCATTTAAGAAACATTGTTTGAATCTTACCCCATACAAGCATCCACATACATTTCTATTCATATAGCAATTCAAACACATAATTTAGAAAAATAGAAAAAATTATCAAATACACAAATTTATTATGTATACAATTGTTATGATTTTATAAAAATTATATATCATGCATTAGCCTTAATTCCATTTTCTTCGCTGTCACTTTCTTCATTGTCTCCGTTATTTTTATCATCGTCTTCAAATATATCATAATTATGACCCGATAATTTCTTTAACCACATTAGCATTGAATTTTCTTTAATTTCTGTTTCAACTATGGTGGGATATATGTGCTTCTCTTTAAATTCTTGGACAGCCTCATCTAATTCCTTCCATTCTAATGTTTCATGAACACCATCTGAGCCATATCTACGACTATACTTATCATAGTGCACAAAGTCTAATACTAAGCCTAATCCAGGAGCTTTTGGTATATTAACATCTTCATTTGTGAATACTTTTTTAAAAACATCTTCAGAAGTATGTCCTTTGATTATTGCTATTGTTAATCCAATCATTTTTCTAATTTGATGTAACATAAAACTTTGACCTGGAGTGATAAATATTTTACAATTTGATAGTGTTAATGATAATTATATACCTTTCACTTTAATAACTGCAAATTCTATTCCATCCTTAACGAAAGGAGACTCGCAGTAAAAACTAATAATATATCTATTTGCACTCGGATCACTAGCTTTCTTTTTTGAAGTAAAATTATGATAATTTTTTGTGCCAATAAATTTACTTAATGTATTATTAATTTCTTCAAATGCAGATTCACTCAGTCTAAAATTTTCTTGGGCAGCATTTTCACTAAATTTTGACAAAGCTATTGTTGGAAGCAAGTAAAAATAAGTTCTAGCATCACATTGTAATCTACTATTAAAGCCTTTAGTTACCCTTTTATAACCAAATAATCTAATAGCTTCTGGTAATAGTTCGTTCACTTTATCTGCATCAATTACTTCAGCTGCAAAAGTATTTATAAAATTACACATTTACCATATATTATATAACCTACGCAATTTAATTGATACAACTTGTCTTGCAGCTGATACACCTTTGTCTGTTCTTGCAGCTCTTTGAAATTGTATAGTCTGAACTTGATTAAAGCCATCTTCAGTAATTAAGCCCGCTGCTAACAGAGCTTTAAATAAATCCTCTTCTATAGTTTTCATTGTTGGATTTCTTGAAAAAAGAATTACGTATATATATCTACTTTCATATTTAAAAACTTACCGTTGCATACCAAAATAATTTACTCCGGAATATCCTAATAATAAAGCATATTTTCTACGTTTTATTCTTTCTTCTGTTTTTTCTTTTTTTACTCCAAATATTTCTCCTTTATCTGTTCTACGTTCCTCCCATTTTCGTTTTTTACTTCGTCCATCATATCTAGGCTTTTTTAATATAGGTTGATCACCCATTATTTGTATTTTTTTAACTGAAAATATGTTACAAAATGCTTTACGGTTACACACATAAAAAAATAGATGTACACACTTTCTTCAAACTTATATACAGATTTTAAGGTATTCCATATCCTTAAGAACATATCCCTACTTTACATTTTCTCCTTAACCTATACACATTGTCTTGATTACCTTCAAACACATGAGTTTGTTAGGTTATGTACTTAAATAATGAAAACATAATTTTGGGTCGATTGGCAGGACTGTAAGAATCAAAATCAAAAAAATTTAATAAAAATAATTTTTTTTTCAAAAAGAATAGTGATATATTAGCGCGCTATCTAACAATTGAACCTAAAACTGTTCAAAATTAAAAGTGCTTTCAAGTTTATTTGATAGATTCTTAATTTTGGTAATATATCCTGAATAAAACATCTTGATATGAAATGCTCTCTAAATGTGCTATTGTACTCAAAATATAGAGTGCTTGCCTGGAAAGCACTCGGAGTTACAATAACTACGACCGTTATAAGCTTTTATATCTATATTAATTCTAAAGCTTATTAGGTCACTGAAGGTTGATATATAACCCCTTGCCACAATAATTTTCGTTTTCTGTATACGTATTCCGACAACTAAGTCGTCATCCTCGGTGGATAATTAAATAGTGTCGCACCTGAACAACTACGGTAAAAATACCCGTTGAAAGCCAAAACGTACACTGTGTACATTTTGGCTTTCAGCGCGTGCGGAATTTGTTTTCGTACGTGTATTTTTACCGTTGTTGTCCAGGTGCGACACTGTTTAATTATCTACTGATGATGACAACTTAGTTGTAGAAATACGTATACAGAAAACGAAAATTATTGTGGCAAGGGGTTATATATCAACCTTCAGTGAATCAACAGTCAGTGAATCTTCAACTTCAGTGAATCAACAGTCAATCAATCAGGTAATCAACCACAGGCGCCATTAAAATTACCTTCTAAAACTTATTTTGCATTTCGTTACTAAAAAACAAAGCCTTAAATTGTACATAATACATAATATGTAGAATCACAAATATATATAATATATCCCATATATTCTTATATGATTTATTTGGGTTGATAATAGTAATGAGTTAATTTGATTATTTGGAAAATTGATGCCGAATATTTCATGTTCCGATTAAAGGCTAGAAATAATTTTTCTATGGTCCCGTTAATTGTATATTGGGTTAACACCCCAAGGAACATTATGAAAGTAGACTAAATTATTGTGAATGGTTCAACGACAACCTTGATGATATTTTAAATTTGACTTTTATGAGTGATGAAGCATGGGTTAATTTAAATGGTTACGTAAATAGCCAAAACTATCGAACGTGGGCTTCTGAAAATTAATTTTGAGGAAACTAACGCATTATAGGGCCCATATTTTTCAATGGAAATATCAATGCAGAAAGGTATCGTCTTGAAATATTGGATACTTTTTTAAATGAACTGCATGACGACGAATCAAGAGATGGATATTTCCAACAGGATGGGGCTACAGTAAAATACAAGGTTTAGCTGTGGCCTGCCCGTTCCCCTGATGATTTCAATTATATTTCATTCAAAGAAAATTAGTCAAGAAATTGCTAACATGTTTTTAATGCGTACGGTTTTCAATTATTGTAAAAATTTAATTTTGATTTTGAAATATACACCACAACTATCATATTTATTAATAATATTTTGGTTAATTTAAATTACATAATTTAGCTGTAATAAAATAAAATATAATTTTAGATGTTATTTTAAATAATTGTCAATTTCTTATTATTAACCTCTTAACTTTTCTCGTAAGATTTCACAGGCTTTAAACAAACAATACTGAGACAATGATGCAGTGTGGCAAACTTTCAAAATATTTCTGTTTCGCGGGAAATTTAAACTGTCCTCAATCATTTTGGATCACCCGGTATATCCCATATATTCTTATATGATTTATTTGGGTTGATAATAGTAATGAGTTAATTTGATTATTTGGAAAATTGATGCCGAATATTTCATGTTCCGATTAAAGGCTAGAAATAATTTTTCTATGGTCCCGTTAATTGTATATTGGGTTAACACATCACTAATTCATAATAAATATCGGAAATTGCCGACGAAACTATGTCGATAATGTAAAAAATATGTAGGAAAATTAATATTTACTCCAGTATATTCAAAAGATGGGGTATCCATAGCTCTCAAAGTGTGTACTTTCACTCCACATACCATGATTCAATGATTTCAATGTGTTTAATGTGGCGGGAATTTTTTGTTTACACAGAGCACATTACATTTTATTAAGACAAGTTTAATTTTATAGGTACTTCTAACTTTTCAAACTATATATTCATTATTCAAAGATGGATTCTGTACCATCTGAAGCTGATACCTTCAAAATATTGGTTGCTACTGATAATCATCTTGGTTATGCTGAAAGAAATCCAATTTTACGTATGTACAGAAAATTATTTTTAAGTTACTGTCATTGGAATAATTACATTTACAGAAAATGATTCATTCCGAGCATTTGAAGAAATTTTACAGCTAGCCAGTAAAAACAATGTTGATTTTGTCCTGTTGGGGGGTGATTTATTTCACGACTGCCAGCCAAGTTCTTATTGTTTGCAGAAATGTACTGAGCTATTGAAGAAGTATGTATGTGTATATATATATATATTATAAAACCATTAAAAATATATCTAATTTCATGAATAAGTATTTTCTGAAATAAAATTTACATACATATATATCTTTTATAATTGCTAATGTGCTTGTTATAATTTTTTTGTATTGTTATAGATATTGCTTAGGTGATAAACCTGTTGAAATAGAATTTTTATCTGATCAAAGTGAACATTTTAAACATTTGGCAAATCCGATTGTTAATTATGAAGATGCTAACATTAATATATCTATGCCTATATTTTCAATACATGGAAATCATGATAGTCCTTCTGGTAATTCATTTATTCTTTTTATTATTAGTCACTTATGCATTTCAATTTAAAGGTAAAAATCTAGTATCTCCTTTGGATATTTTATCTTCTAATGGATTAATTAATTATTTTGGAAGAGTAACTGATATATCAGAAATTGAAGTCAAACCTATATTGTTACGAAAAGGTAAAACTAAAATAGCATTGTATGGTCTGTCACACGTTGCTGATCGGAGATTAGCAAGATTGTTTCTTGAAAATAAGGTTAGTATAGATATTAAATTATAAAGATACAATTGTTTTTTTTTGTTTATTGTTTAACCCTTTGCACTCCAGCCTAGTAACTCGTGGAGGATACCAATAGCTCCAGCACTATATTAGTTACAAGTACATACCTGTGATGTAAAAAAAAATGAAGTCGTTGCAATAAAATAAAACATTTATTTTATTAAGAAACATATTCTAACTAATATTATAAAAGAAAAACAAATTTTAGGGCTTAAAATTTTTTAAAGTGTGATGTCTGGAAACAATCACCCATATGCATTCGCGGTTTACCGGGGCAAGTATCAGAATGTTCCGAAGTTTCGCGTCTTTGTCCTTTTTCCTGTCTATTAGAACACACAATACAATCTCTTTTCTTGCCTTTTCGCATTATGTGCAGTGTTGTTTCATGTGTTGAAGTGGAAGGCATCTTCATGAAACTCCGTTACGAGTTGATCGACTAATCTCTTGACGAACTGTAAATGAGAGTGATTTTTCGTTCTTGCTTTTTTCTTCACACTTATATAAAATGTATGCATTTATAGCAGACATCTCCATTCCCAAAAAGAACATTTTCCTCCACCACTTAAGAGATTTTCTTAGGAAACAGTATGATGATGTGTATTGATCCGCGCAATCAACACCACCCATTGACGCCGTGTAATTAACAACAATTTTTGGCTTTTCCACATTTTGTTGTTCACCTCCTCTTACAAATCTTGTTTTTGTAATGAATCCGTCGCCATGCAACACAAAATCGAGATCATCTTCCACATCACTTATTTCACAACTATTGTCAAAATTTTCACCTTCCATCTTCACTACGCGAAGGGTTATAACGTTATAATTGTAACGATAAGAAACTAAATAAAGCACTTATTATAATGTAAACATAATAAACACTATAAGATAAACACGACGATTTTACTTACCTAAGTGTTAAGGGCGCTGAGTGAGTAAAACAACCGTGTCGCCGTAGCCGCTACAATGGATTTATTGTTAGCATTTTAATGTCCCAAATACGGCGACAACGGATTGTAAAGGGTTAACATAATATTAATTATCTTTCGGTATTCGTCGTTAAAATTTACTTTCGTTTATTTCTTTTATAAGTATAACGTTTCTTCGAATGACATCAGTAAACCTTTACTGTTATACCTACTCCTATGTATGTATGTATGTATATATACCGCACGTACATATATCGCACTTTATTTAGATGCTATACTACACCACAAAATATACAGCTTAGTTCGTATATTATTGCATATTTTCCGAGAGATTCTATCTACTGTTAACATTCTATATATGTTCACTAACATGCTTTAGACTAAATTTCTTAAATTTTTTAAGCAGTCCTAATTTAATGACCAACAACATTAATTACATGAGGTGCGGCTATTAAATAACGAGACTAATGTGAAAAATCTCCTCCCCTATCTGTACACCTCTGTATACGTGTTTTCCATTGTTCAAAACAATGCTGTAGTTCATCAATTGTCAGCCTCTTCAACAACTTTGCTGTTTTCGCTTTTACATGTTTAAGAGACTGAAAATGTGTTTCATTTAATGCAGTTTCCACTTTTCGGAACAGGCAGAAGTCACATAGTGCGAAATCTGGTGAATACGGAGAATGATCAAGCACAGCAATGCGCTTGTCCGCTAAAAACTGCTTCACAGATAGGACATTGTGAGCTGGTGCGCTGTCTTGGTACAGAATCTACGAGTAGTTCTATCACAAATCCGATCTTCCTTACTTTTTCCGTCAGCTTGATTAGGACTTCTTTGTAGTATTTCAGAAACCCAATCAGTTATGATAGTACCCCTAATCAGAATTGTCTTGAATTGTGAGTTGCTCATTCGTGCTTTTTTCTGTCTTGGCGATCCGGCGACCATCCAGTGCATCGATTGACGCTTTTGTTTCTAGGTCATACTGGAAAATCCAAATCTTCTCACATGTGATGATTTTTGTGAGCAAATCTGGTTCTTCTGTGAGTCTTTCCATGATGTCAGAACAAATATTCATCCGATTGTCTCTTTGTTCCTGAGTAAAGTTTTTGGGCACCATTTTTGTACAAACTTTTCTCATGTTTAATTCATCATGGAAAACGTATCTTACTGTTTCTTTGTTAATGTTTACCATTATTAACAAAGAAACAGGAAGACACGTTTTGCATGATGAATTAAACATTACAAAAGTTTGTGCGAAAACGTGTCTTACTGTTTCTTTGTTAATGTTTACCATCATTAACAAAGAAACAGTAAGACACGTTTTCCATGATGAATTAAACATTACAAAAGTTTGTTTCTTTAATTTGAAGAAAAATTTCAAAAATGGTGCCCAAAAACCTCACTCAGGAACAAAAAGACAACCGGATGAATATTTGTTCTGTCATCATGGAAAGACTTTTTTGGGCACCATTTTTGCACAAACCTTTGTCATATTTAATATGCCATATCGGCAATCATTAGAATGCTCAAACGTCGATTTTTCCGCACAATTTCATTAATTTTCTGAACGCTTCCTTCAGTTCTTGCAGTCACAGGTCAACCAGGACGTTCATCATCTTCGACCTCTTCCGTGCTCGCACTCGTGACGTAACATTATCACCAATCACTTCCTTCAACATTTGTAAACATTCTCTTGGCGATTTCTTTAATTTGAAAAAAAATTTCAGGTTAATTCGCCGCTCGATTTTTATGTCAACCATTATCACAGCACTACTAAGTAATAGTGCCCTCTACGATTAAAACTCGAAAGTAAACTAAAGCAGACAGATAGACGAAACTACGGGAGCGCGTTGGAAGGAACGCAGTCTCGTTATTTAATTACTATACCTCGTACATACATTTTACAAGTAAAGGAAAACCAGATGATTTTATTCTCCATTTTTTGAAAATTCAATTTAACCCTACAGAATCTTATTTAACCCTACAGAATGTGATTTAAAAGAAAACTTGGTAAGTTGTACATTTCACATTCTATTTCATTTGTGAAATCTGATTTCTTTTGGAACTGCGAATGCATTCAAGAAAACTCGTAATATTGTAGTATAAAGCACCACACTTCACTAGCGTATGGTATTTAAACAATATATGAAGTAGCACTAAAACAATTGCCGTAATGTGAGTTTGAACTTTTAAAAAGGCATCGTATTTTACGTTTTAGGTAAAATTTCCACGTCTCGAAAGAGACGACTGGTTCAATATCCTAGTTTTACACCAAAACAAAGCAAATCGCGGTGCTAAAAATTTCATTGCAAACGAAGCTATTCCTAACTTTATAAATTTAGTTATTTGGGGTCATGAGCATGATTGCAATCCCATTCCAATAGATATTACTGGAAAAAAGTTTTGGATTTACCAACCAGGTATTAGTTAACTTTTGAAATAACGAACACAGTTGAGTCATATGTTTTTTTAAAATGATTTAGGCAGTTCTGTTGCAACATCGTTATCCGAAGGAGAGTCTCTAGACAAACACGTAGGTTTGTTGAAGATTTATGGAACTCAATTCAAGATTATATCTATTCCATTAAAATCTGTTAGGCCCTTCATATTTAGTGAATTAGTTTTATGCAAACCTGAATCAAATGATAATGAAGACTTAGATTTAAGACAGCAAGCAATTAGGGATGTACAAGAGAAAATTGATCAAATGTTGGAACAAGCGGAAAAAAGGCAAGAAGGTATGCTTTATTTCTTTGCTATTAATTCTCCTCTTTGTTCCTACTTTATTCTATCCATATAAAAATGCATATCATCTAATGAAAGTTTTATTTTTATATGTACGAGGGTAGTTTGACAAGTAGTGAGAATGAAAAAGAAAAACGAATTTTTTAAATACAGAATAATTTTTATTTTTCAATATATTCTCCTAAAAGAGCAATACATTTATTCCAACGGTGCTCCAATGCCCTTATGCCATCTCTAAAATGCGATTCCGGAAGGCTTGCAAAATACTCATTTACGAAGATGATAAGCTCGTCGTTAGATGAAAATTTCTTTTCACCTAGTGCCGTTTTCAATTTTGGAAGAAGGTGGAAGTCGGAAGGGGCTAGATCCGGCAAATAAGGCGCATGCGGTACTAATTGGAAATGCAACTCGTGGATTTTGGACATCGCAACTGTGCTGGTATGCGAGGGAGCGTTGTCTTGGCGAAACAGAATCTTTTTCTTTGCCATTCCTGGCCGTTTAGCATGAATCTCAACATTTAATTTTTGTAGAAGTTCTGCATAATATTGTCCGTTTATTGTGGCGCCTTTCTGAAGGTAATCAATGAGCAAAATGCCCTTTGAATCCCAAAAAATTGATGCCATCACCTTGTTTGCCGATAAAGTGGTTTTCGCTTTGTTTGGAGGTGCAGAACCACGTTCTAACCATTGTTTCGACTGTTGTTTAGTTTCGGGTGTACTGTAGTGTATCCAAGTTTCATCGTAAGTAACATCGCCCACAAAAATCAACCGGATTCCGCTTATAAAGGTCCAAACACTCATTGGAAATGCGCAAACGAGTGAACTTTTGATCAGTCGTAAGCAATCGCGGCACCCATCTTACCGAAAGCTTGTAAAGACCCAATTTCTTCATTAAAATGTGGTGTACGCGTTCTGCTGAAATGTTTCCCATGTCTGCTATCTCTCTCACTTTGAGTCGTCGATCATGCGTAATAATATTATGGATTTTTATAATCATTTCCTTAGAAGTCACGATTTTGGGTGCTGCAGAGCGCGCTTCATCAACATAGCTTGCTCTACCACGTTTAAAGTCATTTACCCGTCTACTTATTGTGGCGGATGTTGGAGCAGATTCACCTAATGTTTCCCGTAACTCATCTTTTATTTCGGTAGCTTTCATACCCTTAATTACGAAGTATTTAATCACCGCACGATACTCTGCTTTTTCCATTTTAACAAAACGACGTGTTGCTTCTAAACATATAAATAGGCAACCTAAAATACGGTGCATTTGTTTTACCAAGTAGAGTCCCACCTATGTGTCATTCTCACTACTTGTCAAACTGTCATGTACTGCTTGGGATACGAAAAACGCCATCGTAGAGAGCAGTAGTTTAATTTACCTTAAAAATATGGGCCATATTTAATTGTTATTTAGCCTATTTATGGTTATTTTAGGTGTAGGTAGATTAGTACTATTTTACTACACATAGTAAAAGTTTTGAATACTTAGTCAAGTCATAAATACTGGTACCCAGAAAAGTCGATGCCAAATGAAAACGAATTAATATTTTTAAAAAAATTTTTTTTGTTTTTACTGAGTTATTCAATGGCTACAAATCTTTGAACAACTTATTCAAAATGACTTCTATTTGCCTTCCAGCACGACTTGAGACGATGTGGCCACTCATCGATCGCGAGACGCACTTCATGCATGGGGAAATTGAGGTCTGGACTACCAGCTGACCAATCATCCGTTGATATGATGTCCGGAACGTTGTTTTTGAGCCACAGTTGAGTCGTTTTTGCTTTGTGAGCTGGAGCAGAGTCTTGCTGGAAAGTCCATGGCTTATTAAAGAATATTGATTGGTTGAGAGGCTTGACAATAGGTTCCAAGACGGTCTATTGATATACTTTGGCCGATGTTTTTACTCCTTTCTCGCAAAAATGGAGCTTGGTAACGCCATCGTAGCTCACTCCCCACCATACTATTACAGGCGCGGGATGGTGGCCTCTTTGAACCCTCGGGATGAGTTGGGATGTTTTTCTGGATGACCGAGCATACACACGATCGTTGTGTTTATTGAACGATTCTTCCACGGTGAAGATTTTCTCACCAGTAAACGGAATTTGTCTGTGAGCGTTCTTCGTGTACCGGCTGAGTAACGCTTTCGATTTTTGCTTGCATTTTTCCTTCAATGCGGCCGTGAGCAGGTGTCAAGTTTTTCTGTTTTCGCAACGGCTTTCGGTCGATTCGTTTCTTCACGGCTTTGATCGCTTTCGGAGTTCTCACAGTGCGCGGACGGCCGGATCTTTGACGATCTCGTACTCCACCAGTATCCTCAAACAACTTCACAGCACGATACGCAAAATTACGAGTGATTCCTTTTTCCATGTTGCATTTTAGAAGGCCAACTAAAACAATACGATTTTCGATGTCGCCCCATTCCATGATTGTAAACAATTAATGTCAAAAACTTTTCACGTCACAATGAAGCATAAATGTCAACTGTCAAATCGCAATCAATACGAAATGAATGCGTCCAGTGTTGCATTCGTAATGAGTGCGTTCAGTTGTGTACCAGTATTTATGACTTGACTAGGTATTTACAAAATATTGTCAGGCTTTCCGCCGAAAATTCGCGTGAGATGAAAGTTCCGGTAAGACTGACATCTAGAGTATACAGAACCTGGCAGTAAATTAGAGCCAGCTTCTGTTTTTGGTATTTGTTCAAATTGTGAATTTTATTATTCACAATATATCATTAAAACACTTTAATACAATTCTTAACATGAACACGTACAAATTTCGAGTAAATTGGATATTATTTGTAGTGCTTCACATATTTCATTATGTGTTTAGACCTCAAACCGATAATAAGGGTATTTTCCTATTACAATTGCTGTTTATTCTAGGAGTAGTTCCCCTTTGAACAATTAAATCCGTATACAATCACATTTCACATATATTTAATTACACACGGTTTGTAATGGCGGTCCCAAAATTAACGCAAGATTTGAATTTGTCACCATTTGTGCAGTAAGGTGTTGGCAACCCTAAAAAAGAACAATTCGATAGCTGACAGTTTAGGGTTAGTAAAAATGGAGCGTTACACAATAGAACAACGTGTCTTCATTATTGAACAATATTTCAAAAATAATGAAATCTTGGCGGCCGCAGTTCGAAAATTTCATACAAAATATGGTCGGAATAGTGTTTTAACTTCGTTAACTATGAAGAGATTAATTGAAAAATTCAGGGAGACTGGGTCCGTTGGAGACGCCAAACACACTGGTCGTCCAAAAACAAGCCGTTCAAATGTCAATATCGAAGCAGTGCGTGAGAGTGTCGGTTCAGGAACGTCAATTCGGCATCGTGGACAAGAATTGCAAATTTCAAGAAGCTCTCTACAGCATATACTCACTAAAGATCTGTGTCTCCATGCTTACAAAATTCAATTAACACAACAACGGAAGCCTAATGACCATGCACAGCGAAGAGAGTTCGTTTAATGGATTATTTAACATCAACAAATGGATGCTGATTTTTCAAGCAAAATCATCCTAAGCGATGAAGCACATTTTCACCTTGATGGCTTTGTTAATCGCCAAAATTGCCACTTTCGGGGTTCTGAGAACCCACATGTGATTGTCGAAAAACAAATGCATCCACAACGTGTCACTGTTTGGTGTGGATTTTGAGCTGGAGGCATAATTGGACAATACTTTTTTGAAAATGAGGCTGGTCAAGCAGTGGTTGATACTGGTGTAACACAGTTCTTTCTGCCGAAATTGGATGATCGATGTGGCCAATTTGTGGTTTTAACAAGACGGTGCCACATGCCATACAGCCCGTGAAACAATTCAATTACTGCATGATTTCCAGGTCGTGTACTCTCTCGTTTCGGTGACCAGAATTGGCCCCCTAGATCGTGTGATTTAACACCATTAGATTTCTTTTTATGGGGTTATTTGAAATCACAGGTCTATGTCAACAAGCCCGCAACCACCAGTGCTTTAAAGGAGGAGATTCAACGCTGCATCAACGAAATTCAACCACATTTATGCATAATGGTCATGGAAAATTTCGATAAACGAATGCGTATGTGCATGCAAAGCCGTGGAGGCCATTTACCCGATGTCTTATTCCATAAATAACCCTATCCTGTGTACTATATGATTCAATAAAAAAATAACAATGAAAAGACTAAAAACCGTGTTTTCTATTTAACTCAAATCTTGCGTTAATTTCGGGACACTTTTTATTACAAATTTCTTAATACGCAATTGTGGCTCTAATCCAAGCAAAATGCAAAAATAGTTTAAAAGACTAGCCACAACTAATTAAACGTGACTAAATTTTAGAAATCTGTCTATTGTTTTACTTAGTATGTAATGACTACATTTTAGATTCTAACAACACCCCGCTCTTGCCTTTAATATGTCTCCATGTAAAATATACTGAAGAAGCTCAAGCATTTAATGCAATCAAACTCGGCCATGACTACGAAGGTAGAGTCGCAAATCCAGAGTCAATGATCAAACTAACTACATGGCCTTCAAAAGAAAGACGAAAAAAAGACAGTAGGATGGATGTTGATGATAAAGATTTTTCCGATGTACGTTATTTTTTATAAAATAGATAATATGCATGAGGTTAAGGTATAGATCTTTCACTCAAATGGTTACACAAAAGTCACTTTAAGTTTACTGGACTATATTTTTGCATGTATTATATGTAGAGCTGCCAGTTTGGCGGCGAGGCACAACCCTCCGCGTCATTGTAAATAATAACTAAGTTATACGTAATAATTTGAACTTTGATTTAAATCTCGTAAAATATTTGTGCATTTCAGTGTACCATTGAGTAGGTAACTGGTTAGATAGATTAAATAACTAGTGTACATTTGAATCGCATATATTGGTAGTGTACACTCTTGTTGTTTACCCAACGAGAAGGCATCGATACCAGGTGTACCGCAAAGTCATTACCGGTTTTTCGTAAAAAAACTACATAATTTTCAAGAAAATGGAAAAATTTATTTATTCAAAGTATTGGCCATTTGATTCTACACATTTTGCCCATCTTTCAGGGAATTTATGGATGTCATCCCAAAAGAACTTACGCAAAACCAAACATCAAGTCATTTTCTAACTTTTTCAAAATTGGCGAAGTTCTGTTCTGCAAACGCGTGTCCCATTGATGCGAAAAGGTGATAGTCCAACAGGGTAAGGTCTGAAGAGTACGGCGGGTGCGATATTATGTCCCAAACAAGTGCTGCGACATTTCCTTGATTGGTTTTGCTGTATGAGACGGCGTGTTATCGTTCTGTAAAATCGCTTTACAGTGTCTTCGGGCCCATTCTGGTCGTTTTTCTATCAATGCATGGTTCAAATTGATAATTTGTTGTCGGTAGCGATCGGTAATAACTGTTTCACCGAATTTAAGAGTTTGTAATATATTACGCCACTATGGTCTCGTCAAACACAGAGCGACCAAAACGATTTGGGTATGGAGTCGATGGGCCGGCTTCGCCAGGTGACAACTATGATTTTTTGCGCTTAGAGTTTTCGAAATAAATCCATTTTTCATCACTCGTCACTATTCGATGCAGAAATGACTTCTGATCATACCTTTGAAGCAGCGTTTAACAGACGATTTTTCGATTTTCCATGACATTCAATTGATGTGGCACCCATTTTCTAAATTTCCCCATTGCTCGTAATCGGTCGCTAATAGTTTCTTGTACCACATTTAACGCTTCTGCCAATTGTTTTTGAGTTTGGGTCGTGTCTGCATCCAATAACTCCCGTAGTTTCGCATCTTCAAACTTTTTCGGTCTTAAAGAACGTTCTTTGTCATGGACGCCGACATCACCACTTTTTAATTGTCGAAACCACGCCTCACATGTTTTTATGGTTGATACATGCTCATCGTAAATTTCTACCAGCAAACTATGACTTTCAGTGGCTTTTTTCTTTTAATTAACTAAGGAAAGTAATGGCTGCCGCAAAATATAACATGTATGGCTTTGTAGCTTGATGTCGATTATAATAACTTATTTATCTAAACTACAGAGCAATAAATTCATATTTAAGAATACTAGGAATGAAACTTTTATGAATTGAAAATAATGTAGCATAAATGGTTACCATCTTCAGCAATTAAATTTTATAAACGCGTAACGAAATTCTGTTTAACAGATTGAAGAAATTGACATGAAACATTCGTAATTTAATTATTGATGTTTAAGTATCCAAATTTCTAGGTTTACTTGTAAAAACTAATACAAAGGGTACTAGGGAAGTTTTGCAATATGACGCAACAATGAATGTTTGGCGAGGACAGGCGAGTGACCTACCAACAGATAGAGGGTACTTCGGGCCTAGATGCACCAGCAATTCGTTCGATTCTGCATTATCATTTGCACGTGAAGAAACTTTGTTCTCTCTGGATACCACGACGTGTGACTTGGTGCCGGGAGATGCTAAAAAAGTTTAATAAGAGACAATCTCGGTATGTGAACAACATCGTGACAGATGACGAGAGAGTTTGGGTAGTTGTCAGAAAATCCCGATCTGTGGAGAAGAAAATGATAGCTGTATTTTCCAAATCGAGTGGAATTGTGGAACGCGTCGTTTTGGACATACAGAAGACAGTCACAGCTAAGTGGTATACTGAACAGTGCCTGCCGAAAGTCATTGGATCTATGAAGAACCTGCGGCCAAAGTCAAGAATGTACACCTGGTTCTTCCATCACGATAATGCTCCAGCTCACCGCGCCAAAACCTGCACCGAATATTTGACCATCACAGGATTGAAACTTCTCGAGCACCCTCTCCACAGTCCAAATCTTGCTCCCTGCAACTTTGCACTGTTCTCGCATGTGAAAATGGAGCTAAAAAGGAGGCCGTTTTCCAGTGATGGGGACCTTCTGCAGGCATGGGACAACGAGTGTGCTTTACTCCCTAGTGAAACATGGCAGAACTGGTTTAAATATTGGTTTCGGAGGATGGAGAGGTGTAATGAGTGTAGAGGACATTACTTTGAAAAAATTAAATAAACAAAGCTGTATTGCAAAACTTTCTTAGTACACTTTGTACAAAAATCCCTTAGACATTAATCCTGAATAGTAATAATAAATGATCTTAAAGACCAAGGAATTGTAAAATTTCTTGATATTAGATTATTCAGACACGACTCTTATAGAACGTCCATACTTACTCTTGCAGTATGGTTAGTTGCGTCATCTTGCTGGAACCAATAGTTCTGTTGCAACGGTAAACAGAAAGGTTGTAACATTTTAGCATATTGGACAGCATTGACAATTGCGATTCGGCCATTTTCCTCAAAAAAAGTAACGTCTAACGATACCTATAACTATGATAATTTTGTTTATTAACATCATCATTAAGATGAAAATGTTCTTCATCATTCATAAAGAAGTAATTTTTATATTGTGATCATTACGAAGGTTCATAGGATCCAGACAAAATTCAAATCTTATGTTGATCACTGAGCTCCTGGTCTACGACAAACTTAAAAGGATGAAATTTCATTCTTTTCAACGTTCTAAGCTTGCTGCACTCTTCCAAATTTAGAGCCACGCTATGTTGACTTAGTGATCTTGGGATAGTCGTAATCGAAATTCTTACTCTCACTTGATTAACACCATTACATACGAACTGTGATCTGCAGCTCCATCTTCATCTTCCTTTAGCTCTCCATTTACTAGTCCGAGATGAAATAATGTTACAGTGTGTTAACGTCTAACGTTAAAATGACCCTAAAAGTACCCGCGAACTGCAACAATTGGACTCAATTCGATAAATTTTTCAACACAAAATACACTGTGTATGTTCATAAGTGCTCCATCTTTACAACTGTCTATGTCTGTAAACCAAATTCCAAAGGCTCTTCTATTGCAAAAAGCTACGATAGCAATCCTCGATTCGATTTCTTTCAAATTAAAATATGTATAAACTGGTCGATACATTTTGCCGGAGCCTTTAGTTAATAATTTTGTCAACATTTTTCATCTTCCAAGCTACTGACTGTATGTTTTAAGCCCTCGACTTTCTAAAATACATACGCATTTCAAAAAGATTATCCAAGATACATCATAAGTTTATTTATGTACATGTAACAATCCCCACAGGCCTGCGAGGACGCCGTCCGTGTAGAGGATGTCGTCGAAAAGTACTTCGCTAATTGTGAAGAAAATAATGATCTTACTATATTATCCTCGAAGCTGATGACACAGGCGGTTACAAGATATGTGGAGGTCGGTGATGTCGATGCACTTAAATTAGCATTTACGTAAGGATTTTAAAAATAATTTAAATTTTTACTTTATAACACTTTTAATCTCAGGTCTCAGGTGGAGAAAACCGTAGAAAAATTAATAGAAAAAGAACCCGATGTTAATGAAATCGATGCTTGTTTAAAAGCTATTAGAGAGGAACGACTGGGAGAGGAGGATAAAGAAGTTGAAGAGGTATATTAGTTTTATAATAATCTAAAACACAACTAAACCTATGTTGCTCGAGAAAATTACTAATCTCATTACCGTATTAATTTCTTTATAATTTTATTTAAATTTCGATCTTTCACTGCTGCCATTGTGCTGCATACATTTTGGAGCTAAAGCTATTTCCAGATTTTTTTTTATTTGGAAAAAAAGAATACAGCGGTTGTAGGAACAATTCGTATCCTAAATCAAACGCTTGCTTGTGTATTTAATAATAAATGAGCTGACGCATAGTCGAGATGGAAGAGTTTTTGCTAAGTGTAGTTGTTTGTTGTATATAAAGGATGTTTCAAACTTCGCGGCTTTTTTAAGGAATAAATAAAACACATAATTTGCATTCCCGTTCAAAAACTTTTTATTGGTAATTGAAGTAACCGTTATGACATTTATATGCGAAAAATAATATCTGGCAAATGGCCTCCTCTTGCAGCTCCACAGACGTCCACTCTTTTGTTAAAATTTTCAATGACATTTTGACGTAATTGAGGCTCTATCTCACCAATGACACGAATAATTTCATTTTTCAAAGCAGGAATTGATTGTTGAAACCTGGCTTTTCACATAACCCCAAAGAAAATAGTCTAACGGTGTCAAATCACATGATCTTGGTGGCCAATTAACATCACCGTTTCTTGAGATTACTGGTGCAGGAAATTTTTCTCTCAATAAATTAATTGATTCGTGTGCAAAGTGAGTTGTAGCGCCATCCTGTTGAAACCACATATCCTCTAGATCAATATTCATTATTTAACGTTAGAATTTCTGTATCAAAATGATATGATAAACGCTATAAGAATCGTTCATTAATAACACAAGTCTGCCTGATGATCAGTGATATCTGTGAAACATATGTAGTAGACAGGGTGTTATTAATATTAGAATGATTCCTTTTAACATTTTTAGATTACTCGAATCTGCTTCTTCGACTTCTACCCGTTGTCTAAACAATTGTCTTGGCCGGGATGGATTCAGATCTCGTCAAATTATGAAAACGCGCAAAAATTTATGGGGATTACATCAGAAAGGCTTAAAGAACTGCTCGTAAATATTCAGTTTTTTTATATGAAAATGTTCATATAAAATGTATATTACTCTAAGATCTTTTCATTTTTGACTAACTCCCTAAATACACTAAAATCACTCAACATAGATTTTTCTTAAATATCACCATTTGTGGCCGACTTAGGTTTTCCAGAGCGCTCATCATCTTGAATCGTTGTACGACCATGTTTAAATCCTGCCACTGACTTTTCCACCTCAATTTTTATTTCAATTCGTGTTAAACTTTTCAAAACGAAATGTTTACTTACCGTTCGATATTCAATTTGACAGATCATATAATGACAGTGTAGCTTCGAAAATGAAACATTATTTGAAACTTTGATCGACATCTAAGTATGTACCCTGCCAAGAACACGACTTTGTAGCAAATTACTATTTTTCTTTTTTTTTCAAAACACTACAATCTAAAATTTGCTATTATTGACAGTTAATAAAAGAATTTGGAAAAAAACGACAAGTTTCATCGAGAATTGAAGAGCCTACTATTATTAGTGATGATGAAGCAGAGACAATCGACTCACCAGCCAAACCTGCTAGGGGACGAGGTTCTCGCGGTGGAAGGGGCTCCAGAGGCCAAAGTGCCAAACCTACCCGAGGAAAAAAGTAACTTGTGCCTGCTTATTTGTACTGTTTTTGATATTAAAAAATATATTCTGCTTATAAAGATATTTGTGTTTTGATGCCTTTACATGTATCTTTTTTAATGTCTTATATTTTAAAAATAAACGAATTTTTAAAGATCTGTATATAAAGATATAAATAAATAAATGTATTTTAATAAATAGAATTACCCCTTATCCGGAATGACATTTCACAGATCGATGATTATTTTATTTTTTTATTGCCGCGTAAAAAAGCGGCAAATACATATAATAATTACCAAAGCCCGTCATTATGACTAATAATACAAGTATGTATTGTATTGTGGAACAGCCGGCCGGACTGAATAACGGCAGCGAACGACACTCTTGACTATATTCAATAGTGCCATTGGTCGACGAAATAAATGAGTTTATCGGGAGGTATTCTAAATTAGAATATAAAGATGCTCAAATATGTACACCACCGTCCATATTAATTCGGACACTCAAATTTAAGAAAAAGGGAAAACAGCTAAACTAATTTATATCAAAACTTAAAATTTTTATTGCATTATCATTTATAGATATTTATAAAGTATAATAATAAAAATTAAAGTATTGGGTTGACAACTAAGTACTTTCGGTTTTGTAGTATAAAATAAAACACTTTTTTTAAACAAAGAATAGTTTTTAATCAATTATATATTTTCCATTTTGCTCAATGACCTTTTGCCATCTTTCTTTCAGCTGCGTGATTCCGCGCTCATAAAATTTCTGGTCCTTATCAGCAAAAAACTGAACCAGGTGCGAGTAAAGGTCATCGTCATTTGTGAAAGTTTTACTATTCAAAGAATTCTGCAAACTTCGAAATAAATGGTAATCAGATGGTGCTAGATCAGGGCTGTATGGGGGATGTGGCATCACTTCCCAGCCAAGCTCCAATAGTTTCCCACGGGTTGCCAAAGATGTGTGAGGCCTTGCATTATCTTGGTGGAAAACTACACCTTTCCGATTTGACAATTCTGGCCGTTTTTCTTTGAATGCTTCATCCAGTTTTATTAATTGTTGACAGTTAACATCAGAATTGCTCGTTTGGTTCTTGGGAAGCAGCTCAAAAAACACAACACCTTTGTAATCTCACCAAACTGACAGCATGATCTTTTTTGAATGCAATTCAGCTTTCGATGTGGTTTGAGCTGGTTTATCGTGTTTGCTCCATGATAGTTTTCGAACTATGTTACTGTACAGGACCCATTTTTCATCACCAGTGATGATTCTTTTTAAGAAAGGGTCGGTTTCATTTCGTCTAAGGTGCATATCGCAAAAGTTGATTCTTTGTGTTAACTGAATTTCTTTCAATTCGTGAGGTACCCAAATATCAAGCTTCTTAACTAGCCCAAGACATTTTAAATGTTTTTCAATTGTTGTGTGCGATACATATAGCCTCTCCGCAACCTGTCGAACAATTATATAACAATCCTCTTCAATTATGACTTTGATTTGGTCATCATCAACTTCAGTAGGCCGACCAGAACGTTGCTCATCTTTGAGGGAAAAATCTCCAGAACGGAATTTTTTATACCAATTCTGACACGTGCGCTCTGTTAAGCAATTAGCACCATAAACTTCACATATCTTTTTGTGAGCCGCAGCAGCTTTCTTTCCTTTACGGAAATAAAATAGTAAAATATGTCGAAAATGTTCGTTTCTGCACTCCATTTAAAATTAACCCACAACTAATAGCTTTAATAAAAATCACGCACTACTTGCTTTTGAAGTTACGTCAATGTGACAAGTATCACGCGACAAATGGTAAAGTACAGCACTAACATACGTTATACAAAAAATAAAGCAACGCTCTCTATCAGTAAAAACCGAAAGTACTTAGTTGCCAACCCAATAATTCTAACGTTAAATAAACAAAGATATCTTGAACATTTCGTTAATCGAAGAAACCCCCCTTTTGCGCGAAGAACAGCCCATTCGTTTCACGAGTTTTTCAAGGACTCTATTCGGTATACTATTCAATTCTTCTTGCAATATCTTCCACAAGTGATTTAACCAATTCATCCCATAACAATTCTATGGGGTTTATGTCGAGACTTTGCGGTGGCCATATCATTATTTGTAAGGTATTATTGTTTTGTTCGCTAATTAAATAATTCTTACCTATTACTGCTGAGTTATTTGTAGGTGCTTTAATAGATATATTTGCCTGCAATTGGTTGTAAATCTAATAAAGGACCCAATGTAAATACGTTATTTATATTTAAATGCAATTATATTATTTTTTAGAAGAGTACTAAATTTCAGTAGCTGTCCGAACTAATATGAGCGGTAGTGTACAGTGTGCAAAACAGATATAATGTACTGTGATCAACAGAACAGCGGTGAACACGTAAATACCGGAGCACATATTAGAAATAAAAGAATGGACGTGCTGTCACATGCTGAATTTAAATTTGATCTAACTAAGAACCATTTCAACAGTTCTAGATTTAATAAAATGCTTGTCTCAAATTATCAAATCGACGAACCTTGCAGAAGTTGTACCAATTGTGTACGAAGAAAATAAGAAATGAAATCTGAGCTAGGAAATAAAAAACTGTGCACTACTGCACTGAAACTGCTGTTACAGTGCAGTAGTTGAGCCCTGAAGATGCCCCATACAAATGGGTACGAAACGTCGGCAGATATACAAGTGACGCGGTTCCAGCCCGAAAACCCAGAAGCATGGACCACGACCGCGGAAGTCTACGTACCAAATTAAAAATAATAGTAATTTTTCTGAATGCTAAATAAAAAAAAACTTGAATTTTTGTCTACAAATTTTGACATTTGCGGAGTACCATTTTCTATATAGTCAAAAGTAACCAAATAAAAACGCCTTAAAACAATAATTATGTCTGACATTAAAATTTAAGTAAACGATTTTTATTTTGAAAACATAATAAATTTTACATAATGTAAAATTACAGGGCAAAATTGAGTTTATAGCATTTTATCACCGCTCACACCAGATAGCAGTAACTTTCCCATTAAATTACAATGACTTTATAAAGGATAAAAGTACAATAAGTCCTTGTAAATTAGGTTCATTACATTTTGGATTAGTCGATTGAAATAGCCCAAATGTCTATTGCAAATCACTTAAAGTAATTTATTTTTTACTAACACACTTCCTTTTCTAGTACAAACAAATATACATTTAAAGAATTATCAATTTTAGTTGTAAAAAATGATGGTCACACCTGTTCCTTTTTAATAAATTACAAAATTATCAAAAAAAAAAACGTACTGATTTCTTAAGGTTAACAAACTTTTACAAATATCGATCTACCAGCATAATTTTGCGTATATATTTACTCGAAAAAGTCGTTATGTTATTATATGTTTATTGAACATGTTCGAAACAGTAATTTTTCTTTGCCTCGTTGTGAATTTTTACCCCACGTTATGTCGCACATCGAAAGATCTATTAAATGATCCCGATCAAGAAATTATTCATTTACCGCCAATATTTCCGATACAAGAAGCGATTACTCAAGACGGCAGAGAAATTACAGAAATTGTAGTTGAATTTCCAGCATTTGGACGGTAAGTTTATTTGAAATCATTTTAGGAAATGTTATTAATGATATGATTTAAAAGTATGCCTTACATTATGTAATTTACATGCAGGTTAATTTCTATGAAACTTAGGGAAAATAATAATTTGATATCACCGATATTTAAAACAAATATTATTAATGAAGGAGAAACAATCGTACTTCCTTATAATAAAAGCAGTTGTTACTTCTTACACGAAGACTCCTCCATGGTAGCAGCCATTAATAAATGTCAACCAAAATCTATTGTAAGTATATTCACAATCTGTCGCAGAGAAAACTGAGCTTTTTTAAAATAGTAATTCTTAGTGGCGCCATCTATTCAAAAAAATATGTATCGGTAAGGTAGATCTTTCACCAATTCTATGTCAAAATATCATGACATTTGCATCATTAGATTAAGTTTTCAAAATAGAAATCATTTATTATTATTATTAATTTTAATGTAAGACACAATTATTGTTTTAAGGCGTTGTTAACTGCTTATTTTTGACTATGTACTTTGTTAAATCATCATACACGTTAAAGTGCGCAAAAAATTAATTTTGAACAAAGAGCAAATGTCAAGTTCTGTTTTAAACTCGGTAAATCGTTTACTGAAACGTTTAATTTGACGAAACAAGTGTATGGTGATACGTGTTTATCACGTACGAGTGTATGTGAATGGTATAAACGATTTAAAGACGATCGTACGGGCATAAATGACGAGAAACATACTGGTGCAAAAAGAATCTGTGGTTACGGAAAGTAACATCTAACTTGTAGCTGAATTTATCACAAATGAGCTGAAATCATCATTGCGATACGTGGGAATGTAATTAAATATTTCCAAAGATTCAAATCATTGCATTTTGACACAGCATTTGGGACTGAGAAAGATTTGTGCAAAGTTTGTACCACATAAGCTAACTGATGACCAAAAATAGCTCTGAATTCAAATTGTTGAATAATGAACAATTGAATTAATCAAGTCTGTACATTGATACAGACTTGATTAAAGACTCAAAAACTGGCGATGAGACGTGGTGTTTTCAATATGATCCAGAGATCAAGCGTCAAAGCTCTGAAGGCAAGCATCCAAGCGAAGAAAGACCGAAAGAAAGCCGTTCGGAAAAGTCAAAAGTGAAAACAATGGTGATTTGTTTTTATGATTCGAAATGCTTGGTGAACAAAGAGTTTGTACCAACTAGTCAAACAGTCAATGCTGTATATTATCTTGGTGTTATGAAACGCCTTTTGGCGCGTATTCGCCGTGTGCGACCTCAATATCGTGAAAATGGTACCTGGCGTTTGTTACATGATAATGCACCATCTCATCGCTCGACGCTTATCACTCATTTCCTAACTATGAATGGCATTTTAATCATCATCCATTCACCGGATTTCGCTCCCTGTGATTTCTGTCTATTCTCCAAACTACATTTGCCGATGAAAAGACAGCGTTATGCAGACTTCAAAACCATTAAAAAGGCGTCGACTGCGATCTTGAGGGACATCTTTATAAATGAACTTAAAAATGCATTCGACAGGTTGATTGAATGTGCAAGACGTTGTATTGAAGCCGAAGGCGACTACTTTGAATAAAATAAATGAATTTTACCAAAATAGTCAGCTTTTGTTTTTATTTTAAAAAAGTTATGTTTTCTTTGAGACAGGTTGTGTATTTTATATTCATAAACAAGCGAATACATATATTCTTTTATTTCAAGAGTGGCTTTATCTTTTTTGAAAACTTAACCCTAGAAATTAACCCTCTATCCAATTTAATTGAAGAACCGTTACTATGGCAGGAACAGTTTGATAATTCTCTGGAAAATAATGTACCACATATAATCAAGAGGACTTCTGTCTCACAAATTGATTTCAAAAACGATGCCCTCTATTATAATGACAAAATTTTAACAAATAATCAGAATTATCGAACTTTTTCAAAAAGAAATAGCGAAAAATATGCGGAGAAGAAATCTGATTTAACACTAGAAGTTGCTCTATTCCTCGATGAAGCGGCGTATAAGATATTTTCTCCGTATTTATCGCACAACGACGAAAATTTGAGGGATATGCTGTTAGCATATTTAAACGCCGTAAGTTTTGTTCAAGAAAAATATTTCAAAATTACTTTTAAACGAGCTTAAATTGCATAGGTACAAGCCCTGTATAAACATCCGAGTATAGGAAATCCTTTAGATTTCATACTTGTTAGGATGGATATTATGAAGGTTCAACCTACAAACTTACCTCATTATAGTGGCGAAAGATCCAAATTATTAACATCGTTTTGTGAGTATCAAGAAGCAATAAATCCCAAAAGCGATGAAGATGACAATCATTGGGATATGGGTTTATACGTGTCTGGGTAAACATTTTTACTTTTTTTATATACAATATGTAATAAGAAAGTGTATCCGTTAATGTCAAAAATGTTACATATACATTTCTCTCGAAAACTAAAACGCATTTCTAGTCTAGACTTTTTCGCATATGAAAATGGTCAAAGAAGTGGTGCGACAATGGGTCTAGCCACCGTTGGGGGTGTTTGTTTAACCAGATATGCCTGTGTCATCGCAGAATTAGGAACAACTAATATCTTTGGAAAGCCTTACCCCAGCGCTGGATTTACAAGCGTTTATATTTTAGCTCACGAAATTGGACATAAGTACGTGTATTAATTTCATAAATTTTAACATCTTTAAAATTAAATTCTTAGTTTAGGCATGCGTCATGACAGCAGCGGTAACAGTTGCTCTAAAGAAGGTTATATTATGTCACCTTCAAGAGGAACTCAAGGCGAAACTCAATGGTCAAGTTGTAGTGCTGAAATTATGTCTAATTTAGGGTAAGTTTATTTCACAAAATTCGAGATTTTGTTACACAAAATAAGTGATTTTTTTAAGTATTTTTAAACATTTCTTCTGCAGCTGCTCCAATAGATTTTTGTGGCTTAAGGTTATTTAAATCTTACATCACATACTTTTTTAACTGTTCTTGGTCTCTTTCTTCTTTGTTTGCTCCACAGTTCCGTTTCTAATACTTCATAAGGGCTCCTTTTTTCTCATTCTATTAAGTCACCAACCAACTTCGTTATGCCATAACGATACCTACTATATCTGAGTCTGCTACTCATATCTCTTTATTTAACCTTCGTTATCATTTTCCGCTTACCTACACTCTTTTCCCATTTATCTTTTTTTAGATGATTTTAAATTTTTGTTTCGTGTATAAGAAACAGAATATTACGATCGCCGCGTTGTGTTGAACGCTTCTCTAGCTCGGGCGACGCAATAAATGCAGATGAATCAAAAGAACAAACAACTAATGATATAGTACTTACGTGAATAAAGGCGCAGCTGTAATAAAAGGTTAGCACAACATGAAATAAAACAGCAAAAATGCCCTTAAAGTACTTTATTAAGTCAACACGCAACAAATAAATGCAGATTTGTCTTAATCTCAATAAAACTTATGTAACAGTTATAAATTAAAACGAGAAATTCACTAGCTTTAATAATTGCATGAAAAGACGCGCTAATGTACTCGCAGAGACCACGTGCATGGAGTTTATTTGTCTGTGTTGACGAATATCGCGTAAAAGATTAAGAAGTGAAAAATCAATTACAGAGCGAAGGGATACTTATCTTGTAAGCGTGGCTGTCCTGTATTACCGGAAGATGGGTCGCGGCAACACGAGGTTAATGCTCATCAACACTGTACGGGCGTACAAGGGTTAAGATGGCGTAGCGAAGCACGAACTTACAAGTTGTTGATGAAGGCGACGAGATGGCAAGATGCAGAGAGAGGACACGCTTAGCGCGTCGCTGGTTTTTTATACTACCCGGAGGGGTACGGTAAGATGGTTAAAAAAAATAGTGGGAAAGGAAATAGAAATGCACCAATCACAGAATACGGTCTGCAGAGAATGATTATAATTAACGATACGCGAAAGGGATCGCGGTATTGATTAAAATAAACTCAATCAGAAGATTCGTGAAAGAAAGACGATTAAAATGATACCTCACAGTAGGTGTTTTGCTGTCAGTATAACGTAGGTAAACGAGATCAGGTAAGCCTCAGGTGAGACTTACCTCTACCTGAAAGGTAGTTTACTAAAGTGATCGTTGCTGTAGAGCGGATCAGTTTAATGTTATATTCTACTAAATATAATGTAATTTACTCTCTTATCTAATAGGATCAACAGAAGAGAAATAATTTTGGATAAAATAAATCAAATTATCTCAACAGTAATATAACATAATCAAATGGGACTTTAGTGAGAGACTTGTGGTAAATTATACTAACGTATGATATAGTTTGTGGGACGTGGTTTTAATTAAATCGGGTAAAAATTAATGGTAAAGCAATCATAATGTTAAGTATTAAGGCACCTAAAAAACGTACATTAGCTAGAATATCACTCGCTTAGGTAGTAATTTCCAGGAATTGGGGTTTGGCGCGAAGCAGACAAAATAACCATGTTTGGAATTGATCAATAAGGTTGATATATAACCCCTTTTCCACAATTAACTATTTGTAAATTCTGTATACGCATTTCGACAACCAAGTTGTCATCATCAGCAGATAATTTCAAAGTGTCGCACCTGGTAAAACACGGCGAAAAAATTGTACGAAAAATAAACTCCGTACGCGATCCGCACCGTTGAAAACCAAGATGTGCACTTGGTTTTCAACGGTGCGGATCGCGTACGGAGTTTATTTTTCGTACAATTTTTTCGCCGTGTTTTACCAGGTGCGACACTTTGAAATTATCTGCTGATGATGACAACTTGGTTGTCGAAATGCGTATACAGAATTTACAAATAGTTAATTGTGGAAAAGGGGTTATATATCAACCTTATTGATCAAGTCAATCAACCACAGGCTCCATCAAATTCAACTCCATGTTTGGAATGTGTGTTAGCAACGCGGAAGGTTGTATACACGGGTTTTGAAAATTAAAGCGCGGCATTAAAATAATAATTTTAAAACACTTTAGAAAGTAATATATGCGAAGTGTAACAAGACAAATGATTACAATTCTTAATCTAGGATGGGTCAACTTTCCCGCGGCTGATAGCTTTCGCTTTTCCGCGTCCGTCATATTTTTACACACTGTTAATACTACTATTTTACTTACCTGTCATACATTTTTCACCATTTTTATTTAATAATGTATGTGCCTGTACTACAAATAAGTTGTCTCATAATATCTGAGAATCACAGACTCTCGCGAAATACATATATACAACTGGGAATTACCGATGAATAACGAAGAATATACCATCCGTACTTAATTAGGGGAAATACCAATTATCACTTGAACTTCTTCATCTAATCTTCTGCTATAATATGGCCTAGTACATTATATACAAACGATAATGCATATTTTTCTTACTGATCTGAACTTTAAATACGAGCATTTGCGGTAAACGAGTTTTATCACAAGTTACAAATAATATTGCAAGCACAGCATATATTGATTTATAATTATAGTATATATGATCGGAGAAATAATTTTCGTTCGTTATCAGCGAACGTTCGCTATATCTGGGTACCTGCATTATATTATATCCGAGTTCAACTGTATTTGGTAGTATTTTAGTTTATTGTTAATCCTATCAGTGTGGCAACTTGAACAGACTGCCCTGTTACCTTTTTCGGTTCATCCTGGTGTTCTCTCATGACCAGACCATTTGCAAAAGTTAGACCCATCGATAGTACAGAATATTACATATTAATTAGAAATCTTAAGCAAAATTTGAAAAGATTTCAAACAATTATTTTACATATACGAGGGTAGTTTGACAAGTACTGAGAATGGAAAAGAAAAACGAATTTTTTAAATATAAAATAGTTTTTTTTTTCAATATATTCTAGCAATACATTTATTCCAACGGTGCTCCAATGCCCTTATGCCACCTCCAAAATGCGATTCCGGAAGGCTTGCAAAATTCGCATTTACGAAGATGATAAGCTCATCGTTGACGAAAATTTCTTTCCACCTAGTACCGTTTTCAATTTTGGAAAAAGGTGGAAGTCGGAAGGGGCTAGATCCGGCGAATAAGGCGCATGCGGTACTAATTGGAAATGCAACCCGTGGATTGTGGACATCGCAACTGTGCTGGTATGCGAGGGAGCGTTGTCTTGGTGAAACAGAATCTTTTTCTTTGCCATTCCTGGCCGTTTAGCACGAATCTCAACATTTAATTTTTGTAGAAATTCTGCATAATATTGTCCCTTTATTGTGGCACCTTTCTGAAGGTAATCAATGAGCAAAATGCCCTTTGAATCCCAAAAAATTGATGCCATCACCTTGTTTGCCGATAAAGTGGTTTTCGCTTTCTTTGGAGGTGCAGAACCACGTTCTAACCATTGTTTCGAATGTTGTTTAGTTTTGGGTGTACTGTAGTGTATCCAAGTTTCATCGCAAGTAACAAATCGCCTACAAAAATCAACCGGATTCCGCTTATAAAGGTCCAAACACTCATTGGAAATGCGCAAACGAGTGAACTTTTGATCAGTCGTAAGTAATCGCGGCACCCATCCTGCCGTAAGCTTGGAAAGGCCCAATTCTTTCGTTAAAATGTGGTGTACGCGTTCTGTTGAAATGTTTACCATGTGTGCTATCTCTCTCACTTTGAGTCGTCGATCTTGCGTAATAATATTATGGATTTTTATAATCATTTCCTTAGAAGTCACGATTTTGGGTGCTCCAGAGCGCGCTTCATCAACACAGCTTGTTCTACCACGTTTAAATTCATTTACCCGTCTATTTATTATGGTGGATGATGGAGCAGATTCACCTAATGTTTCCCGTAACTCATCTTTTATTTCGGTAGCTTTCATACCCTTAATTATGAAGTATTTAATCACCACACGCTACTCTGCTTTTTCCGTTTGAACAAAACGACGTGTTGCTTCTTTTTCAATCAGTTGTCAAAAATAAACCAACCAACCGATTTATCTAAATATCGGAATGTAAACATATAAATAGCCAACCTAATTACAGTGCATTTGTTTTACCAATTAGAGCGCCACCTAGGTGTCATTCTCACTACTTGTCAAACTATCATCGTATCATAAGAGAGACAAATGATCATTTTTCCAAACAATCGACCGACCATATACCTCTTTTTAATGTTAATTTAAGAAAAACTTATAACGCTGTTTTATTTCTTTTTGACTTAGTTGGGCAAATTGTCTGAAAGATAAAGGCAATCAAAAGAAACATTTGGATCACTATAAATTTATGGAAAGTCCTGGTAGAGTCTATACAGCTAAAAAGCAATGTGAAGTTTTATTAACAGATAAAGATGCGTATGTAGTTCCTGAAGATGACTTAGGTATCATATGCTACAGTCTTCGGTGCAAAACACCCCACCGATCTGGATATTACTTCGCTGGACCAGCTCTTGAAGGCACCCACTGTGGAAAAAATTTGGTAACAGTTTCTAGATTTGTCAATAAATAGTGTTTCATATTCTAACTTATTATAATTTTAATAAATTCTCATAATAATTTTGAATTCACAATGTTAATTTAGTACTGTCATGGTGGCGAATGCGTCAAAAAATCGCCGAAACCTATTAACGTAATACCGGGCGGTTGGAGTCCATGGAAAGTCAGTGAATGTAAATCTGAGTGCTTGGAAAAATCGAAGGGTCATCAAATAAAAGAAAGGAAATGTAATAACCCAACTCCAGTTAACACAGATAAAGGATGTGAAGGTTTAAGCTATGAACATGTTCTATGCAAAGACATTAAGGTAGATACACATACGTTTATGAAAATCAAATTTTTCGTGTTTCATAAATCTAGGTATGCAAATCAAAACGCAAAACTGCGATAGATTATGCCTCAGAAAAATGTAAGATATTCGCAGAAAGAATTCCAGAGTTAGACCCTGAAGGAGCAGGTCTACAATCGCCACATGAGCATAGTAAGTGAATTTATGTTTCATAATTTTACTAAGACTCTAAATAATAAATTACAGATCGTTTATGGATGGGATGTGCAATATTCTGTAGAAGACGTGAAGGAAGTTACTATACACCGCGTATAGAATTAAACGATTTAGGTATTGACGCGTATTTTCCAGATGGTACTTGGTGTCACAGTGAACATAATGCAAATTACTATTGTATCAGTCACCACTGTTTACCTGAGGTAAAAATTAATGCTGAAAGAAACCATAATACTCAGTTTATTTTTCAGAATTTTGAATTTTCTAAAACTTGGTTCCTGAACGACTTAAATGATGATTTTCCACAAAATGCTTTGCCTCGTGGTCCAGTCCCTCAGGAATTGAAACCATATTTATCACTTGGTAGTAATGGAAAACCATTACAGATTAACCCCGACTTTCACATAAATCTACCAAGAGACGAAGAATGGGAAACTGATGACTATGTTCTTTTACCTGATGATAAACTTAACGAAATATAATTAGTTTTTAAACGTTTATGTACACAAATCTCATGCATTTTTATGTTATTTTCGATAATAAACACACTACATTTTATTACATCGGTTGTGAGTTTAAATAGAGTATCGAACTGTGATCCGTAAAATTAAAAAAACAACAACGTTCTCTTCAATTACTTTTGTCTTCAAAGAGATTATGTATCGAATACTAAAGAATGCTCGGTAGTTAAAAAACCATTGTTAAATGGTACTATAAATTAAACATCATGGTTAGTGCTATCTGCTTCTGGGTTTCCGGGCTGGAACCGCGTCACTAGTATATCTGCCGACGTTTCGTACCCATTTATATGGGACATCTTCAGGGCTGAACTACTGCACTGAAACTGAAACGTCGGCAGATATACTAGTGACGCGGTTCCAGCCCGGAAACCCAGAAGCAGATAGCATGGACCACGACCGCGGAAGTCTACGTACCAAATCATGGTTAGGTTCAACCAATATTTTACTTTAAAACATTTTGTCTTTAATGAGAATTACTTTATATTTAATTTAAATATACATCCGTTATGAAATTATAAAACGAATCAATATCTATCTAGCATGCGCTGGTATTTTTTAATAAACAAATTCTAGAATAAAACACCGTTTATTAAATTAATATTAATCTCAAAAATCACAGCATAAAGCGCATCTATATGAAAAGAGTAATTTAAATATCATGCTGAAAAATTAGAAATCGATTGTAGCATGTGTCCAAAAAAGATTGTGACTAGCGCGCCATAATAATTGTCAAAAAAAAATCAAAAAGAAGGTTATGAAATCGTTTAATAAAAAGATATAACATTATAAGAAATTACAGAAATTGTTGAATATGTTTCTCGTTTTACTGAATACATAAATGTATTCTCCTTTTCATGGTGTCAAAAAAATTTATTTGCATATTATCAATTTCTTTGCACTATTGACATTGAATATTGTTATTTCAATGGTTCAAAATAAATGCTAAGGTGGCACAACTTCTCGTCTATTGAGGTGTAACACTAGATTCGATCATGATCCTAGATTTCATTTAGAAATGAATATTTACTGTTGCTAGGCAACGTGACGTCAGCAAAATATTCTCCTCAGAATTTCTTCTCTAGGGTAAACATTTTAATTTTCATTACTATTTACTTAAAAATAATAAAAATCAATAAAAAAAAATACCAACAAAATTGTAGGTATTAAAATAGAGTAATTTAAAATAGTCTAGTTAATGATATATTTATTTTCGAATGGTTTAAACAATTTCATATAAAAAAATTATATCCCACATTGTACAAATAAAACAAAAAATATAGATACAATAAAATCACAATTTTTCCCTAACTATTTTCTTATAAACATGTTATAATCCTGCTTTTGGAGTATTTCGCTCATCCCAAATAGATATACCATCACATGCACATATTGTTTTTGGGTTTTGGAACAGCCCTGATGAACGGGCTATAATTCCACACACCAATCTATTTTTAGTATCACCATCTGATAAAACTAATGATCTACCAATAATATCTGAAAGTTTAATTACGGTATCTTCAAATCTAAAACTTGCTCTTCCCGTTGATTCGGCATCAACTATTCCCAACTTTCCATATATTCTGGAATCTGTACTAAAGTCGCTTGGTTGGAAAAAATCACCAACACTTTCACAACCTACCAAAAGAAAATTTAACTCCAAAAATACAGAGAAAGGCATATCATGTACCTTTAGATAAATCACCACATTCATGTACAGATAATTTATGTTGGCCAGGCTTTAAACCGTCAACTGTACCATCTATTACGCACGTATTTTCATTTATTTGAATAAAACGTACGACGCCTTTAATAGAAGGAATTCCCGTATCTAAAATCGCGACTCCTGCTTGTTGGCCAGCATATCCTTTTACTACAGTTTTTCTACCAGATTTCTCTAGAAATCTCTGTACATCTTGTGTTGATAAACTTGTGTCTACTACGACAGCGCCTGTTTTTAGATTAATATCTACTTTTTGAATACCATCGACATTTTCCAAAGATTTTCTTACTGCTTCTACACAAGAATCACATGTCATTTGTACTGCAAATTCTATTTTAGTTAAGGTCATTTTATTTTCTTTTATATTAAATTAATTTCGTAATGAACAAATTATATAAAATAGACAGAATAAATAATTATCATCATGATAAATTAAATTTATGCGGTGTAATTACTTTGAACTTAGTTACAAATCAATATGTATTTTCAAATAAAAATACCCCCAAATTTAAACTGAATAAAAAACCGATTACTGTCATTATTATTTCTTTTATAAATCCTAAATTTAAAGGAATCCACTATCTAAACTCGATAAAATTGTTGTTATACGTAACAAGCAATTTGGAATTTAGAAATATTTATAGAACTATCTTAAGTCAACAGCAACTACTGTCACTATCTGTCAATTATCTATCTTTGCAGTTGATTTTATTCAATGGTTTAAGCACAATTAGTTTTTGACATAATTGAAAGTTATTTTATGCAGAAACTATAAAAGAATTTATGGATGTAAAGCAGATGGAACAAGATAATGTATCTGAAGAAGGCGAGGTATTGAAAGTATATTTTACTTTTTTATTACACCACTAACTACTTTTGCTTTTTTAGATTTTTGATGATAGTGATGATTATACTCCCCTAGAGAGACCCCCCAATTATGCCTCCACACAACCGAATCTTAAATTTCCGGTGAATTTGGAAAGTGAAAGTGAATCAAGTAAACAAACCTCAAGTGATTCAGGAAGTGACTCTGATAGACAGGTTAAGAAGAAAAGACCAAAACTTAAGGCAAAACTAAGAAGGCCAGCTAGATCATTTAAACAAAATAAATATAATATTTGGAGTACGCATATTCAAGAAGATGTACTTGCAGATACTCTGAACACGTGTGATGTTACTTTAAAAGATAGATCAAGAAATGTAGAAAGTTATGATTATGCATTAAGTAGAAAAAATAATAAAAGAACAATTCAGGACAGAAATAATTCAAAAATAAGATTAATTAACTATTCCAAGCCAGAAAAAAATGATGTTAAAGGTTCTCCAAGGATTTTGTTATCATTATCTGTTACTCTTGACAATACAGAAGAAGAAATAGCATCAGATTTAGCAAATAAATTAAGTGAAGAGAAAACAGATTTAATATGTCTGTATATCATACAAAATGTATAGATTTTTTTTTATTTAATATATATTGATTTTAGGTAAAATAGTCAAAGTAGCAGGTAAAAAGAAAGCAATTGAAACGTTTGATGAAGTGAAGAAAATTGAAAAAGAAGGGGGAATGTTAATAATGGTATAAAAGTATTCTTTTATTACTGACATGATATTTAATAAAAAAAGATAATGTTTTTTTCCAGAATTTTATTTAAAACAGGCCTTTCATTTTTCCAGAATCAATCTAGACGGCGTACACCAGGTGGAGTGTTTTTATTTTTAATTAAACATGACGGTGATCTAAGTGAAGATCAACATTCAACTATTTTTGAAGATGAAAGACAAAGATATAAAGTTGAAATGAAGAAGAAGAAGAAAAAGAAAATTGATAAAATGAAACAACAAATAGGTACTGTTATAATTTCTTTGTCATTTTTGATGTTTTCAGTTCTTTGTATTTTTTTTTATATTTTATCATTTATTTTAAAGACAAACTTTGAATAAGTTTGATTTTTCTGACACTATTTGATTATTGATCTTTATTTTGTACTGTTATGACATTAGAGCTAGCACAGCGATGCGCGCTTTGAAAAAGTATAAGGCTATAGATGTTGTTAATAAACAACATTTTAAGCAACACTTTCAGCATGAAGATGCATAAAGTGGATAAGATCGGTTAAATATTTTCGACATAGTGTAGATAGTGTGTTAACAAAAGATTCGGATAAAAATAAATTCTTGGTGATAGTGAGTTTACAGATCCATTAAATATTCACAAAGATTATTTTAATTATGCAAGTACTTCGTTGTTAGATGAAACAGTTTCAGTGCAGTAGTTCAACCCTGAAGATGTCCCATACAAATAGGTACGAAACGTCGGCAAATATACAAGTGACGCGGTTCCAGCCCGGAAACCCAGAAGTAGATAGCATGGACCACGACCGCAGAAGTCTACGTACCAGATTACATAGCTAATCGGATCACCGCATTGGACATTAGATCCACTTCCTCTATGGTGTTGACCTTTGTAGCTTTATGTATCTTTACCTGTGGTAACTCTGGTTCACCCTTGTTCCTTGACTGGTTTTTCCCATATAGGGTTCTCAACTTCCTCTGTAAAACCATAATTTTTGGGTTTTGTTTTGTATCTTTTTCATACAGTTCCCACGAGTAGAAAGGGAAATATCCTTAGTTTGGGTTTGAGTTCCTTGGGAGGGTTAATACTCGTACTTTCACGCCAGGTGTGAGCTCCTGAGAGGAAATACTGAAGTAGTAGCAAGCTATTTTACTCGTTTATCAGCTTAAACGGATGTAAATCGTTGGAAGGTGGTTTTAAAGAACGACCCGCCAATCTTTCCAATATTGAAGAGAATGTGAAGCATGAGTGTACTGTGTCTGTTAACTGATAAATTACTTTTCAAATATTATTGGAACAATTTAATATCAGTGTGGTAAGCGTGCATACCATCCCCTATTATATTCTGAGTAATGAGAAAGTGGATACCACTTTCTTTCTACACAATTTGAGATGAGCTTTCTTGGATGCTCAAGATTTAATCCATTTTGGTTTCGTTCCTCCATGCCAAACAATCAAACGATCAAAATACTTTCTTGTAGTATGGATCACTTTTTGAAGTTAATATGGTGAGTGTATGGAGATATTTACCATTCCATAACTTTTCTAAAGCATCCTCTTGTAAAATATGTCCAGTCTTTACTTTTTATATGTTACTGTTTTAATTCGTGATTGTATCATCAGTAAACTGCAATGTATATATAAATATATGTAGGAGATTGTATTGCACTTTTATGTATCTAAACGCACTACCAAAAATCCTCAAATTAGTTATTCGCTTTCTTAAAGCCTTATAAAATGCGAGATATTTGAAGCCAGTTGATATAATGCAGTTAGTAACTTATTTTAAAACATTAAATTTTTTATTTACTGCTAAATATCAGGACATATTAAATTGTATTGGTAATCAACCACTAAATCAATATAATTCGTATTTATTTATAATTTTAGCTACTTTTAGAAAAGATTTACCAGAACTTTTGACGAAGGCAGAATTATGTGTTCAAAAATTGGTGAGAGATAATGATAGAAGCTTAAAAAAGAGTGAACATGTAGATGTCACAAATCCACCACCAACACCAGAAACGGACTGCCATGAGAATAGCGGAGATGGAATTGATCAACCAAATGACATAAATATTCCCATTAATTTGAGACCAAACCACCATTATGACGATGAGTATTTGGATTTGGGTTCCATAAATGATATGGACCTGTTTTGATTGCTAACATAAACAGACACTAAAATTTATTGAAATATATATTCAATTACTTTGTAACATTATAACAAATAAAGTAAATATGTATGAAAATGTTAATTTATTTAAGGAAAATCCAACATCTGAAACAAAATTTTAAAATTACTTGAAACAGCAAGACATTATTTTAAATGGATGTATATTTGTTTATATATCCCACAAGATGATGGCAAATGAAGCATTACAAACATTTCAAATTATTAATATGTACATGTTAAAATTTAATAGCATCTATGCATGGTTTTAAAGTATGAATTGTCTTGTGTTTAAAATTTTGATAAATTCATTAAAAGAATTCAAAGTGTAGTTTCCTTTCTAGATAATCTACATAGTTTCATTTTCTGTTCTTAAAATTGCATGCTTAGTTGTGCAATTTATATATATTCGTTTTTAAAGTTGTTTAAAATATAAACAACGACATAATCCACTATCATTTAAACTGATGGACACAATTTGATTTTGTTTTGAATGTTCAAATACTTACAATTTGAGGTAATATAATTTCTACATGATCTAAATTAACTTTAGCTTTATTTTCTGCTTTGGCTTGTTTAATGGCACGCATTGAAGCTTCAATTACTAAAATTTTTGCAATTTTATTCATTATATCTACGGCATCATCGGACATTTTCGTTTTTGAATTAGTAAAACTTGTTTTTAAAATTTCCTTTATCAGTGCCTGTAACACAAACAAGTACTAGGTTCGACAGTTTTAAAAACTTATTACTTACCGGTTTAAAATCAGAAATAATTTTATTTAAAATATTTGCTGGAGGCGTATTCGAACTACTTCCACTCATATTTTCAAAAAAAAATACACTTACAAATAATCTTATTTGATAAAATTTGTGTGGGGAATAATGTGGCTGGCCTTGTGGCTAATTTGACGTTCCCATTACGTGTACTAAGATTTCTGACTAAATTCAAGTTATTGTGTCCTTTCAAAATATGGCAGACGTATGCAGTTTTATCCTAACTCAGGCGAGTGAAAATGTTACTGAAAATGCCAAAAATGGCACAGAAAAAATACCTAGCACTCCAGAAGGCATAGCTGTAGCTTATGGAAGTTTAGTGATAATGGCAATACTTCCAATTTTCTTTGGATCTTACCGTTCTGTTAATTACCATAAGGAAAAGGTAAATGTACAACATCGCCCATGTTTCGTTTGAAAAGCATATTTATTTGATAGAGAAATATGTATATAACTCAATTCCTCTTTCCTTTACAACTTTAGCATAAATATTTTTTCTTTTAACAGAAACCTGAAAAAATGACGAAGAAAGATGCTGCAATGTTTCCAATTATGGCTTCCTGTGCCCTTGTATCTTTATATATAGTCTTTAAATTATTTTCTAAAGAGTATATAAACCTACTTTTAACAGGGTATTTTTTCTTCCTGGGCGTGTTAGCACTAACACATTTGTTAAGGTATACTTTTTAACTTTTATTTTATCTTTATTATATAATTCTCGTTTTAGCCCACTGGTTAGTAAATTAGTACCAGCTGCCATACCCAATATACCATTCCATATCTTGTTTAAACAAGGTGAAGGAGAATCTTCCCAAGATATTATAAACTACCAATTTTCTTCCTATGATGTGGTGGCATTAGCCTGCTGTTCATTGGTCGGTGCTTGGTATTTGATTCAAAAACACTGGGTTGCCAATAATTTGTTTGGTTTAGCATTTGCAGTAAATGCTGTAGAATTATTACATTTAAACAATGTTGTAACTGGATTAATTTTATTGTCGGGTCTGTTCATTTATGATATATTTTGGGTATTTGGAACTGATGTTATGGTTACTGTTGCCAGAAGTTTTGAAGCTCCAATTAAATGTATGTATCATTTATGCCAAACGCAGCATGAAAAATATATTTTTATGTATTTATAGTAAATTCTATTTTTTATAGTTCTTAAGTCTAATAGTAATGACGTTTCTGTTTTCCATATGGTACTTTTTACTTAATTAAGACAACCTGTTCTTAATAAATTTAATTCATTTAGTTAAACGTTTACATTTCATCATTTCTTCTTATCTTCATATTTGATTTCTTTCTATTTATCGAAATACATTAATATAATATAATAAATTATAAAACCAAAAAAATTTTAGAGAATGTTTTAATCACAATCATAATTATTTTGATTTAATTTTAATAAACCGATTTTAAGAGAGATGTTGCTTAAACAATTCTAATAGGAATATACATTTAATTAGTTTTATAAAGAATTGATTTGTATATGTTTTATTGCAGTAATATTCCCTCAAGATCTCTTAACTAATGGTCTTGCTGCAAATAATTTTGCCATGCTTGGACTAGGCGATATTGTTATACCGGGAATATTTATTGCATTACTTCTAAGATTCGACTGTAGTTTGAAGCGTAAATCAAACACATACTTTAACGCAACTTGTTTTGCTTATTTCCTGGGATTAATGACAACTATTTTCGTGATGCATGTTTTTAAACATGCACAACCTGCATTGCTATACTTAGTACCTGCTTGTTTGGGAACACCTTTAACATTGGCTCTTTTCAAGGGCGATATTACAATCTTATTCAAGTAAGTAAATCAATTGTCTGTCTAAAATTTTTTGGTATAAACATATTCTTGTAGGTATGAAGATAATGCAGAAGAGGAAAAAAATAAAACTGAAGAGAAGCCAACAAAACAAAGTGAAACTAGAAAAGTCAAGTAAAAAAATGAACAAAGATTTTCTAAATTAATATAAATTTTGTATCTGTTAATTTATTTGTTATGCACAATGTGACTTATGTGTTAACATATATGAAACAAATTTTATTATAGTTGTATTTTTTTTACTTGAATCGTTAGAAACTTTTAATCTTCTGTTAGGCAATATGTGGTCCTGCCATATAAAAGTATTCTTTTTTAATATATTTAAAAAATCTCGCCTTTTGTAAAATTTAATTTACAATTTTTTTTGTATATGTTGTACAATCTTTTTACAAAAAAATGTAATGAATATAATATGATAAATAAAATTGTTTTTTGTTTATTCAATGTAAAATTCTTTTTGTAGAAATAAAATGATCAAGATATTAAAGCATTATTCAAAATATTTATGTTAATTTTTCCAATTACAAAATATAATCAGCAGCTATATAACTTTACGTTTACTTTAAATATTCTACATCAAAATATTTACCTACACTATTAAAAAATATATATTTATCATGGCTTTTTCTGTTATAAAATATTGAGGCTGTTTCTAATCTATGTCAATGATAACTATTGCCTTCATTTGTTCCTGTTTTACCCAGTTCGCAGATGATACGTCCATAATAGTGCGTGCCCAGTGCAGGAAAGTTACTGTGGCTTATATAGAGCCCGCATTGGGAGAGGCTAGCGAGTGGTTTAGTAGCAATCTTCTGAAATTGAATCATGACAAAACCCAACAGCTGACAATAGCAACAAGGTGAGTGGTGGGGGAGCCCAAAGTGAATATTAAGTTACTGGGCCTCCAAATTGCGAGCAACCTGACTTGTGTCGCAATCTGGCATCAGCAATATACTCCATACGAAAGTGAAACTAGTGGCTACACCCAAGGCGGCTAGGACTGTGTACTATGAAAATTTTCAGGGTGGGGCCATGTATGACCTATTGATGTGGGGCGCGTCTGAGGCGGTTTTCAGGATGCAAAAGAGTGCAATCAGAGCCCTTAGTGGTATATCTAATATCACAAGTTGCGTAAATCTACTCCGAAAACACAAAATACTGACCCTCCCTTCCTTGTATATACGTGCTTGCCTGGAGTTTGTTCATAAGTCGCCAAATAGGTTTTGCGAAAATGGTGATTTTCATGAATATGAAACACGAAACAAGAGTAGTTTGGTCATACCGTATCATCGCATTAGGAAAAGTCAGCTAAGTTCAAATTACCTGGCTGTGAAGATATACAATGCTTTGCCTGATAGGTTTAAGGACCTACCATGGATTAGACTCAAAAGATTAATAAAAACAGTGCTGGTAGAGAACTGTTTCTATTCAGTAAATGACTTTCTGAAATATAAATTTTGACATTACCATTTTTGTGTTATTTATATTTTCATCATTATTCTGATGTTTTGTATAAATCTTGCAGGTTCTAAAGTGTTTGGTGGCGTATTTATTGTGAGCCACAAAGGTTTTTTTGTGTTTTTATTTAGTTATATCATGTAATGACGTGTGTACATATACATCAATAAATTATTATTATTTATTCTATAATTGGTACATAGACAGACACCATTATCTCCCGCTTATGTAATTTCTTGCAGATTTCCTGTTTCTTTTCAGAGTTCTGGCTGACTGACCCATTTATTGTTGATCATTTGTAAATAACATCAGCTTAGCTACCTTCTGGCTATAAATTGTGCTGACTGGATTCCTAATTACCTTCATATTTGGGCGTTCTCCAATCTGCACGTCTTCGTCGAACATTAAATCTTTTCGAAATCATCATTTTAGCAATTTACAGCATTCTGCTGCATCTGTTTAATCTATGCTTTCACTGCCTTTTTTGTTCTACAGTGTGAGCAACAATGAGTGACCTGATCCTGCATTCTTTCCATACATATCACCTCAATATTTACTTCCTCTTAAAAGTGAAATTAGATAGTGTCTCACGCAATTCTAATAATTATAATAAAAAATATGCTAGCTATGTAAACAACAAATACTACTGTGCAAATTACTTTAAACTGTAATTTTCGCTGCGTATGTGTGAACTGAAGACTTTAAAAAGACTGATGAAGGCTAGCATATAAGTATAAATAATGGATATTAATCACAGAACAAATTCTGTACACTGCACGTCAATATAAGGTTAATGCCATAAACATAGAGTAGGAAAACTCACTAGAAATTACTAAACTACAGATAGAAAAAAAGGAAGTAAGTAATTGATATAGGGCGTACGGAAAGTAGTAAACGATCAGGTCAATCATTGTTGCTCACTCGTTAGTATGTATTTACTTCCAAGTCTACATTTCTATTGCCCTCATTTGTTCCTACATTTTATTCCACTCTTATTCTAATTTTTTAAATATTTCACTGCAAAAGTTATCACATCACAGAAGACATCTTCTGCAATATTTATACTTTGTAGATTCTTAGTTTTTACAGAACTGGTATGAACCAAGACAACCATGTTATGTCTTTCGTATATCGACGCATTCTTCCAATTTATTTTTGTTGATGATATGGCGCACTTTAAATCTGCAAAGTTAATGCCACAATACACATGTGTTTCTCTCGCTAATTTTCATTTTAACTTATTCACAGACATGAAAAATTTTTCAAAAACTTCAAATATAAATAAAAACTACACACGATTCTAGTAATACAGAAAAATTTGCTCTTACAAATTATAAATTCGTCTTTTAATAACAGAATTTAGCTATTAAATTTATTTCATGGTATGTTCATCATTAAATTATAACTTCATTAATAATTTCATTACACTTCATATCATCGTAATGTAATGCACTGCTAATTTATTTACTCATTTTCATAAGATAACACTAAAGCCATTATAATTCTACAATTACAATTCAGTATTCTATGCAAGTGCTTTCAACACGATATCTACTGCACATGCAAAGATGTAAACGGTGAATAAGTTGAAAGTAACAGAGTAACGAAAATTTGCGGCAGAAACACATGCGTATTATGACCGTTGACTTTGCAGATTTATTGAGCAAATATTCTTTGAATCATTTTAACAATTATACTGTTGATATCTATTTCTTCCATACTTCCACTACACATTTTTTACGTCACACGAGTTTGGAAAACTTAATTTGTCTATTAAAACTACACGAAGAAGCCATAAAATAACTTGCATAGTAAAATATGGTGTAAGACGAATTATGTATCAAAAAAGGCATATTTCGTAAACCTATTCTAAATTTGGAGGTCTGTAACAATACATGGTACTTTTGAAAAAAACAGATTTTCCCAAAAAGAAAACAGTTTCTGGTTAAAGAGTAACAAACGAAGGTAATATTTTTAAAGATTTGTTGAAGTATTCAAAAGCAATTCAAAGACGTTATTCCTAAAATCAATTTTATGAAGTGGTAAATAGGAAATGGTTGCACGTGAGAAAATATCTCATGGCATGATTGTCACAGCTTAAGGATGTGTTACTGAAGCAATTAAAGTTAGAAGCGTTTAATGAACATATGCCCAAAACCCTATCGTAACTGAGTTACAAGCGTTTTAAGTTTTAGATAACCTTGCTAGGGAATCCCATTTCCAAGATAAATTTTTGGTGAATGCTTAGTATAGTATTATTGAGGAATGTCTCATTGGTCCGTTTATAATCGATGAATGTCCCCCGGTAGTTTATTATTTACGTTTCCTGGAAAATTACCTTATAACTTACTGGATAATGTTTCACTTAATGTAAGTTGATGAATGTGAATACACCACAATGGTGCACCTCTGTGGTTTGGTAGACAACTAATAGATTTTCCTATTCAAAATTGTATGAACCGTTAGACTGGAACAAATTTAGCAATTGCTTGGTCACTAAGGTTATCAGATTTAATCTTATAGATTATTTTTTATGGAAAAGGCTGAAAAATTTGGTTCATGCGGAACAATTTATAAACAGAAAACATGTTGCTAAAATGATGGATGTCACAGAAACTATTCATGTTGATTATGAAACTGTTAGCGGAACTATCTCTTTAATTCTAAGAACTAGACTATGTATACAGCAACTAAGTAGACATTTTGAACAACTAGTTCATTAAAGAGACTTCTTTTAAATGATATTCATTTAGTTTTTTTGTGGCGGTACATAATATATGCACTTGTATGGTTATCTAAAACTTCAAATACTAGTAACTCAAACGATGAGAGTTTTGGGCATATATTCTTCAATGGACATTTTTAACTTGAAACTGCTTCAGCAACATATCCTTAAGATGAATCAATCATGCAGTAGGACATCCAATAATTCATTATGGTATTTAATTTCTTTTATATTATATTTTCACCATTTCATCAAGTAAATATCATAGAAAATGTGTACTTGACACAAAATCTGTTTCAAAAAGTTGTTTACATTCAGATAACCTACATTTTTTTAAATCTTATAAGAAGTATTCAAAATATAATTTATGTTTCTTACATTTGTAATGGAATTTTAATATTTAAATAATGTAAAATCAAGTAATTTTCTAGTTTTCTAAAATATAAAATTTATAAATATTTTTATAGAACAAAGAAGGAATGGAAATTTAAGTATAGTTAACTTTTATTATTAAAAAAAATATTAAATTATATTTGTAAATATTAAGTTACTTTTCAGTTGATAATGTTTTTGGTGTAATATCTGGTAAATTCTGAATACCATTTTTATCAATAAGTTGAACCTTAAAGTTTGGTAAATTAACTATTAATCTTTCATGTACTTCTTTAACACATTTTTTCATGAGTTCGTATCCTTCTTCATGGCTTAACGTTGGTAAATGATAGCGATCCATAATTGCAAGTGAAAAAAATCCACCATAGCCATGTGCACCATATTTAACATTAGCTAAAGATGCTAGATAATCCATAAAATAAAGCTGTGGACCTTCTTGCTTGTCATAGCCCGCCAACATTAAATTAACATGATAAGCATTCTACAAATAATATTAATTAGAACTTTCATAGTAATTAATTTTAAAAAATATACTCGGCTTCTTAAAGCTTCAGCTAAGTTACGCCTTGTAAAGTTAGCAGCTGCTGTTGGACTCAATTCATAACCATTTCTCATTTTATATAATTGAATGTTTTTTGCAATATATTCTGCAAATTGTGTAGTGTCGCCCTTTTCACCAGATATTGCCATTACTAAGTTATTGGATAACTTGTATAGTTTATCTTCATCTGAAAGTAAGATTTGAAACAATAAAATGCATTATTTCTTTTTTAATTTTCTTACCGGTTTTCATAACCATTATGCTATGAGCATTGGTCATATCAGCTGCAATTAAAACAAAATCGTTAAATTTAATACCGATTATGCACTCCATTATTTTTGATTCTGAAAATTACAGAAAAATGCTTAGTAATTTACTTGTCAGAATATGATTGAGGTTAGGTTTATTTTTGTGATTTGTGTAAATTAAAATTTCCATGGCCAATATTGCAGTAGTAAGAAAATAATATTACTAGAATATTACTATTGCAAATTTAATATGTAATAAGAATGGTAATTTTTACACTATATTCCTAATGTTAATTTCATTTTAGTTACAACTTGTGCATTTTTAAACATAATTTACGACAGCATATTCTGAAATTCTATTCAGGAGGTTAATATATTCATATTTGATGAAGATGAGTACTCTTTAATGTTTGAAAATTGTATTATTTCTTCATAATAGGGATATGATTAACTATTGTTTTTTAAATAATTGAAATGTAGATGTAAAATTTAGTAACTATAATCCAATTATAATATAAAACATTAAATTTTACGTAATTTAGGGGATTATAAAAATGTTTTTTTATGAATAATTTACGTAGTTGCAAAAGAGTTATTTCGATGAATAAAAATTTAGCACACGTAGTTAAAACTATTTTACAATACGTATAAATTCTAAACTCTCACTGCATATTTGTTTACTCTCACCATGTCTGGATTATTCACATTCTCAGATCGCATTCCACCTCAAACTAGTAACTTTTTAAAACACTTTTTCATTTTGTAATAAAAAGTTATATAAATTAATAATCATATATATTTATATTTTTTACATGAATATATGAATCTTATGCAGCTGGTAATTGAATTAATAACTCTATATCTAAATGTCATTTTAAAATTAAAATATCCTTTGTAGTTTCTATAATGTTGCATATTTATACCCATAAAAAGAAATGTTAAAGAAAAAAAGTACATCAATTCAAAACGAAAGAGTTAAAATCAATTATTTTAAATACTGTAATTTTTCCAAATACATTAAAAAACTATTGCAGTGTATATATGTAATATAGTTGCATAAAAAAAACATGATTACGGATCAAATAAAAGCAGAGTTAAAAGATCAAAAAATATGGCTGACGGTAGATAAAACAACGGATGCAAGAAAGAATGTGTTAGTGCGCACTTTAAAAAGCGGTGAGATTTCCTTGGCTCTTCTTTTACGTAGTAGAATATTACAGGAGACAAACGCGGAAAGGATAGTAGAAACTATAAAACATACCTGTGGGCAGTTCAATATATCGGCAGCCCAACTTGTAATGTTGGTTACAGGGATTCGAATATGGTTAAAACTGGAAAGTTACTAAAACAATCTTATCCTTAATTGCTCCATGTAACCTGTTAGCTACATGCATGTCATCTTGTAGCTGAATTTATTAGAAACAGTTATCCAAAAGTAGACCAATTTATAGTTTCTACCAAAAAAGTTTTTATTAAATCTCTAAAACGCATTCGTAAGTTTAAACAGACTTGTCCGAACATTCCTCAGCCACCACAGCCGGTATTAACGAGATAGGGAGCTTGGGTTAAAGCTGTTTTATATTATGAGAAATTTTTACACATTATTAATGTGTATTATTGTATCTTAAATTTAAATCCGCAAGTTGCTCAAGTAATTTCAGTAAGTCAGCGGCTGGTTTCAGACACCGAAATCCATATTCAAATAGAGCAAATTTTTGAAAATTATTCAATTCTTTTAGAAAGTATTTCCACAATTGAGAACACCAAGCTGTCATTACATAAAGCGCTTAATATACCAGGTCGGCTGAAAAGTCCCCGGTCTGACACATAGATGGCGTTACTGTTATTAAATCCATATGTTTTTAGATAGTACTAACTTTCAAACGAAACGTGTCAAAATTTGACAGCAATCCGACCATTAGTTACTGAGATATTGCGTTAAGAGTGAAGCTACTTTTGTTATTTAAGAAAATGGAAAAAAAAAAGAATTTCGTGTGCTGATAAAGTACTGCTTTTTGAAGGGAAAAAATACCGTTGAAGCAAAAGCATGGCTTGATGAGGAGTTTCCGAACTCTGCGCCAGGAAAATCAACCATAATTGATTGGTATGCTAAGTTTAAACGTGGTGAAATGAGCACCGAAGACGGCGAACACAGTGGACGACCAAAAGAGGCTGTCACCGACGAAAACATCAAAAAAGTTCACTAAATCATTTTAAATGACCGTAAAGTAAAGTTGATCGAGATAGCTGACATCCTAAAGATATCAAAGGAACGTGTTGGGCACATCGTGCATGAATATTTGGGCATGCGGAAGCTCTGTGCAAAATGGGTGCCGCGCGAGCTCACATTCGATCAAAAACAACAACGAGTTGATGATTCTGAGCTGTGTTTGAAGCTGTTAAATCGTAATAAAACCGAGTTTTTGCGTCGATATGTGACAATGGATGAAACATGGATTCATCACTACACTCCAGAGTCCAATCGACAGTCAGCCGAGTAGACTACACGCGATGAACCGGCTCCAAAGCGTGGAAAGACGTAACAGTCAGCTGGAAAAGTTATGGCGTCAGTTTTTTGGGATGCGCATGGAATAATTTTCATGGATTATCTTAAAAAGGGCCAGTCCATCAACAGCGACTATTATACAGCGTTATTGGACCGTTTGAAGAACGAAATCGCAAAAGAACGGCCCCATATGAAGAAGAAGAAAGTGCTGTTTCACAAAGACAATGCACCGTGTCACAAATCAATGAAAACAATGGCCAAATTAAGTGAATTGGGTTTCGAATTACATCCCCATCCACCGTACTCTCCAGATGTGGCCCCCAGCGACTATTTCCTGTTTGCAGACCTCAAGAGAATGCTCGTCGGGAAGAAATTTAGCAGGGATGAGGAGGTGATCGCCGAAACTGAGGCCTATTTCGAGGCTAAAGACAATTCGTACTACAAAAATGGTTTCGAAAAGTTGGAAGAACGCTATAATCGGTGTATCGCCCTCGAAGGCAACTATGTTGAATAATAAAATCGAATTTTGCCAAAAAACTGTGTTTTACTATGGTAGACCGGGGACTTTTCAGTTCGACTGTTAGTATATTATCTCAAAGCCTCGTTAGGAAATCTAACAGATAGTATAGGAAAATTAACAACCGATAAATTGTGCTGTTATAAATAAGAATCCCGATTTTCGAGCTATAGTGCGTATAGACAAGAGTTTAACTGAAAACAAAGTGTGCGAATATGATGCGAACGTCCTTTTTAAATTTGCGAACATCACTTCATTAGACCCAGAACGCTCCCTTTCGAAATACACCTCGTCATAGGAGTATGACTGAGTCAGCACTAAAAAGCATACTAACGACACAATACTATAGCGAATTTTTGCGTCACTCTAGATCAACACAAAAAAGAAACTAAAATAAACTCCTGTTCAAAATTATCGCACCACTCAGTTTTTTTAATTTATTTTTATTATTTCAATTTAGTATTCAGTATTGGTTTATGCTAACATAAAATGAGATCATTAGAAAACAATTCTGTATGATGCATTTGCCTTTAATTTAAGAAAAAAAATAAAATTTACCTTTTTTGTACAAAAATTAAAAAAGAAAGAAAAATTTAAAAAGAAACAAAAATTTATTCAACACTGTAAACATACAGAAACTCAAGATCTGAAAAACTTAATAATGCGTGACACCACCTCTAGCTCTGATAACTGCCTGCACCCGTCGTGGTAAACTTGTTATCAAATTTTGAATGGTTTCTTGAGGAATATTATCCCATTCTAAAAGAACAACGCGTTCCAGTTCTTGGAGATTTCTTGGTGCTGGTAAATGACGCCTTACTGACTTTTTCAGAGTATCCCAAAGATGCTCGATCGGATTCATGTCTGGGCTTCGCGGTGGCCAGTCCATCACTTGAATATTGATCTCATTTAAGTAATCTAAAACCGGTCTTGCAATATGTGGTCGAGCATTATCTTGCATAAAAATGAAATGGTTCCCTATAAAGGGCGCAAAAGGCATGACGTGGTCTTGAATAATGTTTTCCAGATAGAACTCAGCGTTCATTGATCTTGGATGAATGGGAACTAACTCTGTACGGGCGTCAAAGCTAATCCCTCCCCAGAACATTTTAGATCCGCCGCCAAACGGTTCCCTTGGAGAGATAGTGCAGGCAGCAAACCTTTCTCCAGGTCTTCGCCACACTCTTTCCCGACCATCTGGAGATTTCAAGCTTACCCTGGTTTCATCGGTAAACAAAACTTTCTTCCACTCGTCGACAGTCCAATTTGCATGATTTCTAGCAAACCTTAATCGTGCTATTCTGTGTGCTGTGGTGAGCAGTGGTGTAATTGCAGCCTTCCTACTAGCCAATCCTGCTTCATGTAATCTTCTCCTGACAGTTACGGCGGATATCCTAACATTTCTGATTGTTTGCAATTCGTTACTAAGCTCTGCACTAGTGAGTTTTCTGTTTCTCAAAACCTGCTGTCGGAGAAAACGCTCATCCCTGGCACTGGTGACTTTCTTTCTACCCTGTCCATATTTTCTAGAGTGCGATCCAGTTTCTCTAAATCTTTTTGCCATTCGACTAATCGTTGAATGATGAACACCTACCAGATCGGCTACATAACGCATAGTTTCTCCTACTTCTAACAAAGTTGACGCTCTTACATCGTTGGTTAAATAGCGTGGTCGATTCATGATTTTCAACTTTAATGGTATTAATTTAAATTTTCTTTAATCTTGAAAATGACCACTTAAGAAAATCAAAAACCAACGCCGTTGAAGTGGAATCTGAACTTCAGACAATAATCTCAACAAATGCTCACAACAAGAATAATCAACTGCCTTTCAACTTTTTGGTACTAAGCTGTCAAAATTTACTTATCATGACATAAGCCACCTATGATTTGTTATATTACTCTAATAATTTGTTCAATAATTTAAATAGTAATAAAAATAAGTTCGAAAAACTGAGTGGTGCGATAATTTTGAACAGGAGTTTAGTATTACAAATAATTACATTTATTATTTTTAATATTGATAGTAACTGAGCCGTATGCTACTGCGAGTACTCGTTTCTGCAGCCTTACTTGTATCTCAAAATGGGGGTCATGCGGCGTATACAAATGAAAATACAATAATTATGAGTACGCTATTAAAGTAATGCACTATATGCAAGTAATAACAATTTTGCTCATAGATAAATAAAAACACATACATAGATATATACATACATGAAAATTCAAATACGTGTTCATGTTCATTTATATTTTCTCGTCCGACTACCACTACAGCAAATCATAGAAATAGTAATATTATTTGAAGGTTAATACTAGACTGCACTTGCTATGGTTAACTCTCTATTCCAGTGTTATTTTTTCGCTTTTCGTAAAAGTTCTGCTTCTGACAATTGAAAAGAAGTTTAAATGTATTTACAATAGTTTCAACGGAGAGTTCATGTGTCGCCTCCTTTATAAATTCAAGCAAAGTTTGAACTATTCTGCCATTTTTTTCTATGTTTCTAGCCTCTACTTATAACACTCATTCATTAACACGCTATTTTTATACTACACTTTTAGAGTATGGAAAAAACACTTAAGGACGTTTAAGCATTAAGCTTGAAATGAATATCTATAAAATGTACAACGGAAAAATATTAACCATATCTTCTACGACGTATAATTATAGTGTGTTAGTCTGTTGTTATCAAATTGAATCATTTCCGTATTAATTAAAATACTATCGGCATCCGTTGCATCTCAAGTAGCGAAACGATGATTTCAAAATTCAATTATGTCAGCAGATATTGTATAATCATCGACAATCGATATCCATCTTGCGGTTATAAAATACAATTCTTTCGGTGACATTAAGTACGCGTCACTTCAAAACTTTTCATACATGAAGGTATTATATAGGTCACTTTGCTTATTAAAAGTTGCAAAATCAGAGCGTGTGATGCAACATCATGCTACATTTATTCCAAACAAATATACGATACTTTTACTTGCATTATTACCCAGAGGGTATAGATGAAAGATCGGCCGATGTGAATAGTTAAATGCGATTAAGTCCTTTGGTTATACGATTATATTGTTCTTAAAGTGAAATGTGTACTGTTAAGAATACGCCCCAATAACTTCAATAAATGTTTATAAATTATGATGTATGTCTTAGTAGTTTATAAACAAATCTATTTATAATGAATGATTTCATTCTTTTACATACTAGGAAATGATTTTTTCACAAACAAATTAAATTAAATTTTTCTATTTTAGCTCTGTAAGAGAACTTTATGATAACTAGTTTAGTTATAGAAGTTCTACTTTTTAACTGTAACTTAATTTTTTTTAAATTTTTGACATTGAAGTAAAATATTGTAGATATGGTAAAAAGGATACCTATGAATACTAATTAGCAATATATAAATCTTGCAAATAAGAGTCTGAAGTTAAAATTTCTAATATTTTTACTAAAATTTTGTTGTGATCTTACGCGTATATTTCCGTAGTATACGCAACCTCGAAAAAAAATTTCTTAAATTTTAATTTAAATGTGAAAAATTCTAATATTTTTACCACTTCTATATTGCAGAAATTTTTTGAAAAAATTTCCTGCTTTCCGGTGAGTCTCGAACTCACGATATCATGCTTACCGGTTATGCGTCTTACCATTCGATCGCAGAGAGCGGTGATTTTCGAGACTACTAATATGCCGTAAATTTCAATATGGAAATTAAATTAAATAAGTCTATTTTCTTAAAGCTTTGTAAACATTTAAAAACCACTCACTCTTTAGAAAACTCAAACTGGCTAGTAGTAATATAAATTGGAAATTTCTTACGTATTAGCAGATTTTTAAGTTAGTTTAAAAAGATACATTTTATTTTCGATAATTATGAACAACAGGTTAAAATGTGTTGACCACGTGTAGCTTTTAGAGGTAAGAGAGTGAATGCTCCACAAAATAAGGTAAGTTTTCAAATCCCGATCAACTCTTTGGACATGGGCAGATGAGAACGATTTTTAACGTTGTTTTATGCACTGAATCAACATTTTTAATTCGTTTGTACATTTGTTCTACTTTTCGAGTTGTCGCATTGCGCTGTAATAACGACAATAAGATTGCGGTGTTGCTAGAAAAATTTTATTTTTGTTTAAGAATGTGTGAAAATGCAGAGACAGCGATGCAAAGTCGATTCAAAATGTTTTCTTTACCTCAGCGAATGTTATATATTCGGAAAAAGTGACAAAATAATTGCAAATACACTCATGCGTATTTAGATTACTTTAGATTCTTTGTAGCATACATTTACAAGCCTTGGGTACCGAAATTGTTTTGTAAGGCGTACAGAACATAGCTGTACTTTTCATTTTCATTGGCAATGCTATGGAAAGAACCGAAAAGTCATGTAGATGATTGATAGTCGTGCTTGATGAATATCGTCAGTATAAATGCAAGAAAATTAGTGCAATATAAATAGGTATCCTAGCGTATAAACCAGTTCCACGTACGAGCAATGATCCATTGCCAGTCTGTCTAGGTATAAATGTAAATGTCCAAGGAACTTCGACTTTATCATCGTCAAGCAGTAGAAGGACGCGAATTTCGTCATGGGAGAAAAGTATTTAATTTCGCAAAGTGAACTGACTGATTTGATTCATGATTTGAATTTATCGAAGCAAGTTGCTTGCATCAGGGTTGCAGGAGTGGTAATATCTTGACATTTGAATACATGTTACTGTACACAGAAATAGAAATGAGGCGCATCTACTGTTCTACAAAAAAGAAGAGAACATTTGTTTCGGCTGCGATGTCAACGGTTTACTTGATATGATTAATACAGAGTACATTCGAAATTAATGGCTGGATGGTTCGAAATATAGTCTCAATGACCCAATAGAAATGAAAAACCATCCGTTCTGATTGCTCATTCAGTACAAACGAAGGAAGGCTACGACACAATGTGAGACCTTGGCCAAGATCAAATACAATGAGAATTAATGGAAATTTTATGGTTTAAATAGGTTATTGGTCTCTTGATTGGAATACAAATTAGATTCATTAAATTTGGTTTTTTGTGCCTGTGGGATAGCTGTGCAGCTCACCATCATTATGTGAAAAAAGATTGGCCAAGTCGTATTAATTATGAACTAGGAAAATAGAACGTCTCCTTTGCATCACTCGTACAACTCACAAGACATTCTCCTGCCACCTCTTCAAACCAAACTTGGTTTTACCAAGAGCTTTGTCAAGGCGCTCAACAATTAAGGACCGGCTTTTGTGTACTAAATCAAGTTGTTTTTCCAAATTGTCATACGCAAAAATCAAAGAAGGAATATTTATTTGTCGGACCTGATATTCGAAAACTTAATGGCCAACGGAAACTTGCAAAATGTTTAACGCCCCATAAAGCGACAGCATGGACATCATTTTGAGGTGTTGACAGTTTCCACAGTTTTTCAGTTTTTCAGTTTTCTCGGTAACCGTGAATTCCCGGATTTCAAGCAAATAAATAATCGTCAATTTGCTACAAAATTATTGCAAGATCGGAGCTCGAATGCTTCTCAACTCTCATTTTCTGCATTTCCATCTTGATTTTTTTCCTGAATACTTGGGCGATACGAGTGACGAGACCCCAAGATATGACACAATAGTGAGATTGATACCATGGATTTTGCGATGATGATTAAATAAACAAAGCTGTATTGTAAAACTTTCCTAGTACCCTTTGTATAATAGCAACGGTATAATTTTTTTTAAGGAACAGGATTTTATTGAAGAAAATTAGATACTGTGCAATAATTAAAATTACTTTTTTATTATTTTTATTTTGATGTTAGCAAAACGTGTTGCAAAAAGCATTGCAAACAGGAATTTTTGATACTTTTTTCAAAATATGTCAAGAATGAATAGTTATTAGGAAGAAAATGTATACAACAAAATATTAGTTAACAATTGTTCCTATGCAAGAACTTTGTGTTATTAAATAAACTAGCTGTATGTAATTTTACTTACATATAAGGTAATTATAACAATACTCCGTTTAAAATTAAATTGTATTACCTAACATGCATCTTTCTTTGACAGTTACTTTTGCATTTTTTCATGTTTTGCCTTCCCTATATGGCTACTGTGTCGTCTTATATAACCGTCTAATAAGGAAATAAAGATGGAAACGTTGAAATTGATATTAAATGAATTAAAGTAATAAAGGGTATTAAAAACAAGCTGTAACCTATGAATATATACAGTAATTGTACATAATTTATAATTATATAATAACATGTAATTTTGTGAATTAAAAAAATATTACGAAAATGTATTCTTAATAACAGATAATACCATAGATACAGCCCTTATTTAGTTTATTTGCAACTAGATTAGAAACAATGAAAAATTTCAGCGCTCGAGCAATGAGTAACCCACGCGTAGAAAATTTTTTTTGTTCACCTCATCTGTTAGTTTTGGGAATATTGACGTTGGTGAAATTCATGTACGAGGGAGCGTTTTTATATTCGCGGAATGGGGGACAAGGGGTGGAAATAAAAAAACCAAATTATTTTTCTTTTTCAATATATATTCACCTGCAAGACGGATACATTTTTCACATCTTTCAATTAATTTATTTATACCCTCTTAAAAAAATGATTTCTCTTTATCTGCAAAATACGCCGAAACTGCCTCCTTGACTTCATCATCGGCAGTAAATTTTTTACCCCGCAGCTCTTTTTTCATTTTCGGACACAGGTAACAATCATTTGGGGCCAGGTCTGGGCTGTAGGGTGGGTGATTCACAATTTCGAAGCCCACCTTATGCAGGGCAGCTAACGCAACGCGGCTCTTGTGGACAGGCGCATTGTCGTGCAAAAGCAGAACACCTTTTGTCAATTTTCCCCGTCTTTTCTCTTTAATGGCTTCTTTTAGTCGCTCTAATATGGAAGCGTAATATTCTCCGGTTATAGAAACACCTTTATCTTTATAATCAATCAACAATATTCCTTCCGAGTCCCAAAATACAGCATTCTCGGCACCCATCTTGCGCTGACCTTAGACATGCCGAGATGATCGTGTAGGATTTTAAAAATTGTTGTATCGGATACTCCAACCATTTCTGCGAGTTGTTTCTCCTTTAGTCGAGCATCTTCGAGTACAATTTGTTCAACTTTTTGGATAAGTGCTGGCGTGGTCACCTCAATGCTCCTGCTCGGCCTCGGGTCGTCTTCAAGGGATTCCCTTCCTTGTTTAAATAAACTATGCCACTTGTACACCATGGTTTTTCCTGGAAAAGAGTCGCCGTAAACCAATGACATCTCATTCATTATGGTCGCGACTGATTTTCCTTGCCTGGTAAGGAACTTTATAACGGCACGATATTCGATTTTTTCCATATTTCACTTTTCACTCCTGATTATGTTACTTGATTGACGATAGCTCAAAGACTAACTGTCTAATAACAATGAAACTTCGTATTTATACTAATCATGAGTCGCTGCACAGGCCACGCCCCCAATGCGCCTACTCCTCCCTCTACAATCCGCTCATTCCGCGAATATAAAAACGCTCCCTCGTAGTTTTAGAAATTTCACGATATTTTTCCTGTACATGTCTCAAGGTTCATACTTTATTCGTCTGTTCCGATCTTGGATTACACTTTTCAACACCATTTCTAAAGTTAAATAGCCATGCTTATTTCAAAACTGCAGTTAATTTTCTTCTATCACGTCAAGTTTCTTCGCTACAGTTCTTATGTGAATACTCTGTAAGCAAGGTGAACGGTTCCACCAAGATTTGAAGATCATGGGGGTACGGTATCAGAGTAGATGGGGTGTACATATGATGGCTGACTATTATTTTAGCATCAAGCGAGATTGTCCACAGAATGAATACTCCAGGAAAAGCTATAAGCGAAAATTTTTTCCTTAGTGTGTGCCATTTGAAGAAGAGTGCAATGGATACATCACAGATTAATATCAATCATATATGAATAGAATTGGCACTGCGAGTGTTTGATCAGCGGCGTGTGCTTCAAAGAAGTGTTAGAAGATAAAAAATATAAATAAACACTTACTTTTTTAAGCAGTATTTTAAGTCTGCAAATGCATGAAGTGGATAAGATCGGTTAAATATTTGTAGCATTAGATACGTTTCAACAGCTTCTTCTTGTATGTGTGTTCGTCGTGAAGAATAAATGTTTCTATATGCAGAGAACGATCTGTAGTCATCTAACGATGAAATACTTCAATAATTAAAATAATCTTTGCCAATACTTAACGGATCTGTAGATCCTCTATCACCAAAAATGTGTTTTAATCTAGTAAAATCTAAATCTTTCGATAATATAATAATAATGTTGATTTTATATTATTATTATTGATAATGAAAGTAAATAGATCATAAAATAGATGAAATTCTGTCAACTTATTAGTACTTATCATGATGCGAAAGCTTGCGACGTCATCCAATACAAAAAAATGGGTAATAAATAAAAACGAACAAGTGAGGGTTGCTATCCTTCTGGAACCAACATAATGCCGCTCTTGAGAATTACATCCAGCTAGAATCTGCTTCAGGGATGGATGAATAATGAATGTATTTGGGGGACACCACAGTATTAGAGAATCCTTAAACGCCATCTAATAGTAAAAACGGGTCAGTGATCGGAAACGCGAGCAATAATCAGATTTACAGGTGGCAAAGGAGAGTACATGCATGATTAACGACGCAAGACAACAAACCTAATAATCTCGATTTTTTTTATTGTGAAAGAAGAAAACCTTCAGAGATGAAGCATATAGTGGAAATAGAAATTTAAAACTATAAGGGAAGATGAGCGAATATCGAGTAATAATAGTACAGTCAGTGAGCTAGTAAATAATCTGTACAGATCAAACTAATCTTTGTCGACGAACTACAGTATTATTATTAATTACAAATTTACTATACAAGAAATCTGGCAAATAAAATTACTATAGCCAGATAGCTGTAGAAAAAACTACAAGCGATTTACGCCTGCACTGTCTGATTAATAAAGAACAATTAGATCGGTGAGGCACAATTTAACTTTCAAATTATATTGCAACATTTATTATTGAATTTATTAAGTTGACAAAGAAATAAAATTATTTAAAAAACTACTTTCAAAGACTAATATCCCCCGAGTTAATTGTACCCAATACAATTTGGGGAATATTAGTCTTTGAAAGTAGTTTATTTTTAATAATTTTATTTCCTTGTCAACTTAATAAATTCAATAATTGCACTATAATTTGAAAATTAAATTGTACCTACTACTGTTATTGAGAGGGATTTCCCCTAAGAATTTTCACACGTAGGTAAAAATAAATTACGAGAAATATAAATCATAATTAAACTATCTGACCTTGCTACATCGCAATTTCGGGAAGTTTGATTGGTCGGCAATGGATTACTGTTCTTCCGCTATGAAAATGGTCCCGCAGAAATATAAGTAGGCTTAAAAACAACACCTGAATATACGGGAAAAGAAGAACAACACAAGTGAATACTCGTCAATAGAAATAAGTGAGAAAAAATTCTTACCTTATAGTGATAGTTTTTCCTTCTTAACAATAGAAAATTATACGTGCTTGTAAAAAAATGAATGCAATCATACAAATTCTCACAAATGAGATAAAAAATTAGAATTCTTTCTTCGAAATATCTCAATTTTATACTAAGGTAGTAGAGGGCTTATTACTAATTTCGCAAAAGAAAACGCCTCTAATAATTAGATACGAGGTCTGATAAAAAAATAACCGTTATTTTCAATTTTTTCAAAAAGTATTTATTTATTCATCAATAACTATCTTGTCCTCTTCAAAGTAATCCCCCTCAGATATAATACACTTATGCCAGCGTTTTTTCCAATCCTCGAAACACTTCTGAAACGCGCTTTTTGGTATCGCCAACAGCTCCTGTTTCGATTTTTCTTTTATCTCTTCAATCGTACCAAAACTCTTTGCTTTCATCGGTGTCTTCAGTTTTGGGAAGACGAAAAAGTCGCAGGGAGCCAAATCTGGTGTATGAGGTGGTTGAGGCATGATTAGGGTGTTGTCTTTGGCCAAAAAATCACGAACAAGCATTGGTGTGTGAGCTGGTGCATTATCGTCATGCAGAATCCATGATTTTTTTTCCACAATTCCGATCGTTTGAGCCATATTGCTTCACACAAACGTTGCATAACTTCCTTATAGTATTCCTTATTAACCGTACGACCTGTTGGTAAGATCTCATGATGCACCACGCTATTGTAATCGAAGAAAATAGTGAGCAAAACCTTCACATTTGATCGAACTTGGCGTGCATTTTCTCGGCCTTCTGTAAAGCGCTTGTACCGCTTATAAATATTTTTTTGAGACAAAGTGGACTCGCCGAATGCCACAGTCAACATTTCAAGTGCCTTGGAGCACTTTATTCCATTTTTAACGCAAAACTTAATACAGTTTCTTTGATCCATTTTTTCGAATAGTAAAAAATCGAAGAGCACACCAAAACACGACTAACCTTTTTATCTGTCAAAAACAAACTGACAATCCAAAATGGCTGATATTGCCAACATATATAACAGACATGTGTACCAACATAACAGAAAAAAAATGCGAAAATTGAACATACGTAACTCACGAAATTTGAAAATAACGGTTATTTTTTATCAGACCTCGTACTTCTCAATTGCACCCTTCACGATGCAGGTTCAAAGATGAGTGTAGTAGATGTCCAGGTTTTCTCCAGACGTGTACAGACATATGTAAAACTCGTACAAAAAACGTTGCGATAGAGAAAATGTGAAACGTAAGATCGCCTACGCGGTACGATCAAAAATATGCCTGATCAAATGTGACCTTCACAGACTTAGATGGAACAAATACATATGGGAAATTAATTAGGAGATGGATAAAAATGTTCACTAATTAAAATAATAATTAATATATTAATGCTCTCATAATTAACGAATCTATAATGAAAATGTGATAAACTAAATTTAATTAAGGTGTAATAAAACGTAACCAGCTGCGAACATCATCATACAATTATACACACAGAATCGATAATCGATATTATCCAGTGTATGTTCTCTTTTTGATCAGTCGTTAATTAAGAAACGTTGCTGCCGTGGAGAATTTACTCAAAGATGATCTCATGAAATTGTGTTGATATGTGAATAGGATGGACAATTGTGCGAGACAGTGTACAGCCATACTATCTATGCTAGCATGGCTGTACACTGGGCGGGACGAACACGAACTTCGTTCTCACGGACAATTGCATATGTTTAGACGATAAAGAGAAGTATTGTTTTTTCATTCTTTGCTTTATCACAAACGATACGATAACTTACAGAGAATAAGTTCGTTAATAAGACCATAGTTTACTTGAGGAGATGGTAATTTTGATAGAGCCTTTGGCTGATTAACTTAATCATTTAAGGTTGATACATAACCCCTTTCCATATGAATTTTCGTATTCGGTATACATATTTCGACAACTAAACTGTCATCATCAGCAGATAATTAAACAGTGTCGCACCTGGAAAACTACGGCAAAAATACCCGTACGAAAACAAAATCCACACACGTTCTGTACCGTCGAAAACCAAAACGTACACAACGGTGTACGTTTGGCTTTACCTGCGGAGAGTTGATATACTCGAAACGCGCGTAAACAGGCTCTTATTAGTATTTAAATTATTCTCAAATGTTCACCATAAAAGTGTTTTATATACGCACTAAGACACGAACTTCATTTTTTCGGACAATTGCATGTTTGGACAATAGAGGGAGTGTATTGTTTTTTCATTCTTTGTTGTATCGCAAACGATGCAATGATTCACGGAGAAGTTTACCTGACGTAAGTTGATATGCTTGAAACGCGTCGTAAACAGAGTCTTATTAATATTTGAATTATTCTCAAACATTCACGCGTTTATTATTTTTTTTATTAATTCCACAGCTGGAGTTATGTGCATAAGTAAATTAAATTGTTTTGTAAACTATGCTTGATCTGCAGAATTCTTTCTTCTAATTCGTTAGTTAATACGTACAATTCTATAAAAAGCGCATAACATTTCTTTATACAAATTGAACGCATTAAGTGATACAGTAATATATTTCGTACGACAAGTTATGTCAATAAATTACGTAAACGATGAACTCGATTGCTGGACGCAAAGTAGATCTCCATCTGATTTATGCGTTAAATAGTTGAATCTGTTTTGGAAATGGGTATCGCGCAGAAAATCCGGAAACAAAACATGTAATCCGTAACACGTACTAAGACGTTTAAGGTAGTGTTAGTAATTAATAGATTTTTGAACTGCAAGAAAGTCTTTACCTTCCAGAAACAGGTATCTCTCCTACTTTATCTAATTTACAAATGGGAAACTAACATATTTTCCAAGCAGTATAAATATCGCGTGTAATATATCAAGTTCAGTATCAAATTTACCTCTCGTTAGACGCAATATTTATCTAGGTACAAGATATTAACTTAATTAATATGTGCAATAACTATATACATTGAAAAATATGATTTCTTTCAGATTTTCAAAATGTTGGGCTATATGGTCATTGCCTCTTGCGCCTGTAAGTCTCAATAAATTTTAAAAATTTTATTTAGATGATAATCAGCTATTCTTATTGCAGTTGCTGTGATCTGTTGTACTCCGGTAAAACGGCGAGAAGTGGAGAGTGACCATCAAGCAGCCGAGGGAGGACAATATGAAAGTTATGCCTCTATTGATGGAAATAACTTTGGTGGTGGTGGCGGTATAGGAGGTGGTATAGGAGGCGGTATAGGAGGTGGCGGCTTCAGTGTTGGCAGCGGTTTGAAAAACATAGCACAGGGGTCCGCTGATGCTGCTAATAATGCTGTCGTTAATCAACAAACGGCCGCAAGGCAAGCAGCTTTTCAAGCCCAAAGTAGTTTGGCGCAAACAGCTCTTGCGGTAAGTACTTGTTGGGATATTATGTCAATCGTCAATATATCTAACATGAGATTATTCGATGTTAGTAAAGTATCAGCTTAATCAGTTTTATAGACATGTTCACCAACGTAAATTCAATTTTTATTATCTGAAATTCGTAAGAATTTACGGATTATTCCGGTACTTCCGCGGTCATCGTCCATGATATCTGATTCTGGGCTTCCGAGCTGGAACCGCGTCACTTGTATATAACTACTGCACTGAAATAGTTTCAGTGCAGTAGTTGGGCCTTGAAGATGTCCAATACAAATGGGTACGAAACGTCGGCAGATATACAAGTGACGCGGTTCAGCCCGGTAGCCCGGAAGCAGATATTACGGATTAATGTTCCAATTATAGAAGGAACGATCTGGAATGTTGAAAATAATTTTATTTCTCGTCATAATTTAAAAAATGTGTACATGCATTTTATGTATTGATAATTAAAAAAAGCTTCTACAACAGGAAATAAAAAATAATCGCAGGGAACTCTGGCTTGTAGCTCAGCCACTCGTTGTTTCTGGTTACTACGAGTACATCTCTGCTTCCGGATTGAAACCGCGTCCTCGGTATTTGGGTTGTCGACATTTCGTCTGCTGTTATTGTTTCACTGAAACTCTTAGTTTCAGGGCAACAACATATTAAAATGCCTCGACTCAATTTTCCTGTTCTTCTATTGTTTCGCAAATTTTGGATAAAATATTTGCACATTAGCATGTGACGTAATATACACATGATAAATGAACAAAATAATTCAAAAGTAATTTTACTGGCAGAAGAAGTGACCAGAAATCTTCGTGGAAGCGGTGAGCTCCATCTTTTTTCCATGCTTTATGCTGTCGATTGGATCAAAGTGATGTACTTACGTTTAATTCATCATTACAAATCTTTTCAAAGCTTTTCTGGATCTGTGTTATCACCAAATTCACCTATTGAAAAATTACTTGTTTCTAGTATAAATTTTACTGTAATTCTTTGGTCATTAGTTATGTTCTGCAGTAAACCAAAATTTTCTTTAATGACGTCCACAAAGTTCTCTGGCGAATTTAAATCTTGAGACCAGTTTTAACCACTCTATATTAAGGGTAATACATTGACCATATCGATATCAATTTCTTAAGCTCGCAAATCTTTTTTTTTAATATGTTTTGGAAGCTCCCATTTCAATTTTATCCATTTTTTGATAAACCCAAACACCATTGCAGATTAAAATTAACAAATTTTGAAAGTAACAATAGGGACACTTAAACTTTTAGTGCAGAAATATCAATTAATGCGCACGGAAGTGTTTTTTTGCTCTTCAAAACAAATTCGTTTAACGTATTAAACGTAATAAATTATATCTTCCTACTGTTTATAATCAAAGTTTCGAATTATCTCGTTTGTTAAATAGCATCAGGTTGATGCATAAGTCCGTAGCGTTTTTATTGAAATAAAAAAGTATTAATTATTAACGAGTTTAACAAATAAAATACATGAACTAATTAAGAATGTATTCTTCTCCATTATTTACGATTCCCTCCAACGATCTGACAATTTTTTGAGAATCATTTACGTAAAAATTCTCCGTTTAAACTGAAAAACCCTTTTCTGTGCTGTACTCTCCTCAATTACATTTTCTACGTAAACGGTTCAAATAGTTATGGCAAATGGCATAACTCGTATATTTTCTACGACCAATTAATGATACAATATTACAAATAATAATGTCGACTGTTCCTATTTACTTCCTTATACTGAGTCACATCATTGACGTATTATGTTCCAACAACAATCAATGCAGTTTTTTCATTTCCCACTATTGGTTATGGCTTGAAATTTTAGTACTATTTTTCATCTTTGCGACATATATTTTGATTATAATTATAATATAATATAAATTATAAATAATTATAAGCAACTTATTTGCTTATTACATTTTGTCCTTTATTTGTATTTGTGAATTTGTTGGAGAATTAATTATTATTTTCTGTTATCTATAAGAAAAATACAACAGAAATTCAAAAAATATCTAATTTCACAACAGTATAACATTAAAATACCTTCGACAAATTCTTAGCAATTTTTTTCAAAGCACTCTCATCCTAAAAACCAAAAATGCTACGAACTTTTGCACCAATCGAATATTAAATTAATAAAATTGTAAAAACGAACAAATTTTACACTCTAATAGTTTAAAAATCTATACTAAAATGTATATATTCCAAAATATGTTTGGATGTTCAAATTTGGCAACATTAATAGATTTATTAAATATTGTACTGTACACTTACCTCTTTAACATAATCCTCGAAATATTCTTTATAATTGGTTTACAGTATATTAATATTAACCGTCACAAATAAATTTTTTCTTAAATAATGAACTTACGTAAACGTAAATCCTTCGCATTTTGTTTTTTTGTGCCCTCCATTAGGATCAACGACATATTTATAACGACTTTAATAACATTTTTTATTTGGCCGACTTTACATTTTTAAATGTGACAAATTTTACCGTACATTTTAAAAATCTTTGATTAAAGGTTATGTTATGCACGTGTATGTATGTATCATTCTAGATATTTTTAATTAGTATTGATGTTTTTTATATATAAATATATATATATATATATATATATATATATATATATATATATATATATATATATAAATGTTTATTATTTATAATACATTTCAGCTGTTAACTCAATTATTTCAGCTTATATTCTATTATTGAAACGATATAGTCTATTATGACATGAAACACATAGCAATGTACCTCAAATTAACGAAGTTGTGTTTAACCTATTCTGTTTCTTGCCTGGTGATTTGGTTCATGATGTTTGTGAACAACTTTTTTAAAATTCTTATGTTTTAAAAGTTTAGCAGATTTATTTTTAAAGTATGATAGAAGTTAATCCTTTTGAAATTCATTGACATTGGATATACAAGTTTATCCAAAGATGGAAATAAAATAGATATGTATGTATATTGGAAAGCGCAAGTTAATCCAGTTTTTGTTTATAATTGTATTGAAAATTGCATAAATACATTGTACATATGTATTGAACAAATAATGTATTTACCTATAACAAGAAAATAGTATAAATTATTTAATAAATAATTTCAAATATAAAAAAAGAAGCAAATACAAGATAAATGCTTTAACTTATGGCAATATATTCCAAATAGAGTTTTATAAAAATTGCGGAATTTAACATGATAGAACAGGAAATACATGTGCAGGTATCTATTACAAATACTACTGTTGAAACGTTTTCTCTTTAAGGTCTTTAATTTTAAAAACGAAGTTATTCTATAATATTGAAAAGCATCATTAATATCTATAAGTAATATTGTAATCGTAAATAAATATATGAAAATAATAATAATTGCAAATATTATTATATTGATTTATTTATTACAATAATAATATTACTTATATGTATGTAGACAATAATGACGCTGTTACAAATATTCCTTATTTAACTTTAACATTTTTATTACTTTTTAAATCCAAATACAATGGAAGTCTTTAAAAACACCAAAGAATTGATGTAGTCTTTCAATGCAAAACGAAACACCGTGAATTTTATAAAAATTGATTTTGAAGGAATTGAAGAAGATTAGCTAGATTAACTAAAGTTAATTGACCTCTTGTTTGTGAATATTGATGATAAAATTTGAGGCAATATTCTCTTAAAAGGATCTTAGGGAATAAAATGAATTTGAGTTTAATCACATACTATACGGCGGATACCCAAAAATAACTGTAATTTTTCTATACATTTATTTATTTTACAAAACAACCTTCGATGTACTCTCCATTTAACATTATACACTTGTCTAATGGATAATTTCATTGTTGGAAATCGTTTCAACTCATTTTTCTGTACGTTTGTGAGCTGCTGTGTCATTGTTTACACTTCTTTCACGTCGTTAAAACGGTGTGGTTTCATATTCCCCTTCATTTGTAAAAAAAAAGTCGCATAGAGCAAGATTAGGTGAGTTCTGGACGTCGGGCAAAGAACTAATAAGTGTGAGCAGGTGCATTGTCATGGTAGTAAAACTTTCGTCGCCCAATATAATGCTGTCTTCTCAGAATCTCCAAATTGAATGTATGATTAACTGTCTGACCGAGTAGCACGCTGTTCAGTTAAGTCTGACATTATAAAAAACGACGAGCAAACGAAAATGCTTTTACAAAAAAATGCACTGTAACAAGACACAACCCTTATTCGACGAAAGAACCGACTGCACCGAATACTGAACATGTTGCGTCAGGCGCACCTAGCGGCAGGAGTGTGTGCTAGGCAAGCCCCATTCACAGCGCTACCATTCCGGTTATTTTTGGGTACCTCCTCGTAGATATTTTATTTAACTTGAGTTAAAATTTTTTTTTAAACTTTTGAAAGTATAAATATTAATGAAACTTATCTTTAATGAATTAATTCTTCACCAGGCGGCAGCTACAGCTCAAGCGGCTTTAGTCGGCAAACAAATCTTGGTTCAAAGATTAGAACAAGAGCTCAACGAAGCCCAACAAGCCGTAGAGTCTGAAATTCAGCAGTTGCAGCAATCACAACGTGCCGCCGTCGCTACCCAAGGCGTAGCCCGCCAGGCTCAAACACAGATTGCCAATTTAAACGCGGCTTTAAATATAGCTCAAACGACTATTACAACTGCTCAACAAGCAGCAGAATTAGCAAATGCTGAAGTTGGTTCTCAGCAGTCCATGGTAGCCAGAGCCAGAGAAAAGCTTGGAAATTTAAGTCAACAACTCGATGCCGCCCAGTCTGATTACAGAGCGACTCAGCAAGCTGCTCAACAAGCGGAGGGTGCCGCTCAAGTTGCACAGTCCAATGCTGAAAGAGCTGCAGAAGAAGCTGCTTCTCAAAATCAGTCACATGGAGGTGGAGGGATTTTTTCCTCTGAAGGTGATAGTGGGTATCATCACTAAATTTGATACTGTATTATAGTGAAAAATGAAAACTAATTATATCCTACTGAATAATTATGTGTGTATAAAAAGAGATGACTGATAAATAAATATTTAATATAAGAATTGATTTAGTATTATTATTAGAATATATAAAATTGTAACGGATGTACTTTGATACAAAGTAAATTGAAAATTTAGTAAATATACATACAGTATTGTGCAAATTAAAGGAATCAAACACAATATAAATAAGAAAACCGTTTATTTGTCATATAATCATGATGAGATGGTATAAAATTATAAATTACTAGTAATTTAATAAGAGATATGCCCTCCTTTGGCTGCGATGACAGCCTGAACTCTTTTCGGCATGGAATCTATTAATTTTTGATAGTTTTCCTTTATTTTCACGTCCCGAAACCACACCTGAATTACTGCTTCTATCAATTTGGTCTTCGTTGTACAGTTCATTTTATGTAACCTAGCCTTACAAATGGCCCACATATTTTCAATTAGGTTTAAGTCTGGAGAATTGCCAGGCCAGTCGAGGAGAGTTATTCCTTTTTCCTTGAAATATTTGACCACAACCTTCGATTTGTGGCATGGAGCTGAGTCCTGTTGGAAAATTGCACCTATGTTTGGCTCACATTTCTTTAGATTTTTTCCCAAATACTTATTCAGTAGCTCTTTATATTTCTGGCTGTTCATCATGCCTTCTATAGGCACCAGCGAACTAGTTCCCATGTACGAAAAACATCCCCGAAACATCTTCTTTACAGGATGTTTGATAGTCTGAGCTGCAATGAGTTTTTCATCTCCACTTTTTCTCATGAATTTTGATCGCTGCCCCTGCACCAAAAAATGTGACTCGTCTGAGAACAACACCTTTCTCCAGTCTTCCTCATTCCATCCGGCATATTTCTTGGCCCAAATAGGCCTCTGCTTCATCATTCGTTGAGTGAGGAGTTGCTTCTTCTGTGGTCGAATGGCTTTTCCTCCAGACTCTAAAAGTCTCCTGCGAACTGGCGAGTCATGCACTTTCACTCCAGCGTCGGCTAAGTCTTTTTGTAGTTCAAAACTTGTTTTTTTTTGGGTTCAGCTTGCTATTTCTGACTAAAAAAGTGACATCCCGGGGTGTCATCTTCCTCTTTCTCCCACATTTTCCCGCTCGTTTCACTTCAACTATTCCGATATTCTTTTTTTGCTTTAGGATCTTGCTTACTGCTCCTTGACTAACACCACATTCCCGAGCAATATGTCTCTGTGTCATTGAAGTGTGCTCACTTAATATCACAATCTTCACATGTTTTCTGGGCGTGATATCCATATCGCGAACAACCGGTGAAAGCACAATATAAATCAAATTTTGAATTTTGAAAGAGTATATGTGAATAAACTCGCTAAAACGCACTGAATAACTGTGTAATGTGTTCCCAATGATATAGGTTATGTTTTTTGACATAAAACTACTGTCAAAACCTAACAATGTTGCCACATGCATAAAACTAAAAAAATATTCATGATTCCATTAATTTGCACAATACTGTATGTTGTCTAAACAATCAACTGTAAGTACACAGCAAGATAATTTTTTTTAACACATGTCTTTTCTTGACACCCTGTAAAAATCTTTTTTTTTAATTATTTACATCGAACTTGACATCGCAAAATTTATAATTAGAAAGATATTTAGTAATTATCGCAAAAAAAAAATAGGAGACACCTTTCCAAATGATTAACAGAAATATGAGAATGGAGCAAGGTTGATTTATTGATGCGCATGACTCAATGTAAAAAGAAATTACATGAATATTGCAATAAAAGTTGAACTATTGCATTTTCGCGCGAAGGCCGCTAGACGTACCTCTATTATTACACTAAAATTAAATCTCATTCAATGAGATTTTTAGACAAGATACAATCTTTATATAGTTATTAGGCTTATGTTTCATATAATGAGTATATTTTGCACAATATATAATTAGAACAGTTTTCTTTATTGAAATATTGAAAGCTTTTGTAATAGGAATGTGTTTCATTAAGATATTGAATTGGAGAAAACGTGGCGAATATACTGTTTATTCAAAATTGTGTATCGACTATTTCTATTTATGTACTTGTATTTTTTAAAATGTCGGAATTTGTATAGAATGGATGTGTAAATTTGGTACGTAGACGTTCGCGGTCGTGGTCCATGCTATCTGCTTCTGGGTTCCAGCCCGGAATCCCAGAAGCAGATAGAATGGATGTATACATTTTTTGTTAGTCATGAAACCCTAAATGGACCTTAACGATAAGAATATAAGGTTTTTGAAGGTAAGCATCATATTCGTAAGCTTCTAGTTTTCATGTTTGTATAATATCCAGTTTTTCAATTTGGTAATTATGCATTGAATTTTAATGTTTAGTACAAAATTTGATTGGCTAAAAAGGAGATAGCTATTGTGTTTATAATATTATAAATGCATGATTATGAATCATGCGTTTCCAATAAATTTCTTTACACAGACCTACAACATACTTCTATTTTAGTTTATTCTGATCGGGACCTTCTAGACCGCATAACCAATCAACAAGCCGGAACTACAAAACACCTTATCACAGAAAGACACATCCGAAGCTTTCAAACCTTACTACTCAAACCTCCACAATATAATACTTCTATGTCACACGTCATCATCAACCTCTCTAAACGACCCTTATGTAGAAACGAAATTTCTATTATCCCCAAAGGGCCCAACTTTGAGTCTACTCCCGAATACATCCCTACAGAAGACGTCATTACTAGCATAAAGTCCACTATTGTCGAAATCTCTCTGGCTATCGTCGATCCCATCTTTTTCGAAATCTTAAAAATACTCACACAGGCTAAACTAATGAAGTCTAATCTTCAAATATTCGACATTCCAGCTCATAAAACTCTGAAGTCCAACCCTACCATCGTTGTATTGAAAGCTGATAAAAGCAACGTTACTATTGTCCTGGATAATGGTCCTATAAATTTTTAAATAGATGTAAGTGAGAATTAGACGACAGTGAAGCATCAATAAGTATACTGATGAGCGTTGCTCCAAAGATAAAGTTAAGAAAATCATATTAAAAATATTTGAATTTTGAGTTTACCAGTACTGAAGTAAATGAAGAAGAGAGGTCCCTGTGTGTCATTTGTTCAAAAAAATTAGCACCAGATAGCACGAAACCTAATGAAGAACTTTTTCTGCATTTTGTAGACATAAATAGGAAGGTTCAACGATACTGTTTTATAGCGAGGCAAAATGGTATTCACGTGAGAAAGTTTTGTAACGTGTTCATGCAATAAAAGACGGAATCGCTTTTTTCCTAGAAGAAGAAGATAGACCGGAAGCCGTTAAGTTTCGATGATTTATTTGTGATAAAATTGAGCTATTTGCTCAACATATTCGAGAAATCGAATACCTTAAATTTTCGACTCCAAGGAGCAAACGCACATATCTTGGATAGGAGTGACAAAATTAATGCTTTTTGTAGAAAATTACAATCGTGGAGCAGAAACCTAGAAATGCTTGCAAATGTGAGATGATGACCTTGAATATAACGCTGAAGAACAAAGTGTTAAAGTTGTTTTTGTAACCATCGAAAATCATTTAGCAATACTGTATGGGTCCCTAATCCACTTTTAACTTGCTATGAAATTGTGGCCAGCTAAACAATACTTGAATTTAAAAAGTATTCTTTAGCTGGCCACAATTTTATAGCAAGTTAAGAGTGGATTAGGGACCCATTTTACAATACGTCCAAAGGCTACACAGCTATCGAAGAAGAGATCTTCATATACTTCACGACAAGTAGCGAAATCAAGAGACAATTAAGTATAAATAGTACAAATCACTATTTGAGTTTTGGGTACTGATGAATGATGAATTTTCTCCACTCAAAACAAGAGTAATTCGTTACTATTACCATTTTCAACATCCTACTATAACGAAACCGAATTTTCTCCGGTGGCTGCTTTTAAGACAAAATATAGATCTGTATTACAGAAAAAGAAATCGTAGGCCAATTTCAAGTATTAAACCTCCTTTCGAAAAAATTTGTTGTGCAATATTTGTTAAACTTATTGGTAATTTGTGTTAGAATATATTTTATTGCTGTTCGTGTGCATGTAATCGCTGAGTGGACTGTATTTGTTTTCTTCGAGTTTCACATTAGTGTAAATGAATTAACTAGCTTTACTTATGAGGTATATATTTAATATTTATGTTTCAATGGTAATAATAACATTGACTCTCTGGTGGTTAAAGCATCGTTAAAAATAAAAATAAAAATGCTGGAACATATGCTTTTCTTTCAGTGAATTCAACAATTTTCAAAAAATAAATTAATATATAAAAAAATTTTTTTTCGATACGCTCGCGTCCTCCGTTTAATGTTATCACGCCCCACAGATTGAGAATCACTGATGTAAAAACATTCTCGATTTATGACATTCTCTTATTAATATTAGTTTTATTCCAATTGCCATATCACTAATTTTCTAAAGTGCTATTTATATCAACTAAGATCGTTCGTATTTACATAATAATAATTATTGCTTTTTTAATAGGCATTTAAATGGCATTTTGTGTATAAATTACATATATATACAACATCCAGTGTCTTGAATCTTTCTCTTTTTGCAAATTAAGATATGAAATAGTAAATATCGTATAATGTTCGGATTATTCCCATTCTAAATCAGCATTTATACACGCTTCATTTACTTCACTTTTTGAGTTACCAATAAAGCATTTAATCACGTCACAAAAATGCCGTATACATATGTATATCGTTGCATAAATATTTGCAATAGTAAATAGAATAAAATATATACGATTATCGAAGACTTTAGGATATATATTCAAATTTAATTTTATATATTGTGCTTGTTACATTCTAATATTTTCATAGGTTCAATTTAATCTGTTTTCGTAATTACACTGTCGTCCATAAGTTTAATCGCACTACAGATCATTTTAATTGGGCACTGATATTAAAGAGACTATTTATTTTCATGGAAAATTTATTTATACAATACTAAATTAACATACATTCAAGTAATTGACATTATTAATCTAAGTAATATTATAATAAGTTAGTTTAAATTTTACTTTCGTCAAAGTAACTACCCCTAGCTGCGATCACGGCTTCACAAACACGTGTCATTCGTTCAACTAGTCGGTCGAGATATTCCTCATCGATGGAGTTCCGTGCATTCCGCAACTTACCCCAAAGATCTGTCTTGCTAATAGGAGGTATTTTACGCACTTCACGATCCAAACAGTCCCATAACAGCTCTATTGGATTGCAGTCCGGACTTTGGGGTGGCCATGTCATTAATGTAAGGATTCCTGTTTCAGTTTGGTCAGCGAGAAACTTTTTTACAATCTTTGCTGTGTGTTTAAGGTCGTTATCTTGTTAATAAACCCACTCCGAATCCATTAGCTCCATCGCTAACGGAAGAGCATGCTCTTGTAATATACCCAAATAGACTTCTTTTGTCCTTCTTTCTGTGACATGCACCAATTTTCCGATGTGTTACCTCCAAAGCAACCCCAAACTATCACATTTCCACCACCATGTTTCATTGTCTTAAACACACATTCATCTAACATTCTCTTCCCGACACGACGGCGAATAAAAGTACGTTTATTTCCAAAAAATTCAAATTTGGATTCATCTGTCCATAAGACTTGTTTCCATCCTTCGACAGTCCAGTACCTGTGTGTTCTCGCCCAGGCCAATCTTTTTGTTCATGTTGTGCAGACATACGTGTTTTTTTTACTGCTACTCGACATCTAAGTCCAGTTTTAGCTAAACGGTATTTGGTTGTTGTTAGGCTAACCATGGCTTCGTGGTGTACGTTATATTGTGCTGCTATTTCCGGGGCTGTAAGGCGACGATTGCGCAAGTTTCTGCCATTCTCTTTATAGTTTGACGAACACAATACACGGAAACTTTTAGTTTTCGGGCGATTACTCTATTAGAAAGCTAATAATAATAATTCTTGCCCTTTGTTTAAGAGTTAGTTACTTTCTCTGTGCCATGTTTTAAACACAATTAAAAAAAATACGCTCACTGGATAGCACTTGCTGACGCTTCATTAACAACGTGAATACTGAGCATTCACTGTGTAATAGACATAAAATATACCCTTACAACCGCACAAATATCAGGTAAAGACTGGCTATTACGTCCACATAATAAACCATACAATAAACAATTCCGAGTAAGGGATAATCTCCATGACACCCTCATTATATTTCTTACCTGAATATTATTTCTTGAAATAGAAAATAAGGCGTTCATTCGTTTATACAAAATACTTCGGTTAAACAACGTGCAAATATGTAAAATGATTTCAGTTTGGATAAAATTTCAATATATTAATTTAAATATTTTATTTCCTTCTGCAATTCAAATTATCTGTAGTGCGATTAAACTTATGGACGGTAGTGTAAGTATTCGTCCATATATCTTTGGTCTATTAATATAATCAAGATTACGCTGCTAACGATACCGGACATGAAAGTTTCATTATTTTATTTATAACTATGATTATATTATAATTAGTCATAGTCTTCGGTATAGTACACCATCCACTTTATGTAGAGGCAAGAAATGATTCTCGAAGCGCGCGGAATTTTGTTTTAGACACCAGGATATCGTACATTCTTTTGTGTATAGTAAAACAAATTTGTAATTCTATGTAGTTCCATTCATTTGCTACGGCTTCATTACTAGCAAAATTTCATATTCGGTTTTCTCAAATTAAAATCGTAATGTTATACTTTCTAAACCATATCATTAATTCTAAGAAGATATCGACTTTTGATTCTGCTACTTGAATTTATTGGTGTCTTTAAAAAAATCAGAATGTCAAATGAATAATATTATTTCCCCTATTTACCAGGATTTTAATTTCGTAGAACTTAATAATTACTTTTAAATGACAAAAACTATTTGGTATAATTTCATAACTTTACAGAATTGCATTACAAAATAACAGTAATTTTAAAGTAGATTCTTTGCTATGGCTATTAAGTTCTAAGAATAGTACTTAGTCATTATTTCTACAAGGGCGCGCACATGTTCCGTTAATACCCTATTCTCTTTCCTCTTTTAATATGTAATGGTACAGAGAATTTAACAAAAATGACAAAAAATGTTCACAATACTACGAAATAAAAGTATAAGAAAGAAATAAACAAATACATATCGTTCTGTATCATATAATAACTAAAAATAATAATAATAATAATCCATGTGTTCATTTAACACTTTCTTGCAATTCAAGGACAATAAAAACGTTGTCAATAATATCAAAAACAAAATCGAGCCAAGACTTGAATCTTGGAGAGCTTTTGAAGTGGGACAAAATGTGTCAATGTATTCGACATATTGTATTGCCAATAATGATTTGAAAAATTGAATCAGCGGTAAGGACAAGTCCATTGTCTCAAATAAAAGAATATGATGATCAATTTGATCAAAATTTTTTTGAACATCAGTATATTACATAAACTTATCCTTGATTGTTTATTGTCTAGCTAAAATTAGTTATAATTGATCGTTTAACCATGTGTATTGTGCTGTAATAATGTAATTTTTGATAGAACTATAAATATGATGTAGACACAAAGTAAAGTTTCAAATACTCAGGCGAAGATGCAGAATCACCAGATTTAAACACAGACACAACAGGTACTTTTTTCAAATACCAAACAGCATGAAAATTTTCAAAATTCCCTATAATGTACACTGCATTGATTTCGCGAAAACTGCTACACAGTCGCGCGCGATAAAGCTGGGAATTATAAGAATGCATAATTTCAGGTACTAGCTGCGTAATAGAGGCAATATTTGAGGTTAGTAATAACTGCGTAATAGTGATAATATTTTGAAGTTATAATAATTGGCGCGTTCTTGTTCGATGTTGCGAAAATATGGTCGAAATATAAAAGTACATCAATGGCGCAGCAAACCGCAATTGGATATTGAATGTATTAATATTTAAAACGATTTTCTTTATTCCATACCGTAATAGTGATGTACACTGAAGTATAGTTAAAAATATATACAATAAAAAATGATAAAATAAAATCAGCCAGGGATAAATTCAAACAACATATTAATCACAGCAAATGATAACCTCAAATAATGGTAATCAAAAACACATCAATACGGTTGGTGTCTGGGTCGCTTAGCAACGACAACTCTGTAGCCAAATGTCTGAAAATAATTCAAATGCTAGTAAGACCCTATTTCGGAAGCGTTTGAAGGAGATCGGAGTAAATGCAGAAGTATGTTGTTATATTGTGAGAAATATTGTGAGAAATATACTTTTCCGAAAGTTTTTAGAGCCTTTGATACAAATACTCACTAAGCTAAATATAAAAAATACCTACAGTAACAAAAGTCTAGATAAGAGGGCCCTGTAAGGTGCTTTGGTGTTTTATAACGAAGTAAAAAAAAGACTATGGGGGTATTATGATTAAAAAGTGATATACTAGAAAATATTCGTATTTTAACATACCAATAGTATGGTTTTGATATGCTGAAATTTTTTTAGGACTGCAATCAATAAGATAAGAAAGTCATTGTGGTACCGCAACTACACATAAATATGAGAGGCGTCGACAGAGCGGACTAAAATCTTAGCCTGTATATACAGCCATTGGGTATAAAAAACAGTATTTTTTTTGGTACGTAGACTTCCGCGGTTGTACCCATTTGTATGGGACATCTTCAGGGCTGAACTACTGCACTGAAACTGGTGTAAGTCGATGGGGGACGGGTTTATAAATGGATAATGGGTCATGGGTCAATTGAGCGTTACGGTTACGGTTGGGTTCCAAAATCCCACAACTTAATACACAGCTTACAGCATCTCTCCCCCTCTGTAAAGCCCACCTACCCTATATACAAGGTGTTACTGACCGCATCAGTAGGGTTCTTCTCAAAAACAACATCAAAACCATCTTCAAACCCCATTCCAAATTATCTGACCCTTTTTCCGTAAAAGACCATGTTTCTTTAGAATCAGCTGGTGTGTACAGGATTCCTTGTTCATGCGGCAGGGCATATATTGGTGAAACAAAGCGGTCTGTCGACACTCGTGTTTCTGAACATGAGCGTTGTACTAGGTTGCTGCGCATAGCCGGTTCTGCACTTGCCGAGCATAGGCTGGAAACCGGGCACCATATTCAGTTTAATTCGACCAAGATCCTATCCCGCACTAACCATTTTTATGGTCGCAAAACCCGTGAAAATGTAAAGATCTTTAAGCACCCCAATAACCTTGGCAATCCTGCATCTCCAAGCTACCCAACCGTAACCGTAACGCTCCATTGACCCATGACCCATTATCCATTTATAAACCCGTCCCCCATCGACTTACACCAGTTTCAGTGCAGTAGTTCAGCCCTGAAGATGTCCCATACAAATGGGTACGAAACGTCGGCAGATATACAATTGACGTGGTTCCAGCCCGGAAACCCAGAAGCAGATACTATTTTTTTTTATTCATCCACTGCATTAATATGGCTTTACACAACGTTTGGCAGATATATAGAATACGTACTAAAGATTTGCTTGTTAGTTTCAGAAGACGTGTAGCAACTTCATTTCTTTTAAATGATAAAAGAAGTTTAGAAATTCCAGCACGGCCAAGTTTTTTAAAAAATATTAACCCTAGATATAACAGGATCGACCACTTAGTAGTTCCTCTAGAAAAACAGACCAAACTACTAGGAGATGTCAGAAATGCGTCGTTGGACTACATACAAAATGTTTTGTGTTGGACCCATTCTGAGTAATATATAATAGAATGGATTATTTTGAATATTATTTGAGTAGAAAATATTCTAGGTGATGGTAGAATGAACTATCTTGAATAAAGAAGTTTATATGTATACCTTCTTAATGGTTATAGAAACGCAGCTGTTCGAAGCGTGTATATAGCCGCTGCACAGACACGTCTAAAATAGTTGAAAAACACCCAATAGTCTGAAGTAAACAGATTACTAGTGACAATTATATCTTGAAGTTTTTCGGCATTAATGCAGCATGTATTTATACATGCTGAATATGCCGATGTGGTATTTGTTTACGGGATTTGTAATGGCAATGTTCTTGTTGCTAGTAATCGCCCACGATTTCCTAATCGTAGAGTTTCCGATACCAGGGTGTTTATTAGTATTTTCACTAAACTGTGCGAAAATGGTGTAGTACCCAGTCGTCTCTTTTGAATGGGCAAATGAATAAAATGTGGACGAAATAGATATAATTCAGTCGGTAGAACGTAGTCCTTCCACAAACGAATAATTACGATAAGTACGGGTGTTTCACAAAAGAGTATGGCGAACATTTTACATGCACGGCTTTTATCCTCATTTACAGCGGATTCAACATCTTCACGCAGAAGAAGCTAAACCTTTGGAACTTTGTCAGTGGCTAATTGCTAATCGCCGAATTATTTCATTAATACTACTTACTAATGAAGCTAGTTTCACTCGTGACGGTACCAGTAACTCATATCGGTGGTTCGACGAAAATCCACATGCCATTGTGGAGAGCAATTGTTAATGTTTTTCTGTAAATGTGTGGTGTGGTATGATATAATCAATTACTTGATCGTGCTGTGTTAATGTATTCTCTTACAGGGCTCACTTATCTAGACTTTTTGAAAGCAAGCTTCCATTATTATTGGTTTCTTGGCAACAAATATGGGCATGTTTTTCTACTATGACGAATCCTCTGCATATTTTAAATGTCAAGTGATTGATTAACCAATCATTTAAATCTAACGTTTATCGGAAGATGAATCAGCTGAAATGACCACTTTCAAGTCCTCCAGACCTTATCCGTTTAGATTATTGCGCACGGGAAGGAATGAAAGACAAGACGAATGCCTCGTTGGCATTATGAATAGTGCTGTCCGCATAAAAGGACGGCAAGATGCCCTCAGAAACAAGACACGTAGTATTGTCAAGAAAGTTCGTTAAAATGCTTGGCGGGATTTTTAAAAATCGACTTTGAATTTAAATATTTTATGCGTTTTATATAATTTAAATAATTAATAAATGTCATCAATAAGTCATCTGCCTTTGGTTAACACCTTCTGAAGTCTTTCTATGGGAAACATTCAAACAGTTGTCTCTGTAACGATTAAAACTTGTACACATGTTTACATGATTCTTCTTATTAAAAATGCTCCATACTACTACATCCTAAAATATGTATTATTCATTCTGCAACAGCCTATACATAGGGCAGTCTCTATATTAAAAACGAATGTTTGATTGTTTTGTTATTTCTGTATTTCTTTTATCTAAAATAAAGTGCTTTATAAAAATTTGCGAAGACTTTCAGATCTATTTGGTTTAATATTTTTTTTAATAATTTAAAAAAAAATCACATTGCTACCAACGATTATGAATTTTAAAAATCTGAACAGATGTCCGGCAATGTACAAGCAGCATCCAGTTTAAAAATGAAATGAGGTTAGACACTTTTGCAATTTAGGTGTTCCATTCTTTTGGCACATCATATATAACTTATTAATTTGCCATACATTTTCATCGATTACGGTTAACGTATTTCCTCAATTATATTTTCGGTGTAAAAAATTGTAAATTAATTCAAGCAAGCCGAGATTCACTTCAGAAATGCATGTGTTCCGACATGTCAATTTAGTCCAGTTACGTAAGGAAATTTGCAAATTAAATGCTATTAGCATGAAACGAAATCTATAAATCATATATAGATATACGATTTCCGATATTCACTTTAACTGTAAACTGTTACGCAATCAAGGACAGTTTCAAACTGGAAACAACAATAGTAGATGATGGAGTAACAAAAAATGCACTTGAAAGGAAGCGTGGAAGGAGGGCGTTGTATGCTAGCAAGTACGTTGCTATACTTCTGATTTTAATTTATAATAACAACCAGACCAGAGACGTATATACATATATTTATGTAGTTTCACCAGAATTGAACGTATCACTTGAAGGAAGGCCAATGTACTACCACATCCTTGAACGGTATATCGTTAAATTGTCCGTTTTACTACGCGCAACATATTTGTAAATAAGTATGTAAATAAATTAATTGTTTTTGAAAAATATTAAGAATGCATGTGCAGTATATTCTTTGATCTGTTCTAATTCTTACTGCACAGTAATAAACCGAATTTTTAAGTTATTACGATTATTTACACAATGTTTTATATAGTAGGTACTACAAGAAGGTTAACGATGTTGTTCACAAATATATGTCTGCCGAATTTATGTAGAATGGTCTTTAGAATAATGTTATGTAAACAAAACCAGCAGTCGTAACATATATCATTTATAACATAAAAACTAAAACATATTATTTTCCGAAGAAACTTGTTAAGATTTGTATTCGATTAGATATAGCAATGCGCGGAATATACGAATAATTTGTTTCTTTGATTTTATTTATTCCTTTTATATATATACATACACACAACAATTATAATCATTAATAATTCAATATAATTTCGAATTAATTTGTAAGATAACTATTATGATAAAACGATTTTATGAATAACGTATATATAAATATATATAAATATTTCCTCTGGAGTCTCACAGGGTTGCCATTTGGGACCGCTTTTGTTTAATATCTACGTTAATGATACCTTGGAACGTCTTGACTGCAGAGTGTTAGCTTACGCTGAGGATCTTCAGCTGTATTAATTCACTTGACGACAGTACTAATCTTCAATCAAATCTGTGCATTATTGACGATTGGTGTACCCACGAACAGATAAAGCTCAACATCGACAAATATGCTGTTCTCTCTTTTAGTAGAAGTGATACTCCGCTTTACTATAACTACAATGTTCGGTAATCCATTATACCTGTAGTACACAACTTCAAGGATCTTGGAGTTTTGTTCGATACGCATCTTAGCTTTTCTAAGCATATAAGTAACATAACTTCATTGTCTTCCAGAGGTCTTGGCTTCCTTATTTGTTCTTGCAGGGGCTTTAGAAGCTTGCACACTTTGAAGGTTCTTTACGGTTCTCTTGTCCGGTCCAGATTGGAATATGCCTCAGTTGTGTTGTACCCGCTTTACCATTACCAGCAGTTACTCCTGTGACTTCTTCCTGTGGGATTTAGTTAAAGACAACGTTTATGTACCATCACTCCCACAAAACCTGGAAGAGTTGAAGAACCAGATCCGTACTGCCATAACATCAGTGACGAAGGACATACTTGCCCGAGTATGGGAGGAATTTGAGTATCGATGTGATATTGTTCGTGTCGCTGATGGAGGACATATCGAACATCTGTAATCTGAACTTGAGAGGTTCGTAAATATGCTTGTAAAGTTTCATATTCGTATGTCTTAAATTTTATTAAATATATGCATTCGAAATACGTATATTCTTTCTGAAACACACTGTATATTGGTTCGCAACAAATTCGAATATGCTTTAATAGTATAGTATTCTTACTCTATGCGTCAGAAGCGATTTTTAAAACATTTGTTGCATAGACCTACGGGAGTTTGTCCAAATCACAATACTCACTTTACAAGCTGGAGTGTTTTGGTGTTTGGACCTTGTCGCATAGGCGCGAGTTACATAGTGTATGACTTTTTCAAATCTTGGATGAAATAGATCGCCCTTCACTTCTTAGTTTAGGTAATTATCACTTCCTACACGTGATACTTGAAATTTTTCAATACTTAACTCACCAAGAGTAAGAACTAATGTAGTGGCTAGATCTCCATTCTATCATATGATGATCAACTATAATAAACACCATGTCACACTCAGAGCTTGATGGAGAAAATGAAAAAAGTTGTAATGTGAAACGGTGCTTCTATTTTCTTGTTGTTACTGTATTTGGATTATTCAAGAAGGGTTTACTTATTCCTTTATATGATAGATGATAAGTGTTATGTATTTTTAACTACTTTTATTTTATTTTTAAGTTTCTAGTTACTACACATTCGATTGTTTTTTCTATTGCGATTATGAACCTATTTTGTTGTCCTACAAATGACTATGCTGTTCGACATTAATATTATAATTATTACAAAAAGAAGTAATAACGTAACAACTAAGTTATTCTTTTTTCGATGTACATATGTAAGTGCGTGCGGCCCATTATACATCGTTCGCCGTTAATCGTTTATGGGGCCTCAGGTATGGATTGCACGCTAGACAAACAACGATGCAAGTATTTAAAGTTAAGCATAAGCGCGTTCGATTTCACTATACATAACAATTATGGTTTATATTGTTTATATTCAATTCAATTTACCTACGTGTTCACCATATTACATTAAAAGAACATATAATTTCCGTTATAATATTCTATTTAACACATAATTGATCTTCGTTTTCAGTGTACATGCAATATTTTATATGAATTATGAATTATGCTAATTGTAATGTTACTCAAAGTAAACTAATTCGCCTGAATTTTCGATAAAAATTTAATTGTTTTCTTTATAGTGACAGTTAGAGCGAAAGTTCATAAGTACTACATTAAACTGTATCAAAAGACGTAACCGCGAGGTAATTTGTTAAATACTACCGTTGAATCAACAGTATTATATGTGCGAGTGTGTGGCAATGTTAATTAATTTTCCGGTAGATTGAGTCAAGAATACTTATACGGCGTGTTCGCTTCCCTGACCACGGACATAACAACGCTTGAATTTATGTACGGCAGACTTTCAAATTCTTCTCTATGCTAGTCCTATTTCGTATGATTCATTTTTGTGAAATACACATATACAAACATGTACTTGCTTATACTTATATGCTTGCAATACAGCGGTTAAAAATGAAGTAAAAATTCTTCGAAGTCCTTACTACGAATAAATAAATTAATAGCGTGTATCTGCTTTCAGTGGCTGCAAAAGACATTAGATTTACAATTAAATTAACTGTAAAGGTTGCGTTTGATCTTAGTACTTTGTTCGAAAAGGTGCGAATAGAATTATGCATCATAATGCCTGTTCATACAACATTTACATACATATGTATCAAGATTAATGCCGAATTCCACAGTACAGTAGAATAAAATAAGGTATAGCTTTTATGATTGACAGGAATATATGAATCCTGATGTTCTTTCTTTAATGGAAGAAGAATGAAATCGTGTTCCAGGGTGGTGATAGCCACATCTTAAACAATAACTTCGTTCTAAGTGAACGGATTTAAGTATGTATATGTTTCAATGTTCTCCGCTATACGTTTTTTTGTTATTATTATAGTACATTTGCATTGAAAAACGACTTTTAAAACGTCGAAAAAGTCATTCGACGAAACTGTAATGGATAACCAGATCAATATTTGATTGAAAAACAATAAATAACAAAGTACATTTTTGAGTATCAGCGTTTTGCAACTCAATGTTCGAGGGTGGTCCAAGAAGTACCCGACCCAACAAACAAAACACAAAAATTTTGAAAAGAAATATATTTATTTGTCAGCATAATCTCCTTTCAGCTCTATACACTTTTCCCAGCGATGTGCAATAAGTTCGATACCCTTTTTATAATAAGAATTGCTCCTCGAAATAGCCATTAACTGCCGACATCACTTCTTCATCGTTGGAAAATCTTTGACCACTGAGCCATTTTTTCAAGTTTGGGAATAGAAAATAATCCGAGGGGGCTAAATCTGGAGAATGGTGTGCATGAGGTAGCAAATGAAACTGTAATTCCTTAATTTTGGCCATTGCAATAACGGCTACTTTTTCTAGTAACTGAAACCTTTGACCACGCAGTGGTTGATTTTCGGAAAGTTAAACAAATCGTTGGGACTTAGGTCCGAAATGTACGGAGGATGACCCGTCAGTCTGATGTTTTGTTGCGTTAAAAATTGTTTCCAAATTCTTGCATTGTCTTCCTAGAGCACGAATCGTTTGTTTGACGTTGGTTTTTCGAAACTCAGCAATGACTTGCGGCAAACAAATGGTTGTATACCAATCGGCAGTACCAGTTCTTTAATCTTGTAGAGAAATTGTTGCTACATGATCGGCTTCCGAGACAAATGTCGAGACCATCTTTTCGAGAACGGATGACTTTTGTCGACTTTTCTTCAACTTGGAGTACTCAAACAGACGACTGGCGTTTATTTTCTGGCTCGTATGAGTAAATCCAAGATTCATCACCATTGACAATGTTGTACTCGTTTTCAAAGTTTCCGGGGTTGAAGCGATCTAGAGTTTTTTGACACAAATTCACTCTATCTGCTTTCTATTCTTCTGTCAACAGATACGGTATCTAACGCAAATTAATTTTTTTACACACAATTCTTTGTGCAAAACTTTTTGAAATGGGGTCTATGAAATCCCCAATAATGCTTCAATCTGGCGACATGTCACATGTCGATCTTCGTTGAAGATCTTGCGCGCAGCATCGACGTTTTTCCCGGCCGTTTTTGGTGAAACTGCCCTTAGATCGTTGCTAAGATTAATCCGTCTAAGTTTGAATTCTCCATACCAACGAGAAATTGTTGACTGATGTGGTGCTTCATTGTCGAAAGCAGAAACTAACTTGGCAAAGCATTTTTGTTCTGCGAAAATTATAAAAAATTCTCGGTTTAATTCCATTTTTCAACAAACTTGTCAATTTTTAGAGTTCGTTGTAGTTACAACACTACACGTACTGCACTGAAACTGTGGATTAAGGTTAACTAAAAATGGAGGTTAATTTTTAGTAGTGACATTTAATTGCAAAACTTAAAAGACATCTTACGTAAATCTGCTGCACTGAAACTGAGTTGCAGTGCAGTAGTTCAGCCCTGAAGATGTCCCATACAAATGGGTACGAAACGTCGGCAGATATACTAGTGACGCGGTTCCAGCCCGGAAACCCAGAAGCAGATAGCATGGACCATGACCGCGGAAGTCTACGTACCAAATTATCTTACGTAAATGTTTAAATGTGATGCGAAATGTTTTTTTTTTATTTTTTGCAATTAATACATATCACATAACTATGTTATATTCCAACCATTGACATGTATTGAGCTCTACATTGTCAGCTACCAGCAAGCATAACAACTAATATTAATAAGCCGTTCCATCAAACTAAAATTACAATTTGGTTGAAGAGCGGTTGATTGAACACGCGCATTAAATCTATGAATATTTAATCGCCAATTTTCAATGAGATTTGTTTCCTTTCTGTTAAAATATGTCTTTTTCAGGTTATTTTTCTGTCTAGAAGCATTCTCAAAGATCTGAAAAAAGTATAATAAAAAGTTAATATTATTTATTGAAGAAGAAGTATACTATCCTTTAAAATAATCAATACAATCCCAACAAAATCACAGTTGTACGAATTTAAGCTTTACGACTTTCTTTCAGAATAAAGATACTTACTATACAAATAATGGGTGTCCCAAAATTAACGCAAGATTTGAATTAAATATTATATAAATTATATATTATTTATGGAATAATACATCGGGCAAATGCCCTCCACGGCTTTGCATGCACATACGCACTCATTTGTCGAAATTCTCTATGACCATTATGCATAAATGTGGCTGAATTTCGTTGATGCAGCGTTGAATCTCCTCCTTTAATGCACGGGAGGTTGTGGGCTTGTTGACATAGACCTGTGATTTTAAATAACCCCATAAAAAGAAATCTAATGGTGTTAAATCACACGATCTAGGGGGCCAATTCTGATCACCGAAACGAGAGAGTACACGACCTGGAAATGTCTCATGCAGTAATTGAATTGTTTCACGGGCTGTATGGCATGTGGCACCGTCTTGTTGAAACCACATATTGGCCACGTCAATATCATCCAATTTCGGCAGAAAGAACTGTGTTATCATGTCGCGATATCGAGCATCAGTAACAGTCACTGCTTGACCAGCCTCATTTTCAAAAAAATTATGGTCCAATTATGCCTTCAGCCCAAAATCCACAGCAAACAGTGACACGTTGTGGATGCACTTGCTTTTCGACAATTATGTGTGGGTTCTCAGAAACCCGAAAGCGGCAATTTTGGCGATTAACAAAACCATCGGGGTGAAAATGTGCTTCATCGCTTAGGATGATTTTGCTCGAAAAATCATCATCCATTTGTTGATGTTCAATAATCCATTCAACGAACTCTCTTCGCTGTGCATGGTCATTAGGCTTCAGTTGTGTTAATTGAATTTTGTAAGCATGGAGACACATATTTTTAGTGAGTATACACTGTAGAGAGCTTCTTGAAATTTTTCAATTAATCTCATCACAGTTGACGAAGTTAAAACACTATTCCGACCATATTTTGTATGAAATTTTCGAACTGCGGCCGCCAAGCTTTCATTATTTTCGAAATATTGTTCAATAATGAAGACACGTTGTTCTATCGTGTAACGCTCCATTTTTACTAACCCTAAACTGTCAGCTGTCGAATCGTTCTTTTTAGGGTTGCCAACACTTTACTGCACAAATGGCGACAAATTCAAATCTTGCGTCAATTTTGGGACACCCATTATAGCTATGTATGATATATTTAACTATACCTTTAATGCTTGTAAAATACTGCTGCACTACGAAAAGTCTTTGTAATTTTAGTACGTGTAACCTGTCACATTACATTTTAGACGATATTTTCGAAATTAAATGACGGTGGATACAAACGCAAGTTATTTTAATTAGTTTAATTAAATATATACAGAAAATGTAAGAATATTAAAAAGGTGGTAAGGTGTATAAATAATTATATACTGCGACCTTCTAAATTCAAATAATGACAATATATCGTAGATTCATGAGTAGTGGACTGCTTTTACTAATTTACTTTGTGTAAATACATATTGGTGTGACATGCTCTGCCAGCTTTTACTTACTTTCGTGCTTATTCAAGGAAGTATAAACAAGTATTCTCCTGCAGCAGAATATTTTTTTAATTTGAGACCCTTTTTAGTAAACTTTTTGTAGATTTTTAAAGGCTGAACTGGGTTCTTTTGAACCAACTAGGCCAAGCATCCAGTTCTATGTATAACGTCCGAATAAATAAACGATTTATAACATCTTATAAACAATAATTTATTAAATTTAACATGATTAAATAACTACATTTATGAAAAGAAATTGATGATAGTTATGGACTTAGAATAAATAACAACAAATGAAAACTATATGTAAAAAATTATTATATGTAATTTCCAAAAACATTTGAACATTTTAAATAAACGGAAAACAGTAAGATTAGTATTTTATTTATTTACAGATTTGAAGTTAGAAGTTGTATATAATAACTCCTTAAGATATGGACTCAAATTGCATCTACAAAGGGTACTAGGAAAGTTTTGCAGTATGACGCAACAATGAATCCTAGGAAGCTGCTTATTATTGCATGTTGAGACATGTTCATACGTGCATAGTAGCTGCCGCGCCTGTCGATGAGCTCAGTTATTCATTAGCAGTGAGAGTGTAAAGTGCTTGCGATGGCATCATGGTCACGAAATGAGATAAGGATAGTTTTGCATTATAACTTCCTGCGTGGTTTAAACATAGACCAGCGCTTCGAAGAAATGACTCTTACACTAGACGATGTTTGTCCACATCGCACAACGATATTCAGGTGGTATAGAGAATTTCAAAGGGGAAATTTAACTGTGGAGGATGTTGAAAGGCCGGGAAGGCCACGAACGTCAGTTACAGAGGAAAGCGTTACTACTGTGAGGAAACTGCTGGGCGAGGACAGGCGAGTGACTTACCAACAGATAGAGGGTACTTGATACCTAAATGCACCAGCAATTCGTTCGATTCTGCATGATCATTTGCACGTGAAGAAACTTTGTTCTCTCTGGGTGCCGCATCGACTGACTGAAGAGTAGATGACACGACGCGTGACTTGGTGCCGGGAGATGCTAAAAAAGTTTAATAAGGGACAATCTCGGTATGTGAACAGCATCGTGACAGGTGACGAGACTTGGCTGTACTATTACGATGTGCCGACCAAAGATCAAAACAATGTTTGAGTCTTCGATGATGAGGACACACCCGTAGTTGTCAGAAAATCCCGATCTGTAAAGAAGAAAATGATAGCTGTATTTTTCAAATCGAGTGGAATTGTGGAACGCGACGTTTTGGACACACAGAAGACAGTCACAGCTAAGTGGTATACTAAACAGTGCCCGCCTAAAGTCATTTGATCTATGAAGAACCTGCGGCCAAAGTTGAGAATGGACACCTGGCTCCTCCATCACGATAATGCTCCAGCTCACCGCGCCAAAGCCTGCACCGAATATTTGACCGCGACAGGATTGAAACTTCTCGAGCACTCTCTCTACAGTCCAGATCTTGCTCCTTGCGACTTTGTACTGTTCCTGCATGTAAAAATAAAACTAAAAGAAAGGCGGTTTTCCAGTGATGAGGACCTTCCGCGGGCTTGGGACAACGACTGTGCTTTACTCGCTAGTGAAACTCGACAGAACTGGTTTAAAGATTGGTTTCGGAGGATGGAGAGGTGTATTGAGTGTAGTAGAAGAAATTACTTTGAAAAAATTAAATAAACAAAGCTGTATTGCAAAACTTTCCTAGTACCCTTTGTAAAAACGAAAACTGCTTTCGAACATTTATTAAATCAAAATTATGAATATAAAAAGCTTATATTCAAAGAAATTTGCCTTTCAATGTGAAATTAAATCAAACTAAATATACATGTGCTCACATCAGCATCGATCTACTCATAAGACTTGTGATTCCGTATATTTAAAACTACGCAAAGGATAAATTTCGAAAACACAATAATTGTAATCCAAAATAAGTAAAATCTCGATTTCTTATTCGCGTTTTTAAAATAACATTTTTATCATCAGTTTTTTGATACGCATATGTCTATTGTCAGTCTAATAGTGCACGTGCACAACTTGATGTTTAATTAAAAATTAAAAATAAGATTTTATTTTTAACGCGATGCTCTATAGATCTAAAACATTATAAGCTGCATGTAGCCATCGTCAACCTACTTAGCTTGCTGCTCCGATCCATATATCTTTAATCAAAATTATTGAATCTATTTCGGTCAAATCTATATAAGAAATTAATTTAATTAAAATATTTTTAAAACATTATTAGTACCTTAAATGAAGTTTAAGCCTCGGACATTTCGCTATGTAATATAATGGAATAAATTAAACAAATCTTTACTATAACAAATTTCAATTTTTACGAGGGTAGCCGTTTATATTTCGAGAACTAGCAACACTGTTAGTGTTGCCTCCGACCTGATTATTGCATCGTGAAGTTTGTCATTTTTGACAATATGTTTACCTTGACAGTTTTACTATCCGGTCGCTATTTCTATTGTTGAAAAAATGGAATTAACTCGCGAACATTTTCGTGCAATTGTTTTTCATAACTTTCGGCGTGGATTATCTCAACAAGAATGCATCGACGAACTGAATTCTTTATATGGTGATGACGCACCATCGAAAACTACGGTATATCGTTGGTATAGTGAATTCAAACTTGGACGGTGTTCTTTGGACGATGAATTTCGTGAAGGTCGTCCCACGAATGTTGTTGTATCGGAAAACATTAATGCAGTCTCCGAGTTGGTAATGCAAGACCGTCATGTGGCAAACCGTGGGATCGAGGTATCTCTAGGTATCGGTAACACCAGCGTGCATAAGATCCTGCACGAACATTTAGCCGTTAAGAAGCTATGTTCACGTTGGGTACCACATAATTTGACAACCGCTCAAAAAAGGACTCGCGTCGATTGGTGCCAAGAAGTGCACAAAAAATAATGGCGGTGCTTCAAAGAACACTAATGAAGTCGTCACAGGCGATGAATCTTGGATGTATACGTATGAGCCCGATAGTAAATAGCAGTCGACTGTGTGGGTATTCCAAGATGAGCCAAAACCAACAAAAGTTGTTCACGCTCGAAGCACATTAAAACAAATGGTCGCCTGTTTTTTTGGAAAAACCGGTCACGTGGCAACCGTGCCTTTAGAGAGTTGTAGAACGGCCAATTCGGAATGATACACAGTTATTTGTTTGCCAAAAGCTTTTGAAGAAATAAGGAAAATAAACCGAAAACGACAGATCATTCACCATGATAATGCGAGCTCTCACAGGTCGGTTCAAACAATTGAATATTTGAATATTTGATTTGATGAGCCACCGTACAGCCCTGATCTGGCACTCTATGATTTCTTTTTGTTCTCACACGTGCAGAATAAACTTCGTGGTCAACAGTTTTCTACACCGGAAGAGGCACTTGAGGCATTCGAAACTCATATTTTGGAGATACCGCCTTCGCAGTGGCAGCAATGCTTTTCGGATTGGTTTAAACGACTGCAAAGGTGCATTGATTTTCAAGGAGAATATTATGAAAATCAATAAAACTATTTTCGATAATAACATTTTCTTTTTGTTTGCTATTCCCGAAATATAAACGGCTACCCTCGTAGTATGTGTAATAGCTTAACGCTTCAAAACTAAGGCAAAATTTGAAACGAAATTTTATTTGAAAGCATTGCTTTATGGACTTAAAACAATTCAATTAGCATACAGACGAATTCTTCTTCGATCGACCATGTTCGTTCGGAACTATCTGGTCTATCTTTATTGATCACATCGTCGGTTCAATAATTTTGTTTCCCTTTTTAATATTTCTCAAATTATTTTCATTTTATTCTTTTTAATTTAATTTGACTCATTTAGACTTTAGCAGACTGTTACAATCGAATAAGCAAACTAATCTAAAATAAAGGAAAGAAATTTTTTTTCGTTCGAGTTCCACAAGAAACGACACAAATTGCTTTCTTGCTATTTTTTGTCATTTATTATTCTCAACATGGCAAACGCTTGTACTAAATTTAGTTAAAAAATATATTGTATATGCACATGTTAAAAGATTAAAATTTCTTATTATTTCTTTTATTTAAATTAAAATAATTTATGACGAAGTAGAGTAAACAACTGCGTGAGTCACTTATCTCCACCTATCGTTTTCATTTAAACATCTAAAGTTTAAGAATGTGAAGTGCGCATCTGGTTTTCACTTCATTTGCTAAATATTTTTGTGAAATATTTAGTGTTAATATTACTTAATTTAATTAAATTTAATTGAATAAAATTACCACGTATGCATATGTTGTTTACTTTCATATTTGTGAGACAATTTCTTAAATAACTAATAGGGAAATTGCATTTACAATAATTTGTAGCTAAATATCCGTGTTTCGCGAGAATTTTTATCGCAGTCAAATTTTATTAAATCTTACAATGTATGATAGAATCTTCTAAAGAAGCCCAGAAAGCTTCTGTCCCCGTATGATACAACTTGCTTCCATTAAGGATAAGTACATTTGTTACATATTTTTTTGTAATTCATCCAGTATTAAATTTCAATTAGAAATGCAAAGACTTTTGTTTCCATTAATCCGGTGAAAATATATAGGAAGTAGGAGCAATTTCGAAATTCTATAATACTGTAAATAAATTTGAAAACATATCCTCGTGCGGTCATTAGAAAAGACTTAAGTGAAATACAACTTCGTGTGTTTAATTAGACCACATTCTCCTGTCCATTATAAAAGGAAAGTCCAATATATGCTATGGAAATATAAATTGAATTAGATAAGCGACAGTACTTAAAAAAAAGTTGTGTCAAGTACCGTAGAGAAGCAAGAACTTCAGATCGCATCGGGATAACGAAGAATTGACAATCTTTTAGTAGATGTCATGGTTTGCGTACTCGCAGTATGTTCTATCGAGAGAGTGTGCTACGATGTAGGCCAAAAGTAAATACGGAAAAATATTGAAATATAATTAAAAAAATTTTTTTATAATTTTTATTTCCTTAATATATTGCGAGAATATTTCTTTTTTATATTACGTACAAGAAAGCAACAATTTAACTGTAAATAGTGGTTTAAAGTTACTTTGATATAAAAAGATATTTTATTTTTACAGAAGAAACATAAAGAGTGTTTCAAATTTAACGTTTTTTTTTAAAGAATAAATAAAACACATACTTTGCATTCACTTTCAACACCCTTTTATTGGTAATTGAAGTATCGGTTATGACAATTATATGCGAAAAATAATATCTGCCAAATGGCCTCCTATTGCAGCTCCACAGACGTCTACTCTTTTGTTAAAATTTTCAATAACATTTTGACATAATTGAAACTATATCTCACCAATGACATGAATAATTTCATCTTTCAAAGCAGGAATTGATTGTGGATTGTTTTTATAAATCTAACTTTTCACATAAACTCAAAGAAAATAGTATAACGGTGTCAAATCACATGATCTTGCTGGCCAATTAACATAACCGTTTCTTGAGATTACGCGTCCAGGAAATTTTTCTCTCAATAAATCAATTGATTCGTGTGTAAAGTGAGGTATAGCGCCTTCCTGTTGAAGCCACATGTCCTAGATCAATATTCATTAATTCAGGTCACAAAAATTCGGTTATCATCCGACAATATCGATCACTATTGATAGTTACAGCTTCACCAGCAGCATTTTCAAAGAAGTAAGGTCAAATTACACCACCTGACCATAATGCACACCAAACAGTAACTCGTTTAGGATACATAGGTTTCTCATGAATAATTCGTAGATTTTTCTCACCCCAGATACGGAAATTTTGTTTATTAACATAGCCACCAAGTTCAAAATGTGCATCATCGGAAAACATTGTTTTTTGAAAAAAATCAGCTGGTTGAAAGCTGGATGAAATTGACAAACGAATGACGTTTTAAATGATCTAATCGCTTCAGTTCCTGTGTTATTTGAAACTTATATGCCTTCAGAGCTAAATCCTTGTGTAAAATACGCCATGTTGTTGATCCACTAAGTCTAAGTTGTTGTGAACGTTGTCTAATGGATATTTCAGGATCTTCAGCAACACTTTCACGAACCAAACCAATATTTTCTTGTGAACGACCACTACGACTGTATTTTTCACTTTTTCGATCTTCCACGGAACCGGTCTCTCGAAATTTTTTAATAATTCGACCAATAGTGCTTTCAGATGGAAGATTATGTAAACTATAAAATTCACGTAACTTTCTAAAAACTCTTTTCACAAAACGCCGATTTTCATAAAATAATTCAACAATTTGAACGCGTTGTTGTACCGTGTACGAAACCATTTTTATAAATGTCATACATCACATTTTTTAAATGCCAAAATGACAAATTCAGTGCGCCATCTATATTTTATTTATTCTTAAAAAAACCGCGCAATTTGAAACACCCTTTACTATCACACTTTATTCTAGTTTCCGTTTACAGTGCTTTTTAAAAAGAAAACATAAAACTTGGAATTTTATAACATAACGTAACTGCAGATAATAAAATTGTAATTTCGTATCCTTTATTAACTGTAAATACTTCAAAACCACTGTACCTGCAAGTATGTATGGAAATGTATTATCACAGATTTTATATATTATTACTGCACTTTTACAGCTTCCTTCCTGACATAAAACAACCAGTAGTATAACTGTATTTTTTGTTCTGTGTACGAGGGAAACATGAAAAGCTTTCTTTCTATCTATCAATGAAACAAAGGATCTACGATTTTTTTGATAATTTTATTTTTCGATAATCCCCCTTAACACCTGTCTGGCAATGATAAGAAAAGATTTCTGTTGGTCTTCCTAATAAGCATCCATTTTCTCTCTCAACTGGTTATTCGTCCACAAAATGCAGTTCTCCGAGGTGCTTTTTCAAATTTCTAAATAAAAATAAATTCGGACGGAACCAAAGTCGGACTATAACCTCTCAGCCGCCATAGTAAAATATTGTGTAATTCTTTAGTATTATCTTCACTTTGGATTTGCTCATTAATATGCGGTCCATGTTTGGATTCCGGCTTCGCTTTAAGAATATAACGTTTAGAAAATTCACGTTTACGATCAATAAATGACAACAGAAAACTTGATCATGCCTATCATAAGTTAGCTAACGTAAAATGGTTGAATATAGCCTATCGACGACTGTTGCATACACTTTTCAGGTTTCACACAATTGGGTACATTGATCGATCAGAGTATTTATTTTAAAAAAATAACCCTTAAGAAGGATCTTCACAGTACAAATTTGCGTGACGGAAACATCTATATAACACCTTCTCACCATAAAACCACGCTCTGTGAGGGGAGGTGTACGTATAATATTCCAAACAAATACAATATCTATAAAATGGTTTTACGAAACCAACATTGGGTTTAGTGACTTGACATTCACAGTAGCAAGATTTACATGGTGTTAATTTGAGGCGAATCAAGGGTTTTAAGCACTTCAGAATACTACTGCTACTCACATGTTACTTCATTAATACTGTTAGATCTCTTCTATTAGGTATTTTTCTAGATTAAATTAAATTTTCTATCAGTCAAGGGTAAAGTTTAAAAGCAGGGCAGTGCCATTAGCATTACAATTGATAGTGTTAAATTTTCTATATGTATATGTACTGTAGTTTATGCGTTGGTCTAGGGAAATAAAGCCTACTGATTATTACTATTATATGGTGGATGATACAGGTAAAAGAGTTACACTCACCGAGAATGGGTTGAACGTTGACTGTCTTGAGGATAGTCATGAACAAAGAGGATTTCGTGACGTAAATCTGAACATTTTTGGTCAATAGTCGTACGTTTTCTTTAGCGTATTAACAAAAATAACACCTGCTTGGTTCCAAAAGATGGTAGGAAATATTCAGCTCCACCGAAACTGTTTTAACCAATGAATGTTATATTTTAAAACATGACGAAGCTTCCGTCTTCATACACTACAATCATTCCTTCGTAAATCGTTTTAGGCTTATTCTGTTCCTTTGACAAAATTAGATGTCACTGCGATGTTATAATTTCAGAAAAATCATTTTTTTTGCAAAACACTTTATAAAGCACAAAATAATGAATTGAAATCAAATTTGAGGAATATATACACTACCGGTCATATTTATTTGCCCACCCCAATTTTATGTGTTTCCTGAAATACGGATTATCTTTCGAAAAATCTGAGCTTCATCACTAAACACAATTCTTTGATAAAAATGCTCATCTTCTGCCAGTTTCAAATGAGCCCAATCAGCAAAAATGCGACGCAAACGCTGGTCGTTTGGCTTCAATTCTTGCACGAGCTGTATTTTATAGGCACGTAAGCCAAGATCCTTACCTAAAATTTTCCACGTACTCGAAGGACAAAGGCTAACAAGTTGAGAACAACGACGAATCGACATTTCGGCGTCTTCTTCAATACTTCGCGCTACAGCAGCAATATTCTCTTCGGTACGCACATTTCTTTGTCTTGGTGATGGTTTTGAATCGAGAAGAGTAAAATTAGTGCGAACACGATCAATAACTGCACGAATTGCTTGCTCACTAGGCCGATTATCTTGACAGTAAAATGGACGAAGTGCTCTATGAACCTCGCGAACAGATTTATTTTTTTCAAAGTAAATTTCCACAATTTCGAAGCGTTGTTCTGGCGTTAAACGATTCGTGATGACTTGCCAAACCTTACTGAACAGAAATGTCAACACAGTTTGACATTATCAGCTGTCAAACCATAGTTATCGATATCGATAGTTGTCATGCAGCCTAAAAAAACACCCATTATTATGAATGAGTGAAAAACAAAAACTGAAAAAAAAGGTGAATATCTTTCAAAGGACTCTTAAGAGGCTTTTAGATTTGGCAAATTGATTCAAGACTATAATAATAATGCTTAGTTACTGTCGATTTTATTGAAGAAGTAAATAAATTTATATTCTGAACAACATATATATTTGACGTTAACAATTATTTATAAATGTATAATTAAGTTCTTTACGATGGGAAATTAATGAAAATTATTTTCTGCTACGCCATTGTTAATTAAAAACACAGAAATTAATTAACATAAATATAGAAATAAAAAGATATATGTATTTCTTTAGCAATAACACAGGCCACCACACATTTTGGTGCCTGCGATTTTTTAACTGTTCCTGGGTAATTTTTGGATGCAGAATGTAAAAAAGTTCTCAGATTTCGTCTATCAGATCTAGTTTTTGAGATTTTTTAAAAAAATTGTGTATATATTTTACGTTATAACTGTTATAATATATAATATTACTATTGACAGTTAAAAAAACAAAGACACATGGATTTAAGTATTTATTGCAAAAACTTAATTTACATAATTACATTAGTCACTAATCACATAAAAATTTTCTTTTATACGACTTTCTAGAATGGAGTTTACTAGGGCAGTCTCGCTGAAGGCTCCAGCAGTAGTCCGCCATCATGTGGCTATTCCATCGTCCTTGATAACGATCTTCCATAGTTTTAATATCCTGATGGAATCTTTCCCCCTGTTCTTCACTACAATCACCCAAGTTTTCTGGAAAACGATCTAGGTGGCTGTGGAGGTAGTGAACTTTTATACTCATGTTACAGCCGAGAATATTAAAATTTGAAAGCATAGTTTCAACAAGTTGCCTTATTTGAGGACCATCAAATATACCAGTTTTTAGTTTTTCCGTGCTAATGCCAGGAAATTTACGTGATAAATACCCAAAACAATTTCCATCTCGATTTAAAGCCTTCACAAATTGCTTGATCAAGCCTAGCTTGATATGCAAGGGCGGAAGTAAGATTTTTTCTCTTGCAACCAAAGGTTCGTTGATCACGTTTTGTTTTCCTTGAATCATGACATCTCTTGAAGCCCATTTTTTTTTAACCCAGTGCTCATTTTTATTTCTGCTGTACCAAAGGCACAAAAAACAAGGATATTTTATATAATAATTTGTATATCTCTTTATTTGTTGTCCTTTATCAGAAAAAAATATCAATTAACCTGTAACCTGTATCTCAAAAACTAGAGCTGATAGAAAAAATCTGGTGGCATTTTTGGAATCAGCACATTAAAAACATCTAAAATCAGATGTTAGATTTCCGGCACCAAATTTTTTTTTTCATTTTGTTACCCTGTGTAGTTGCGGTTTCACTTGAAGAATAGCAACAGAACAAGTATTCAATATTTACAATTGCAAACCTCTTGAACAAAGAAGGACTATATTATCTTGTTGAATAATCATCATCATTATATGATAGAAGCTTATCTAAGAAGTAAAGTGTATATTTATAAAAAATCGTTTACAGAAAACTACTTTTACTCGTAAAAATATTGTATTCATTCGGCCTATAATTGATCAAACTTCATAACTAAAATTAATAATTAATTTTTATTTTTATCTTGATTAATATATATATGACAATTGTTTCATCACTTCTTCTGTCGAAGCCATTGTGTGATGAAACAATTGTTATATAAATTAATTAAAATAAAAATAAATTTATTAAAAATTATAACATTCTGTTTATTAATTAATTGTAGTTTACGCGTTAGTCTATGTACTTAATTTTTTTTTTATTAAAAAGATAATGGACTAATATATACATATCATAACATTTCTTATAATTACAAAAAGCCATGGTTTTAGTATTTTAATAATGGACTTATTAATAGTGTTTGTATTTGGTATCTACTTAATGAGGTGCGCATTTTAGAACGCGAAAAAAGCGTAATAATAATTAAGATGTCCAGCCACTGGATACACATTCTAAAATTATTACGGATTTTTTGAAGCGTATGAAAGCGTTCGTCAGGGATCCGAACAGGCACCGCCCATTTCGGGGTAACATTGACGCCTGGTAAAAACGGTATAAATAGTGATATGTGGACTGGAATATATCAGTAGTGAATTCACCTTTCTTTAGTCAATTACACCTCGCAAACTGTGGTGAGTGAATCATACAGAAGCTAAATACTTTATTTATCAATTTATTAGAATCATTTTTATTTAAAAAAATATTCTTTTGCAGTGATCACATAATGTTTAGATTCGTCGTCATTGCTGCTTGCGCCTGTAAGTTAAATTTAGCCGTTTCGAGAATATTGCAATAACTAAATTCATCATTTTTAGTTGCTGTTGCCCAATGCGGTACTGCAAAGCGGCGAGCTTCCGTTAGTGACAATGACGTGTCTGCTGGAGGACATTATGAATCCATTTCTCTTGACGATGGAGGTCATGGAGGTTTCGGTGGTGGTGGTGGTGGAAAGGGATTCAGCGCCGGCAGTGGATTAAAAACCATCGCACAAGGATCAGCTGACCAAGCCAACAACGCCGTAGCTAACCAACATGCCGCTGCTAGACAAGCCGCTTTCGCTGCTAAAAGTACTTTGGCCCAAGCCGCAGTAGGAGTAAGTATTTTACAGGCAAAAGAGACTGCGGAATGATAACACGTTTTACTATTTAAATAGGCCGCAGCCACAGCACAAGCTGCTTTAATCGGCAAACAAATCCTTGTCCAAAAATTGGAAGCCGATGTTAGCGAAGCCCACCAACAGCTCCAAGGTGAAATCAACCAATTGGAACAAGCTCAACGTGCTGCAGCCGCTGCTCAGCAAGCCGCCCAACAGGCTCAACAACAAATTAACGCCATCAATGCCGCTTTGAACGCTGCCTCAGGTACCGCAACTCATGCACAACAGGCCGCTGAAGAAGCTCATGCCGAACTCGGTTCTCAACAAGCTATGGTCGGCGCCGCCAAACAAAGACTTGCCTCATTGACCCAAGAACTTGCCGCTGCTCAAAATGATCTCCATCAAACCGAAGCTGCAGCTCAACAAGCTCAATCTGCTGCTCAAATCGCTCAATCTAATGCTGCCCAAGCTGCCGAATCTGCTTCCGCTGCTGGGTTGGAAGCTTCCCATGGAGGTCTTGGTGGTGGAATTGGAGGCGGATATGGAGGTGGAGACCATGGTCTTGGTGGTGATATAGGTCTTGGTGGTTACCATCATTAATTATTTATTAAGAAACGTGATTTTTTTTACATGAAATGCTGCGATATTTAGTAATAAAATATTATTTATGAATCTTACAAATATCTTATTTATTATATTCCTAATGACTATTTCTTCTTAAAGAAATCTAAATATCTTTTTATTATCAAATTATAAACTCAAACTTGCTGAAGCAAGAGAATAGTATTTATCGTAATGCAAACCGATTTACCTAGATAACTAAACATATTATAGCATTTTCAAAAATTAACAATAAATGTGATTTAATTACTTATTTGATTTGAAAAACGAACACAATAAAACTGAAATAATATTTTACATGCTTCATTTACTGGGAAGTGTAAAATATAAATCAATAATGAAATCAGAACCTCTTAACAATCAATAGAGGAGGTAAATATAAAGGAAGCTGTGGTCCAGTGTATTAATTAAAAAAAGGTAAACAGAAACCCTTGCCACATCAATATTCGTGTTCTGTATACGTACTTTGACAACTAAGTTGTCATCATCATCACCAGATAATTAATTACAATATCGCACCCTTTGAAAGCTAAACACACACTGAAAGTTCGTTTCATATAACTTTATTTATTTCTTTAAAAATACATCTTATACTAGAGTACACACCCGCCTACATTTATGAATTTTTTTTCATCAGTTGTGTATTTCGGAAATTCAAAGAAGCGAAAGTAAGCTATTGGACCCTTATTGGGTTTAACACATAGTTTATCTTTTAGAAATGAATATACTTTCGTAGCTATCTAATTCACGCTAATTATTTATATTTTTGATTAAATGTAGATAATTCGCGCTTACACTATGATTATTTTCTAGCACGTGTTTCGATAAACTGGCTTTCTAGGGTCGATTAAACTTAATGTGTTCCATATGTTCTTTGTCCTGGATAGCTATTGATCGTGTAGTCTGACCGATGCATTGTTTATTACAATCTAGGCATTTGATTTCGTAAATCACCGATTTCTGATTTGAAAATCCTACTTAAATTTTTCGCCACTGGGTGAAACGGTAAGCACATTGCTTGTCTCGATTGTTCTGGGTTAACAAACAAGTGTCATCTTGCATTGTCTTTTTTAGTTAGCTTTCCTAATAAATCTATTCATTATTTCCGAATCAGAACCAGGGCATCTCGCGATGTGCTTAATAAAATTTAATTCTCTTTCGTATCTCTTTTTTGTTAGTGGAAAACTAAGCAAATGATTGATAAGAAAATTGAAAAAAGTCATTTATTTTATCCATTATTACTAACGAATAAATAAAAGTAAAGAATAAATAGAGTACTTTGATTAAATTTAATTTTATTAGTTATATATTAACTGCGACTAGTTTTGTCTGTTAAATTATCAGGTAAGCTCGATAATGTCCGAATAGGCGAAACTAGATGCAGTAAATATATAATATAGTGAAATTCAGACAAAGTGTTTCATTTATTTCTTCGTGTAATGGAATTTCACAAAGTAACGACAACAACAATCAACCATCTTTTGTTGTATACGTGGTTTGTTCAAAAGGAATGGTGAATTTTGAATTTTCGCGCGCTGTGTACATTCGATTATCGAAATTTCTTTTTGTTATGTTGCTACACATGTGTTAGTCATATGTTCGCATTATCGGCCAATTTGGATTAATAGTTTGTTGTTGACAACTGAAAAGCTTAGTCACGTTTGTGTGTTCTTCGATTTTTGACTTTTGAAAAAAATGGATCAAAGAATATGTATTAAATTTTGCGTTAAAAATGGAATAAAGTGCACTTGAAATGTTGACTGTGGCATTCGGCGAGTCCACTTTGTCTCAAAAAAGTGTTTATAAGTGGTACAAGCGCTTTACAGAAGGCCGAGAAAATGCACACCAAGTTCGATCAAATATGAAGGTTTTGCTCACTATTTTCTTCTATTACAATGGCGTGGTGCATCATGAGTTCTTGCCAACAGGTCGTACGGTTAATAAGGAATACTACAAGGAAGTTATGCAACGTTAGCGTGAAGAAATACGGCTCAAACGATCGGAATTGTGGAAAAAAAATCATGAATTCTGCATCACGACAATGCACCAGCTCACACATTAATGCTTGTTCGTGATTTTTTGGCCAAAAACAACACTCTAATCATGCCTTAACAACCTTATTCACCAGATTTGGCTCCCTGCAACTTTTTCCTATTCCCAAAACTGAACAGACCAATGAAAGAAAAGCGTTTTGCCACAATTGCTGAGATAAAGTCAGAATCGAAGAACGAACTGATGGCCATACCGAAAAGCGCATTTCAGAAGTTTTTCGAGGATTGGAAGAAGCGCTGGCATAAGTGCATTATATCCGAGGGGGATTACTTTGAAGGGGACAAAATGGATATTGATGAATAAATACTTTTCAAAAAAATTCAAAATTCACCTTTCCTTCTGAACAAACAACGTACTATGATTTGAACCCGCCGTGATAAATCTATTAACATTAGTTTCTTTACGGAAAATATCAATTTCTATTCTGTTTACTTCTAATTACCAGAGTATCTTAGAAAGATAAGATGCCATTGTTTTCTTTTTCTGCCGTGTGTATTAACTTAATTTATTAGTGAATCGACGGAACTAACAGCGCATAAATGTAATATACAGTGACTTTGCAAAGGCCTTCAATACCTAGATCATTTTGCACTTGTTTCCGAAATGAATTCACTTGGATTTTCGATTTCTATAATCAAATGAATAGAGCTATATTTTTTTAATAGGACTTGCTGTTTTTCATAATGATTTTGATCGCATTTTCTTGTTACTTCATCGAGTGTTCTGCAGGGACCGAATTTTAGACCATCTTTTCTGTATTTATATTAAGGATTAAAGGCCTTTTGTTTATTAGCGTTTCAATTTCTACTGATTTAAAAATATTTTGTTCAATTACATGTACTTCTAACTGTTTAAATTTGAAACGTAATTTTGATATTATATAAAACTGGTGCGATTCAAACGACATTAAGCTCTGTTTTAACAAATATCGAATATTTACGTAAACGCAATGATCCAATTATATATAATTATTCAGTTAGAGATGTAGGAGTTCTTTTCGATTCCCACCTAACTTCTTTTCCAAATATATTCATTAAAGATGCAATTCAATTTTTTAGGCTTTTAGCCTCATCATTCATTGAGTCGCGCTGAAACAGTTTCAGGGCGACTGTTAAGCCGGAAAGATGTCTCAAACAAGTAGCGATGAAGCGTCATTGTCAGTATTGACGAAGACGCGTTTCCAGCTCGGAAGCCAAGATGAGGAAAGTATAGATAACGACAGCGGAAGTCAACGAGCCAGATCAATAACACAGGCCAACACACATTTTGGTGCCTGCGATTTTTTAACTGTTCCTGGGTAATTTTTGGATGCAGAATGTAAAAAAGTTCTCAGATTTGGTCTATCAGATCTAGTTTTTGAGATTTTTTTAAAAAATTGTGTATATATTTTACGTTATAACTGTTATAATATATAATATTACTATTGACAGTTAAAGAAACAAAGATACATGGATTTAAGTATTTATTGCAAAAACTTAATTTACATAATTACATTAGTCACTAATCACATAAAAATTTTCTTTTACACGACTTTCTAGAATGGAGTTTACTAGGGCAGTCTCGCTGATGGCTCCAGCAGTAGTCCGCCATCATGTGGCTATCCCATCGTCCTTGATCACGATCTACCATAGTTTTAATATCCTGATGGAATCTTTCCCCCTGTTCTTCACTACAATCACCTAAGTTTTCTGGAAAACGATCTAGGTGGCTGTGGAGGTAGTGAACTTTTGTACTCATGTTACAGTCGAGAATATTAAAATTTGAAAGCATAGTTTCCACTAATTCTACGTAATTTTCTGCTTTATGATTGCCAAGAAAATTTTGTACTACTTGAACAAATGAACACCAAGCGTTAGATTCAGTCTCGTTCATTGATGTGGTGAATTGTGGATCTTTAACAAGTTGCTTTATTTGAGGACCATCATATATACCAGCTTTTAGTTTTTCCGTGCTAATGCCAGGAAATTTACGTGATAAATACCCAAAACAATTTCCATCTCGATTTAAAGCCTTCACAAATTGCTTCATTAAGCCTAGCTTCATATGCAAGGGCGGAAGTAAGATTTTTTCTCTTGCAACCAAAGGTTCGTTGATCACGTTTTGTTTTCCTTGAATCGTGACGTCTTTTGAAGGCCATTTTTTTTAACCCAGTGCTCATTTTTATCTCTGCTGTCCCAAAGGCACGAAAAACAAGGATATTTTGTATAACCACTCTGCTGTCCAAGGAGGAAGTTAACAAAAATATCAATTAGCCTGTAATCTGTATCTCAAAAACTAGAGCTGATAGAAAAAATCTGGTGGCATTTTTGGAATCAGCACATTAAAAACATCTAAAATCAGATGTTAGATTTCCGGCACCAAATTTTTTTTTTCATTTTGTTACCCTGTGTAATTATTTATTAGTTTTTACATCCTTGGATATTTTTTGTACAACTTTTCTATTCTTCGCATAATATCTTACTGTTCATCAAGTGTTCTTCTATTTTTCAATTTATTACGAATATAAGGATCGAATATATTATAGGACTGATACGATTTTAATTTCATTTGTTTCTGACTTTAAATAGGTCAAGCCGTGAGTGAAGATAAGTGGTAGTTTTATTGAACTTCATAGTATTTTTGTTATAAGTTGTGGCGCTTTATTATGGATATTTGTCAGTTTTTTATACCAAAAATCATGTAAGTTATCTATTTTTGTAATAATTGTTTATTACAATATCTTATTTTGTTATAATTACCTGGTTCATAGGATTAAATTTGTTAGCTAGTTTTATTTCTTTCTTTATACCATACAATTTGCATTCTCATTATGGTTTACGTTTATCCACCATATATTTTTACAGAACTTTCTTCTTTTGAGGTATCTATCACTTCTTTCATTTCAATATTGTTTTATTATTATTATTATTATTAGAAAATAAGTCGTCACTGTATAAAGCTGTTCTAAAACCGATTTAAGTACGAGGATAGTTTGACAAGTAGTGAGAATGACACATAGGTGGCGCTCTAATTGGTAAAACAAATGCACTGTAATTTAAGTTGCCTATTTATATGCTTACATTCCGATATTTAGATAAATCAGTTGATTAGTTTATTTTTGACAGCTGATTGAAAAAGAAGCAACACGTTGTTTCGTCAAAATGGAAAAAGCAGAGTATCGTGCGGTGATTAAATACTTCGTAATTAAGGGTATGAAAGCTACCGAAATAAAAGATGAGTTACGGGAAACCTTAGGTGAATCTGCTCCATCATCCGCCACAATAAGTAGATGGGTAAATGAATTTAAACGTGGTAGAATAAGCTGTGTTGATGAAGCGCGATCTGGAGCACGCAAAATCGTGACTTCTAAGGAAACGATTATAAAAATCCATAAAATTATTACGCAAGATCGACGATTCAAAGTGAGAGAGACAGCAGACATGGTAAACATTTCAGCAGAATGCGTACTCCACATTTTAACGAAATAATTGGGCCTTTCCAAGCTTTCGGCAAGATGGGTGCCGCGATTGCTTACGACTGAACAAAAGTTCACTCGTTTGCGCATTTCCAATGAGTGTTTGGACCTTTATAAGCGGAATCCGGTTAATTTTTGTAGGCGATTTGTTACTTGCGATGAAACTTGGATACACTACAATACACCCGAAATTAAACAACAGTCGAAACAATGGTTAGAACGTGGTTCTGCACCTCCAAAGAAAGCGAAAACCACTTTATCGGCAAACAAGGTGATGGCATCAATTTTTTGGGATTCAAAGGGCATTTTGCTCATGACCTTCAGAAAGCTGCCACAATAATCGGACAATATTATGCAGAACTTTTACAAAAATTAAATGTTGAGATTCGTGCTAAACGGCCAGGAATGGCAAAGAAAAAGATTCTGTTTCATCAAGACAACGCTCCCTCGCATACCAGCACAGTTGCGATGTCCAAAATCCATGAGTTGCATTTCCAATTAGTACCGCATGCGCCTTATTCGCCGGATCTAGCCCATTCCGACTTCCGCCTTTTTCTAAAATTGAAAACGGCACTAGGTAGAAAGAAATTTTCGTCTAACGACGAGCTTATCATCTTCGTAAATGAGTATTTTGCAAGCCTTCCGGAATCGCATTTTAGAGATGGCATAAGGGCATTGGAGCACCGTTGGAATAAATGTATTGCTCTTTTAGGAGATTATATTGAAAAATAAAAATTATTTTGTATTTAAAAAATTCGTTTTTCTTTTCCATTCTCACTACTTGACAAACTACCCTCGTATTATAAAATAAGTCGTCACTGTATAAAGCAGTTCTAAAACCGATTTAAGTATATAACTCGAAAAATTATACATTTATAGTTGAGAACTCAGCCAGAAAAAGACAGGACAAAATGTAATTAGAATACTTTAATCATTGACCTGTACAACTAGTGGATAGAAGAAAGACAATAGCCAGAAGTAAAAACTATTCATCAAAGAGGTGTCCAACTTCAGACAAATATGGATAGAGTAAAAGTAAGAATAACTTAACATTTGGTACGTAGACTTCCGCGGTTGTGGTCCATGCTATCTGCTTCTGGGTTTCCGGGCTGGAACCGCGTCACTGAAACTGTTTCAGTTTCAGTGCAGTAGTTCAGCCCTGAAGATGTCCCATACAAATGGGTACGAAACGTCGGCAGATATACTAGTGACGCGGTTCCAGCCCGGAGACCCAGAAGCAGATAGCAATAACTTAACAGTTAAGCAGACAGTTAATTTGTAAAATACATTATAAATACTTCTTTATCTTAACATTTTATAACTCAATCTTAATTTCATAGAAATACTGAAAGGAAGATTTACCAATCTCATATACGTATGTATAATCTTTTGTAATTTAATTTAAAGTTGGATTTCGTGAAAGTTTTATTATTGAACCGTATCTGCACCTCATTGTTACACATTTTGTTGTTATATTTCCTGTTCCTTCTTAATGTTTTATATATATATGTATACAATATTGCGTTTGCGGAAATTATTCAAATTACTTAAAAAAATTGTGTGTTAATTATATATTTGATTATGAAACAAAAGAAATTCTATAATAATCTTCAGTTTGTGAATATTTTATATACGGTACCGATTTTAGGTCAACAATTTTTTTCAAATTATTGTGAAGTATTATAGTAGAAAATATACTAAATTTACTGCAATTTTACGTATTGAAAAGAGTAGGAATTTTTATTTTTTACTGGTTATTTTTAATTAATAAAAGGAGAATTTCATGATCCAATAACAGAATTTCATTTCCACTTTAAAATTCCCATAAAGTGAATAAAAAACATCGTAATTCATATGTACATCTTTATTAAAAATATATATAAAATTTTAGAAATTTGTTAACTATCTAATGATGATAACCACCAAGTCCTATATCACCTCCAAAACCATGGTCACCACCTCCTATTCCACCTCCGATTCCACCTCCAATTCCACCGCCAAGACCTCCATGGGAAGCCTCTAAACCAGCAGCGGATGCCGATTCAGCAGCATTGGCGGCGTTAGATTGAGCAATTTGAGCGGCCGATTGAGCTTGTTGAGCGGCAGCTTCTGTTTGATGGAGATCGTTTTGAGCAGCGGATAATTGTTCAGTCAATGAGGAAAGTCTTTGTTTTGCAGCGCCAACCATAGCTTGTTGGGAACCGAGTTCAGCATGAGCTTCTTCGGCGGCTTGTTGGGCATGAGTAGCAGTACCTTGAGCGGCATTCAAAGCAGCATTGATGGCATTTATTTGTTGTTGAGCCTGTTGGGCGGCTTGTTGAGCAGCGTTTGCAGCACGTTGGGCTTGTTCCAATTGTTGAGTTTCCGCTTGGAGCTGTTGGTGAGCTTCGCTAACATCGGCTTCCAATTTTTGGACAAGGATTTGTTTGCCGATCAATGCAGCTTGTGCTGTAGCAGCAGCCTAAAAAAATTATGTAAATTATTCCGTGAAAAATGCGTTCCGTTTATTATACGTACGCCAATAGCAGCTTGAGCCAAACTGCTTTTAGCGGCGAATGCAGCCTGTCTAGCAGCAGCGTGTTGGTTGGCGACGGCATTGTTTGCTTGTTCAGCAGATCCTTGAGCAATTGTTTTCAATCCACTACCAGCACTGAATCCTTTACCACCTCCACCACCTCCTCCTAAACCATGGCCTCCGTCGCCTAATGCGGCCAATGCTTCAAAATGTCCTCCAGCGGATACGTCATTGTCACTAACAACAACTCGCCGCTTTGCTGTGCCACAATTAGCGACAGCAACTAGAAAATCGAGCAAAAGATAAATTTTGAAGTCATTAAAGATATTAGTAGTATGGTTTCAAAAACAATGCAGCAAAATATTGGGTATTTCATCATTTTAATATAGTGTAAGTAATTTTTTTAAGAAAGTTTCGAGAATTTCTAACTTTGTATTTTGTTCTAAAAGAGATACTTACAGGCGCAAGCAGCAATGACTACGAAACGAAACATAATAATCGCTGAAAAAATTACAAAAAACATTATTATTTTTGCAGGAAAAAAATAATAAAGTTATTCAAAAGGAGTTAATATAATTAATAATACATTAAACTATTTTCGACATGCCACGATCTAGAGCAAAATACATATTGCTCTGATCGTGATGATGATCTAGAAGTCGAAACTAGTTTTATGATAATCCAATCGTTTTTTTTTTGTGTTCGCTGTAGTAGGCGTGTCACATTTTTGCTATAATCACATTCAGAATTGAACTTACAGAAGAACTAGGATCGATATTGTTAACTGGAGTAAGGCGGATTTGCTACTGATTTTGATTTAAGCCTCTTGTCTATTTATACTGATTTTTGTACGTCATCATTGAATCACCTTTTACAGTAGGAGGTGTGTATACGGTTCCTTAATCTGCACTTTCTTACGCTTCGAAAATTCGTATGCATGACGTTATTATTTAAATAATTCAATATTTAAATACTTTTCCCATATATCATTACAATACCGCGAAACGAAATTAGATTTCGGCATTGTCAAAAAGAAAAAAATAAACAAAAGGACCAACAAGGATACTAAATCGTCATCAATATGCAAGGGAAAGTGAAGTTAGTTTACGCGTAATAATTACTTGTTTATAATAAAAATAACTTAATTTTTTCACCATCATCTGCTTTCTAATTGGTCTCGATTGAAATACTTTTAATTGAACATGTATGTATATGTCTCTCGAACATATGTTAAGCGTGAGCCTGTTCTCGATATTTTCATTTGAAAATCAATAAAAATCTAAACTAAAACAAAGTGTAACTGTAACATTCAATTTATTTAGAAACGAGATTCTTTGCGTAGTATCATTTTCTTTGTTTGAATTAATTTTATAATGCAAAACTTTTTCTGTGTGTCTGTTAATAATGAGAATTGAAAGCATTGCCATTGGTTTCACTAATCGTAACAAAATAGTCAATAATTACAATAACAAAAGCTTAGATGCTTGTGGTTCTTTTATTATATAATTCGTAGATGCATGCAAAGGAAGTGCAATAATGTTTAACAGATTTAATAACTTTAACTTTTAATAATAACACAGGCCAACACACATTTTGGTGCCTGCGATTTTTTAACTGTTCCTGGGTAATTTTTGGATGCAGAATGTAAAAAAGTTCTCAGATTTGGTCTATCAGATCTAGTTTTTGAGATTTTTTAAAAAAATTGTGTATATATTTTACGTTATAACTGTTATAATATATAATATTACTATTGACAGTTAAAGAAACAAAGATACTACATGGATTTAAGTATTTATTGCAAAAACTTAATTTACATAATTACATTAGTCACTAATCACATAAAAATTTTCTTTTACACGACTTTCTAGAATGGAGTTTACTAGGGCAGTCTCGCTGATGGCTCCAGCAGTAGTCCGCCATCATGTGGCTATCCCATCGTCCTTGATCACGATCTACCATAGTTTTAATATCCTGATGGAATCTTTCCCCCTGTTCTTCACTACAATCACCTAAGTTTTCTGGAAAACGATCTAGGTGGCTGTGGAGGTAGTGAACTTTTGTACTCATGTTACAGTCGAGAATATTAAAATTTGAAAGCATAGTTTCCACTAATTCTACGTAATTTTCTGCTTTATGATTGCTAAGAAAATTTTGTACTACTTGAACAAATGAACACCAAGCGTTAGATTCAGTCTCGTTCATTGATGTGGTGAATTGTGGATCTTTAACAAGTTGCCTTATTTGAGGACCATCATATATACCAGCTTTTAGTTTTTCCGTGCTAATGCCAGGAAATTTACGTGATAAATACCCAAAACAATTTCCATCTCGATTTAAAGCCTTCACAAATTGCTTCATTAAGCCTAGCTTCATATGCAAGGGCGGAAGTAAGATTTTTTCTCTTGCAACCAAAGGTTCGTTGATCACGTTTTGTTTTCCTTGAATCGTGACGTCTTTTGAAGGCCATTTTTTTTAACCCAGTGCTCATTTTTATCTCTGCTGTCCCAAAGGCACGAAAAACAAGGATATTTTGTATAACCACTCTGCTGTCCAAGGAGGAAGTTAACCATTTTTAAATCGACACAAATTGCCCACTGATGTTCTTCGTATTTGATTTCTTAAAACTAATGCAATTGTTTCATATTCTTCCTTCATGGTAGTAGAATGACTAATAGGAATTGAGCCATATTTGTTACCGTTATGTAAAAGAACACATTTTAAACTACGTTTTGAACTGTCAATAATCATTTGGAGCGTATTCAGGCAAACCCATTTTTCTAAAAGCCCTTTTATATTGTTACAGAATACCAAGTCATTATTCAGAGCGAAAAAAGGCAGCAGATCCTTATCTCTTTTACGATAAAATGTAATATTAGTACCTGGACAAAGTAGATTTTTTTCTTTTTATCTGGATGCAAGTAATTCAGCGGATTCCTTTGAAAGATTCAGGTCTCTTATAAGATCGTTTAGTTCTTTTTGATTGAAACACTGCAGAGTTGCTAAATCTGCTTCAAAATCGCTGTCGTTTTCTGATTGAATTCTTTTAACTTCGTCAGACGTTGATGTTTCTGTATCATCTTCTGTCAGTTCGGGTAGACTGCTAAATGATGGAACGGGTACTTCTTCTGAATGCGCTACAGGCCTTCTTGCAGAATCTAGATCAGGATATGTCCATTTGTGTCTATTGTTTCTATTTATGCCTTTAATATTAACGAGACAAAAATAGCAGTCGTCATGATGGTTTCGCGGTTCTCTCCAAACCATTGGTACACCAAACTTTAGGCACTGCCTCTTTCCAGTTGTCCACTGTCGCAAATGTTCAACACATGTTTTACATATGAAATGTGGGGCCCAATATTTATCTTGATCTCCTAAATGAACGTCAAAATAGGCAAGATAAGCTCTTTTCACAAAGTCAGAAATCGTTTTTCTGCTCTCTTTCAAAGTGTATTCACCACACACATAACAAAAAACATCGGGATGATTTACACAGCTACGTCTGCTTGTGGATGCCATTGTTTCAGTTTAGTTTCTTGATACTACAAAACTACCAAAATTTACACACACAACTTAGCACAACTTTACCTGGTAAAACTCAGTAATATACTAAATCGAGTACAGCCAAGCAGGTATAGAAGGATCGGGTCATAGGCAATTACAGGTATAAAAGTAATTAAGAGCAGTGTATTGAGTAGTTCCTAGTATAGGAACATTGGGTCAGGGACAATTCCAGGTCTCCATTTGGCTAATTACATTCTGAGAAATTTCTATTTTGACGATTAAGTACATATTTATCTCTTTATTTGTTGTCCTTTATCAGAAAAAAATATCAATTAACCTGTAACCTGTATCTCAAAAACTAGAGCTGATAGAAAAAATCTGGTGGCATTTTTGGAATCAGCACATTAAAAACATCTAAAATCAGATGTTAGATTTCCGGCACCAAATTCTTTTTTTATTTTGTTACCCTGTGTAATTTTGTTGTTATGTTATTACACGCTCTTTATTCAATAATATTGATTTGTTTAAAAACAAAGTAACATTAGACAAAAGTGCAGATATAAACGATGTGGATAAAAGAAAAACCACAGCGAAGGTTTTTTTTCCGAGTATTAAGTAGGTAATGAATACTATGCGACAAAAAACAAACGATTCTTCTAGTAAAACTATATATTTTTAAATGTACGATTAAGTTGTCGTTGGAACATTCGCAGCCTTTATAGAAAAATTTTAGTAATGAGTTGCAGCTTAACGTAAATGAATTCATTCTAACAATTATAATTCAAAATAAATTAAATCTGTATTTGATAATTATATTATTTTCTGCTATTCCATCGTTAATTAAATTCACAGAAATTATTAGGTGCGCAACTAAGTTCTCGCTGTTTTTCAAGAGATGGCTCCAGTAATAAGTGCTGGTCGATTGTAACATAACCAAAACGTCATGAACCAAGCTTAGACATATAGTAAACAAAGCGCTTTGACACATTAGTGATTTTGTTTTTGCGTCATATACTTTTGGTTGTGTAAATATGTCTGATTTTGTGCAAAATAATCGTCATTTGCGGGAAGTGTTGCTTTTCTTCTTTCATTCGAAGAAAACGGCGCATCGAGAAATCATAAAGTTTACGGAGATGCCGCTCTATGTGAAACAACGTGCCGTGATTGGTTCCGTCGCTTCAAAGACGGTGATTTCAATGTTGACGACCGTTCGCGTGCAGGAAGACCAGAAACCTTCGAAGACGCTGAATCGGAGGCATTGCTCGATGAGGATTCGTGCCAAACGCAAAAAGAGCTTCATGAACAACAACAACTTGGTTGTCGAAATGCGTATACAGAATTACAAAAGTTAATGTGGGAAGGGGTTATATATCAACCTTAGTGATTAAGTTAATCAACCACAGGCTCCATCAAATTCAACTAATTCACTACTGTAGACTGTTTGTTAAAAGTATATCCATGCGAATAGCAGATTATATTCGTTTAGGTGGAGCGGCAATTGACAGGTCGAATGGTTAGTACACTTCTAAACCCTCCAATCCCTCTCTGCCGATTATAAAATACGCGCTGTGATTCGTTTTCTGTATAGAAAAGACGTGAAAGCGGTAGAAATTCATGTGGGAATGATAAGAAAATGGAACCATTTGAAGATGGCCATACTAGTGTTCATCATGAGGAGCGTAGTGAGCAACCCTTTGTCATTATTGAATTTTTGGTGTAGAAAGTTAATGCGAAATTTGAGAAAACAGACACTATGCGATTTCTTCATTGTCCAATAAGTTTCCGCAAGTTTGAAGGAATGCTCTTTATAAAATAGTGGCAGAAGACTTGAATGATCCGAAGTCTTGCACACGCTGGGTACCGAAAATGTTGACCGAGATGCATAGAACCAATCACGTAACCAGTGCTTTGATTTTCCTTGAGCGGTACCGCGATAAAGATAATGAGTTGTTTAACCAAATTGTCATTGCCGACGAAATATGGATAACTCGCACCAAAATCAAAAGAGCAATCCATGGAATAGGAGCATTCAATATCAGCAGTTTAAGAAACAATTTTAGCACGCACGTGCACTGTGTCTTGGAATACACAGGAGGTATTGTTTGTAGATATTTTGCCACAAAGTGGCTCAATAAATTCCGAGACGTATTGTGATACCTTAACTAAACTGCGTCGCGCAATCGAAAACAAGAGACACGGTATGCTTAATAATTGTTTTGCTTTAAGACAATATCCTCGACAGGTGGTTCGTCGAACCCAACATATCCTCGCATCATATGGCTGGAAATAACTTCCTAGTGACTACCAATTGCTACTTCAAGGGAAAAAGCATCTAAGTGATTAGTGTCACGAAGACGACAATGATGTGAACACGGCCGTGCTGCAGTGATCGCCAAATCAAGAATCAGATTTCTACGAGGATGGAATTCATAAGCTGGTTGACGATAAAATAAGTGGTTGTAATTATGTTGAAAAGTAGGCTAAGGTACAAGCTTTTTATAAAAATAAAATTGTTAAGAAAATTGCACTTGTGTTCTGATTATATCAAAACGATACTAATTAAAATAAACACATTTCGTACATATTAATTTCTGATACTTACCCCCTCACCTCCCAAATACATAAGTAAGAAGATAGAGGTAATACTTGATCGAAATATGTGTTAAGACAGTAGAAAATCAACCGAATCGTTTATATTACAATTTTTTCCTTTTGCCACAAATATCGCACAATAGTGCGCAATATTTTCGCATAAAATAAAAAAATCTATAGTTCGTATGCATTGGTCTAATATTGTACATCTAAAAAGTGAGTGTTGCCAAAATAATATATTTGATTTAAATGTTTAGTATTTGAGATAATTAAAAATGTGGCTTTATATATGTAGTTACCAAATTTGAATTTACGATAATTGCGTAAACTTTTAGATTTGCGAGGGTAGTTTGACAAGTAGAGAGAATGGCAAAGAAAAACGAATTTTTTAAATACAAAATAATTTTTATTTTTCAATATGTTCTAAAAGAGCAATACATTGTTCCAACGGTGCTCCAATGCCCTTATGCCATCTCTAAAATGCGATTCCGGAAGGCTTGCAAAATACTCATTTACGAAGATGATAAGCTCGTCGTTAGACGAAATTTCTTTCCACCTAGTGCCGTTTTCAATTTTGGAAAAAGGTGGAAGTCGGAAGGGGCTAGATCCGGCGAACAAGGCGCATGCGGTACTAATTGGAAATGCAATGCGTGGATTTTGGACATCGTAACTGTGCTGGTATGCGAGGGAGCGTTGTTTTGGTGAAACAGAATCTTTCTCTTCGCCATTCCTGACCGTTTAGCACGAATCTCAACATTTAATTTTTGTATAAGTTCTGCTATCTCTCTCACTTTGAGTCGTCGATCTTGCGTAATAATATTATGGATTTTTATAATCATTTCCTTAGAAGTCATGATTTTGGGTGCTCCAGAGCGCGCTTCATCAACACAGCTTGTTCTACCACTATTAAATTCATTTACCCATCTACTTATTGTGGCGGATGATGGAGCAGATTCACCTAATGTTTCCCGTAACTCATCTTTTATTTCGGTAGCTTTCATACCCTTAATTACGAAGTATTTAATAACCGTACGATACTCTGCTTTTTCCAATTTAACAAAACGACGTGTTGCTTCTTTTTCAATCAGCTGTCAAAAATAAACTAATCAACCGATTTATCTAAATATCGGAATGTAAACATATAAATAGGCAACCTAAATTGCAGTGAATTTGTTTTACCAATTAGAGCGCCACCTATGTGTCATTCTCACAACTTGTCAAACTATCCTCCTAGCTTGGTCTAGTGCGATTGTGATTTACATCTGAATAAAATATTCAACTGTAAATAGAATGATAACCTGTTTAATGAGGTGCAATAAGGAAAATAATTACGAGCTTTATTATCAATAGATGACTGTATAAATAACGTATGTACATAGCACACATTAGAGTAACAAGCGAATGTTACTCATATGGTGTATCTTGACTTGTCTATTTTACAATCAGAAAAGACGAGTTAAGTAAATTAAAAAAGAAATTATACACGATTAGCCAAATATACGACATATTGTTCGCGGGTTACTTGAAGTGTTACTTTTTTCTTGTTTCATCAACAGAGCGAAACATTGTCACTTGCGTTTTAATTGGTAAAGTAAATAATAATTCATAATTGCAAGGTATGCAATTACTCGAAATAATAAGCAGAAAAACATCTGTCAAGTAAAACTAATTTTAACACCTGAATGCCTATTTACTTATGTATTTAAATGTATACTGTAAGAGTTATTTAATGTTAAGAGTTATTTAATGTTAAGAGTTAAATATGCAAAACGAAATACCGTTGAGTAGACACACAAGTTATAGCACATATCTTATGACAAATATTACCTCCTTTTCATCGTTTTTGTAAATACTGCTGTAACCAATCTAAATGAAAACTTTGGCACACAATACATAGAGACATACAATAACATTGGCACTTAAAAAAACTTTGCGCGCATGTGCGAACTTTGCACGACCAATAAATAACCGTGTCACCAAGTAAGTTGTTTACTTTTAGAATACTTTAAAAATGTATTATTATTGTAATTTATTTACAAAAAGATAATAATAGTGTGCTGAAAGGTTTTAATAATTTTTCAGATTCAGATTTAATTCTATTTTCAATACGTTCGCGAGTAGATGGTACAAAATTTCGTAACGTTTTCGAACTACGTAATTTACAGTTGGTCTTTTTATTCCAGAATGAGTAAAACGATTCGTTATCTAATACACAAAATGTTCGAATAAACACAATGTATTCAATTGTGTACTATCAAACAATTAGATAATTTACAATTTGAAAGAATCCATCATTCAGAAACATCAAGATTTCGTCAACACACGATACAAGAGATTGTTGAAACATCTATCATACATGCGTTTACAAACACATCAAAAAACTAAGATTCCTCATTTAGTCGAAGAAGTTCACTTAACGGCACGTAAAAACATCTACTATCAGTTATTAGATAATTTGAAGGAATCCATCATCCAGAAACATCAAGGGTTTGTCAATCGTGAAGAAATAGTATTTCATCAGGATGACACGAGGCCACATACAAGCTTGATCACCGGTCAAAAATTTTTGAATGGAATGTGCTGCCACTTATCATTCTCGCTTGATCTTGCGCCTTCAGACTTCCACTTGCTTCGTTCTCTTCATAACTCGTTGAATGATATAACGTTCGATTCACGCATTTTGTAAAATTTTTCTTTGGTAAAGATAGGTTTTTCTAGGAATGAGGAATAATTGAAAGATAATAAAAGGTTATCGAAGGAAACAGGCAATATACCGTGGACTGATCTTTTATTATATTAGTAAAGAAATACAGAAAAAGTAAAAGAATGATTTTTTTAATCCAATATTTGGTAATCAGGGTGTTAAAAAAATGTGCCATATACTTTGAGGAGAGACAGTATGATCTATAGTGTGCAGTCTTCATGAACATACGTCCACAAATGGATGGCTTCGGTAAATATTTTGCCTTTACATCGCTTTTCTATTGTGTACAATCACACAATAATTTACAACAGTGATGCTGATGAAGTCGGTTTCACATGAAATGGAATTTTTAATTTATATAGTACCCATATGTGGGCCGACGTAAATCCACATACAATTATGGAATCCGAGGTTATTAAGTTCAATTGTTTTACCAAACTAACCGACGTTGCTTACCTAAATTTCTTGCAGAACATAACAACATTTCTTTGTAGATAAGGTAAAGGGTTCTAGAACGATGTTCCAACACGAAGATGCTCTGGCGAATGTTTTGCAATGCCGTTAGAGTATTTACATGGAAGTTTTGGAAGTACGACATATGTGTAAAAAGGGTGGACCTGTTTCATAGCCTGCAATATCGTCTGATAAACCCACTTGATTTCTTTTTTGACCTTGAAGAACTGCAGCAACGAGTAGAACACGAATACCACCAAGAGTAACCAATGTGAGCATTTCCGAAACGATTTAAAGATCCTTGCGTTCTCAACTTGTTGGCTTTTGTCCTTCGACTACGTGGAAAATTTTACGTAAAGATCTTGGCTTACATGCCTATAAAATACAGCTCGTGCAAGAAGTTAAGCCAAACGATCATCTTTTGCGTCGCATTTTTGCTGATTGGGTTCATTTGAAACTGGCCGAAGATGAGCATTTTTATCAAAGAATTGTGTTTAGTGATGAAGCTCATTTCTGGTTAAACGACTACGTCAATAAGCAAAATTGCCGTGTTCAGAGCGAAGACAATCCTCAAGCCGTTAACGAATCACCATTACATCCATTAAAATTGACTGTTTGGTGCGGTTTACACGCTGGCGGTATCAACGGCGGAAGGAGCTGCCGTTACGGTCAATGGCGACCGCTATCGAGCCATATTGACTGAATCTTTGTTTTCAAAAATTAATCAGCTAAACGTCGACGACATTTGGTTCCAACGAGACGGCGTAACTTGCCATACAGTTCGCTTAACAATCGATTTATTGCGTAATCAATTTAGTGACAACTTTATTTCCAGAAGTGGTCCTGTTCACTGGATCCCCCGTTCGTGCGTTTTAACGCCTTTGGATTACTTTTTCTGGGGCTATGTTAAGTCATTGGTTTATGCCGACAAACCAGCAACTCCTGAAGCATTGGAAGCCAATATTCAAGCCACCATTGACGCTATACGGCCAGATTTATTGGAAAATGTAATTAAAAATTGGACTGATCGAATGAACCATGTAACTCGTAGCCGCGGCGGACATACACCGGAATTCATATTTATAAAATAAATGCCATGAAATTATCTACCAAATTAGAATAAAAAAAATTTCTTTCCAACAATATTTGTGTCTTGTGTTATCATTTGAAGTTCTCAAAAAAAAACACCCGATACTTTCGTAAAAGCTATCAAATCTGTATATGTTTCTTCCTCCTTTACAACCATCTGGTCTGGGATGATCCTTAAGTAAAAGTACATTCGCGTAGCTACTACTTTAATTAATTTAGGTATGAATAATTTCGTTTACTTAAACTGTTATCTAACCAAAAACCAATCTATTTCCTTTTATTTCTCTTTGATGCAGCCTCGTAACCAATATTCCTAACAGTCTATTTTGGTAAACATATAAGCAATCAAATTAAACATAACAACGCCCACGTCTTAAAATTGTTTCATAATGATATATGCAATTACACTAACGCAAAATCATTTACGATGTTCTGAAAACACATTAATCGAAACACTTAGAAATACGATATACGCCTTGCTCTGTCGTTTTGCATTTACCACAAGTAAGAACTCCAGCCGTCTATTCACTTACAGTTCTTTGACGGGACAATTCGCCGATACACGTACGCGAATAGAAGAAAGGCGTATTCCATTTATGTAAGTAATAATAATAAAACGGTGAACCGGATTATATGATGAAATATGCCCATTTCGCATTGAAAGTTACATTTTTATAATTTCTCTAAGATACTTTTTTTCTGCACTTAAATCGGAACTGACAGCTAATGTTTAATGTTGAACGTCCAAGTAAGTGTCGTATTGCTTCACCATAACTTGTGTGTTTCGATTTTAGTAATGGATATCAAAAGCTCGAGCTGCCTTGCCTTACTTTTCAATATCGGATCGATTTTTGTCCGCAATTCAAATTATTCGATTCTATAGATTCATTGAGGCAAGAAGTTTTATTGTTTTTGTTTTACATTTCAAATAAAATCGAGCCTTAATCTGATGTTAAGCAACTATAGTATGGTGTCTTTGGTAATACATTCTTGCTATCTATGATCTGGTAATTATATAGGCGTTTTGTTTGTTCCTGTTAGATCGAGAAGTGAATTACGGGTATACGTCAATTATCAGTAAATATTACAATTACAGACTATTCTAGTAGAATCTATTAACACATTGTCTCTTTTTGGAGATAATAGTGCATTTGACAAGATTTATTTTACATGTACTATACCGTTTGTTATCTGTTTCAAATAGCAAGTAAGTATATACTTTTATGGCATTCCCTGCGGTGATGATTGAAAACGTAAACGCATGAAGATATGAGCTGTTCCTTACTCTAATAGCCAGAGAAGAATTAAATGAATTGTGTCTAAGTAATCGAACTTCATTTGTTTATTTATATTAGTTAAGGGGATTAACTTTAGTAGTCGTTACTTAACATCCTATAATAGTTTAACATTTCTTATACTTACATAGTACACGAGGGTAGCAAACAAAAAAAAATTTTATTGCCGAAAAGAGTTTAATGCTTTTAAAAATATTCTCCTTGAAAATTAATGCATTCGTTTAAACCAATCCGAAAAGCTACCACTGTGCAGGTGATGTCTCCAAAATATGAGTTTTGAATGCCTGAACTGCCTCTTCCAGCATAGAAAACCGTTGGTCGCGAAGTTTATTCTTCACATGTGGGAACAAAAGGAAATCAGAGGGTGCTAGTTTAGAGCTGTAAGGCGGATGGCTCATCAATTCAATGTTTTGCCCGGTCAAATATTCAATTGTTTAAACTAACCTGTGAGAGCTCGCATTATCATGGTGGAGAATGATCTGTCGTTTTCGGTTTATTTTCCTTATTTCTTCAAAAACTTTTGACAAACAAATAGTTGTGTACCATTCGGAATTGATCGTTCTACAACTCTCTAAAGGCATGGTTGCAACGGGACCGGTTTTTTCGAAAAAACAGGCGACCATTTGTTTTGATGTGCTTCCAGCGCGAACAACTTTTGTTAGTTTTGGTTCATCTAGGAATACCCACACAGTCGAGTGTTGTTTACTATCGGGCTCATACGTATAGATTCAAGATTCATCATCTGCGAAGACTTTATAAATGTTCTTTGAAGCACCGCCATTGTATTTTTTGTGCGTTTCTTGGCAACAATTGACGCGAGTCATTTTTTGAGAGGTTGTCAAATTATGTGGTACCCAACCCCTTAACGACTAAATGTTCATGCAGGATCTTATGCACGCTGGTGTTACTAATACTTAGAGACGTCCCGATCTGACGGTATGTCACATGACGGTCTTGCATTATCGATTCAGACACTGCATTAATATTTTCCGACACAACAACATTTGTGGGACGACCTTCAGGAAATCCATCGTCCAAAGAACGCCGTCCAAGTTTGAATTCACTATACCAATGATATGCTGTAGTTTTCGATGGTATTTCATCACCATATAAAGAATTCACCTCGTCGATGCATTCTTATTGAGATAATCCACGTCAAAAGTTATGAAAAATAATTGCACGAAAATGTTCGCGAGTTAATTCCATTTTTTCGCTGATATAAAATTTTCAAGTTACTGTCAACAATAGAAATAGCGACCGGATAATAAAACTGTCAAAGTAAATATATTGTCAAAAATGACAAATTTCACGATGCAATCATCGGAGGCAACACTAACAGTGTTGCCAGTTCCTGAAATATAAACGGCTACCCTCGTACAAATTTTCGCTAGCAGCAAAATTTAAATTGCATGGCGAGAAAGTGTATTTTTAATTATAAGAAAATGTGGAGACCATGAAACGAATATAGGGAAGGTGAACAATATGAAATAAGTAACGATAGCTATGACTCGGCGACGGACAATTCAAATAGTAGCGCTAAAGAGATTCGTCTGGTAATTCAAGCTAAGGAAATTTTGTTAAATGTGCATAATAATTTACAAGAAAAAAACGCAAAAGTTACAGAAAATGTCATTATAGAACGAACATCGAAATTAACTGGTCTCTATTGCAGTATCATTTACAATGTAGTGGAGCATGATATTACAGAAAAAGTGTCAGAAGTGATGAAGGATCTATGAGGAGGATCCCCAAGCCTGAACAAGTTAACACATTAAATAGCTTACAAAAATTCCTTTTAAAAATGCCGAAATAGAAGTCTCTATAACAACAATATAACGACCATTAAAGCAAAATGTTTTCCGATTGGAAACAATGGACAGTCGTGTACAAGGATCATGTCGTAAGATCGACGTATGACTATTAGACAACTAGTTGAAGATACTGGTCTCTCATACCGTGTGTATATAATATAATTACTGCCGAATTAAACATGAAGAAATTGTCTGCAAGATGGTTGCCACGAATGTTAATATATGTACATGAGGAAACTCGAAAAGACATTTGCAGTCCTCTTTTAATTTGGTGTAGACACGACAAAGAAACTTTTCTTGCAAGAGTTGTGATAATGGATGAGTTCCGGATTCATCATTATGGTGTAGAGACTAAAATATAGAGTAAGAAGTGGATATATCGAGGTTCACCACCGCCGAGAAAATTCTAGATGCGACCTTCAGTAGAGAAGGTCATGCTATTCGTATTTTGGGATTCTGAAAGCGCAATTTTAGTAGATTGCCAGCAGAACAGGGCCACAATTACAGGTGCTTATAATGCCAACTTAATTCCCAAATTACGTGACGCGGTAAAAGAAAAACATCGGGGGAAGTTGCACAAAGGTATTCTCTTGCATCAGTATAACGCACCCAGTCACAGGTCTACAATTGCAACAGCTGCAATAGCCCAGGCTCAAGCTGCGAATTAGTTGAGCATCCTCCACATTAGCCAGATTTATTCCCAGCGATTACTGTTTCCAAAACTTAAAGGACACTTGCGTGATAAACGATTTTCATCAAATAATGATGTGATATGTGCGGTAAATCAGTAGTTTGTAGAGGTCGATCAATTTTTTTTCGGCAAGCATTATAAATGCTAGAACATCAATAGGAAAAATGCGTTTACCTTTATGGATACTATGTACAAAAATAAAAGTAGAATATTTGCAAACTTTTTATTGTTAGTGGGTCAGGGGTGGAGTAAAGGGATCTACCCTCGTAAGTAACATAATGTGAGATTTTGATTTTACCAGATTAAGACAACTTTGTAATGATGATGATCGTTATTTATTAATGAAGATTATTTTAATTAGGCATGTCTTACATCAGTAGATGTCGAACGGTCTTTCTCACGATATAAGAACATTTTTTCATCACAGCGAACAGCTGACCGAGACAAATATGAAAACACCTAATTGTGCAAAATTTTCCCCAAAGTTATCTACTCTGCGATGCCCAATAACAGTTATAAACAAACTCAGTATTTCAGAAATCTTACTTATTTTTCTTTATTTTGTGTATCACGCTCACATTTGATTGTAGGTATGTATGTACATATGCATAGGATGTTTTTTTAAGACCTTGAGATATTAAAATGATAATACAAGACAGAAATATTGTTGGGATGAAATTTTGTTATTATAATTTGGTAAATAATTTCATGGCATTTATTTTTTAAATACGATTTCTGGCATATGTCCGCCGCGGCTACGAATTACATGGTCCATTCGATCAATCCAATTTTTGACTACTTTTTCCAATAAATCTGGCCGTATGGCGTCAATGGTGGCTTGAATATTGGCTTCCAATGCTTCAGGAGTTGCTGGTTTGTCGGCATAAGCCAATGACTTAACATAGTCATATAAAAAGTAATCCAGAGGCGTTAAATCGCACGAACGAGGGGGCCAGTGAACAGGACCACTTTTGTAAATAAAATTGTCACCAAATTGATTTTGCAATAAATTGATTGTTAAGAGCGCTGTATGGCAAGTTGCGCCGTCTTGTTGGAACCAAATGTCGCCGATATTTAGCTGATTAATTTTTGGAAACAAAAATTCAGGCAGCATGGTTCGATAGCGCTCGCCATTCACCGTAACGGCAGCTCCTTCCTCATTTCGAAAGAAATAAGGACGGATGATGCCGTCAGCGTGTAACCCGCACCAAACAGTTAATTTTAATGGATGTAATAGTGATTCGTGAACGGCTTGAGGATTGTCTTCCCTCCAAATACGCCAATTTTGCTTATTGACGTAGCCATTTAACCAGAAATGAGCTTCATCACTAAACACAATTCTTTGATAAAAATGTTCATCTTCGGCCAGTTTCAAATGAGCCCAATCAGCAAAAAATGCAACGCAAATGATGGTCGTTTGGTTTCAATTCTTGCACGAGTTGTATTTTATAGGCACGTGAGCTAACATCCTTACGTAAAATTTTCCACGTAGTCGAATGACAAAGACCAACAAGTTGAGAACAACAACGAATCGACATTTCGGCGTCTTCTTCAATACTTCGCGCTACAGCAGCAATATTCTCTTCGGGACGCACATTTTTTTGTCTTGTTCAAAGTATCAATAACTGCACGAATTGCCAGCTCACTAGGCCGATTATGTTGACCGTAAAATGGACGAGGTACTCAACGAACATCGCGAATAGATTTATTTCCATTTGGAAGCGTTGTTCTGGCGTTAAACGATTCATGATGACTTGCCAAACCTTATCGAACAGAAATGTCAACACAGTTAGACATTATTAGCTGTCAAACCATAGTTATCAATTTCGATAGTTCTCATGCAGCTTAAAAAACACCCATTACTTACTACAACTGATCCTAACCTGTCACGCCAAGGGAAAATGACAAGCCTACGTGATGGTCTGTGACTTAATAAGACTTTTACGATAACTTAATACAGCCAAATATTTACGTGATTTCAACATTTCTGTATGTCAGTTGTTTAATTTATTAGTAAACTAACATGAGTAGTTAAAATATTAATTTTGTAGTAGACATAGTAATTCTGAAATTGGCGAAAAAAATTGAAACGTAAGTATATTACTGGTGACTAACGTGTAAATTATGAGCTAATTCGAAAAGTTTCCCGCATATTTGTCACGATTATTCCACCAAGCGATTTACACGTAAGTAATAATCATTGAAAACGCAATTATCATTACAAATCTCTTTACATAAAGATAATTTGGTGTCAGAACGTAGAAAAAATTGAATTCTAGATTAATTAGAAAACGTTTTAATTCAAGGGTTTTTAAGAATTGGTTGTTTTCTTTATACTTATTAGATTAATGTAATTTTTACGCTAATTTTTTATACTCGTATTATACGAATACGTAATTTTGAGTAATTTTTATTTAATCCTGCCATTCATTGTGTATTGTGCTAACTGAACAATCTGTAATAAATTGTGTCGATTTCATCATAATACTATCAAAATAATTATGATACTTGGCAATGAAATTGTGCATAATTTCTTAATAGATGGTAATAGCGAGAGATTCATTCATGCAATTAATTTTAAATATGTCAGTAGAATATGTTGGTAACTCGCAGTTGTTCTTGAATTATTTACTTAAAAATATTTCACAAGTTATTGCAAAAATAGACATTGATTTTTTTGTGTTTTATTAAGTATATAAATACATATTTAAAAAAATTAACTTTCAGTCCGATGTGGTATTTATTTTATAGGTAACGCGATTTTAAAAATGCTTTCGCTTCATTAAAGAAAAAAACACTATTACAACTCGCCATATGTTTCTCTTCTTTGTTTTATTTTAGAACTTTGACTGTAATTGCCTTTTTAACTCCTCCTTGATTTCAACATCCAATTCTCCATCCATGTGTGTGTTAGATTAACCTAAAGGTCCTTGGCTTTATGATTTTTAATCTTGAACTTTTTTCCCAAATCTCCTTTTTTTACCTTATCTACATGATCAGTCTACTGTCTTTTTCGATAGTTAACCTTTCTATTGCGTTGTTCGGAAACTTTTCTTCGTGAGAGTTGTTAGTCGAATTTAATCAACAATTCAATGGTTGTTGATTCTCTATGTTTGTTTTTTGTCATGACTTTGAAAATGGAAAATAAAAAGGGACATTGTCGGCATGTCTTTTATCGTCGAAAAGGTAAATGTTTAGGAAACATGAATATTTATTTACGAAGGGGTAGCCAAAAACAACCGCAATGGCAGTGCTATGAGTGGGGCTTCCCTAGCACGCATTCTTGCCACTAGGTGCTCGTGACGAAACCTGCTCTGCGTTCGGTGCAGTCGGTTCTTTTGCCGAATAAGGTTGTATCTTGTTACAGCGCATTTTTCTGTAAAAGCATTTTTGTTTGCTCGTCGCTTTTTATAATGTCGGACTTAAGTGAATAGAGTGCGACTGTCCAAAAGGCATGCCTTTTGTCGTCGAAAAGGTAAACGTTTAGGAAACATGAATATTTATTTACGAGGGGGTACCCAAAAACAAACGAATGGCAGCGCTATGAGTGGGACTTGCCTAGCACGCATTCTTGCCACTAGGTGCTCATGACGCAACCTGTTCTGCGTTCGGTGCAATCGGTTCTTTCGCCGAATTGTGTCTTGTTACAGCGCATTTTTTCGTATAAGCATTTTTATTTGCTTGTCGCTTTTTATAATGTCGGACTTAAGTGAATAGAGTGCGACTGTCCAAAAGACATGCCTTTTGTCGTCGAAAAGGTAAACGTTTAGGAAACATGAATATTTATTTACGAGGGGGTACCCAAAAACAACTGAATGGCAGCGCTGTGAGTGGGACGTGCCTAGCACGCATTCTTGCCACTAGGTGCTCGTGACGAAACCAGTTCTGCGTTCGGTGCAGACGGTTCTTTCGCCGAATAAGGTTGTGTCTTGTTACAGTGCATTTTTTTGTAAAAGCATTTTTGTTTGCTCGTCGCTTTTTGTAATGTCGGACTTAAGTGAATAGAGTGCGGCTGTGAAATTTTGCTTCCAACTCGGAAAAAAGGCTGTTGAAACAGTTTTAATATTACAAGCAATTTACAGGGATGGCGTTATGGGAAAAACTCAAGTGTACGAAAGGTTTTCTCGTTTCAAAAAAAGGTGAAATGTCAATTGACGACAAAGTTCGCTCTGGACGTCCATCAATCTCCAGAACGGATGGAAATGTTCAGAAAGTTCATGCAATTGTGCTTGAAAATCCAGGACGAACCGTTGAAGCAATTAGGGAGTTATTTGAGATAACTTGAAGGTCAATGCCGCGAATTTTGTCGGGAGAATTGGAAATGACAAGAGTCTCCCCGAAGTTTATGCCCTGCATTTTGGCTAATCATCAAAAACAGTGTCGAGTGAAAACATGCACTGCTTTGAAAGATCATCTCCAAATCGACGAATAAAGAGGGACATGAAAGGACATCGTGTTAACGACGTAGAAGAACGACACAGCAGCTCGTAGCCATACAGAAAAACGAGTTCGAATGCTTCCAACAATGAAGAGTATATTGATGGTATTAAGGTTCTTTTGTAAGAAAAATAAAATACAGATTTTTATAAAGAAGTTCCGGTTATTTTTGGGTACCCAATTATTGTATTGTCAATCAATTCTAATGGGAGGGCATCAAAAAACAATTCAAATTCGTCGAATGGTACTTCAGAGAGTATATAAATACAAATAAAATAAATAGCAATAGACGGTAATAGATAGATGTCGCTTCTATTTCTTTTATGGAAAACTTTTGTTTTTGCCACGCAAAATAAGACAACTTTTAATTTCGCATACCTTTTCTGTTAATTATAGTATAAAGATCGTATCAATTACTGATTTGATTACTACATTAACCTCAATCTCTTTGAGTTAAAAGGGCCCCTCACTTCCTCCTGATAGTTGCGAGAGAAGGAATATAGAATTTAATAGATAATTGGGACTGGCTACAAATATATAAGCTTTAATGTTCTAATAGACATCACAAATTATATCAAATCGTGTTTTGTGCCTTTCATTGGAAGGAAAATTATAAACCTACTCGAATTACTGTGCTTGTATTTAAAATTTTACGATATTTCATATTTTCAAATTAATTAAATCATTTAAAAAATTAGAAATTGATATCACGAAAATTAAGTGTTACGTATTAAAATCATATTACGAGGGCGGATCAATAATTAAGTCTGATGAAAGAGGGCAGCACTAGTAATAACTTTTCTTTGACTTCTCGAAAATATTCGGCTCTGTTGGTCGTGTTTTTTTAATAGATAAATTATATAATTTGGATTTTAGAGGAAATATTAATAATTGGATGTAATCATATAGAAAAATCCAGGTTAAGATTAATAGCGTATCTTCAAACACTTCCTGGCATAATACGGGTGTGCTACAGGGTTTTGTACTGGGACCTCTACTACTTATACTTTTTATCAATGATTTTCCGAATTACACCTCTTATGGAAAAGCTTTTCTATAAGGTTTTCCAATAGGGATGATATGATTTTGAAGTGACATTTCGGCCATTTGTAGTATGTCATGTTTTTCATAGTATTCAGTAGTTTTTACAATTTCATCATGGAGAGATATACGCAAGAACAACGTTTACAAATTATTCAGTTGTATTATCAAAATAATCGTTCTCCAATTGCAACTTTTCGTGCGCTTTTGCCATTTTATGGTCATAATAATCGTCCAAGTGTGCTCGCTATTCGTCGAATTGTTAAAAATTTTGAGGTTACATTTTGTTTATAAAATTTTCAAGTGCCAAAAAGACAAAGAAGCGCTCGAAGTAATGCAAATATTGCTGCCGTTCAGGCAAGTGTTACTGAAGACCGTAATTTGTCGATTCCAAGACGTTCTCAACAATTGCGACTGTCTCAAACCACAACATGGCGGATTTTGAGAAAGGATTTGGGTTTGCATCCCTATAAAATTGTTCTCACTCAAGAACTGAAGCCATTGGACCACCATAAATGTCGTGAATTTGCTGATTTTGCCTTGGAACAACTTGAAAACGATAACGATTTTTTTAAGAAAATCATCCTCTCTGATGAGGTTCACTTTCATCTGGATGGTGTGGTAAATAAACAAAACTGTCGATTCTGGTGCGAAGAAAATCCACAAATTATTTATGAAAAACCATTACATTCACCTAAATTGAGAGTTTGGTATGGTTTATGGTATGGTGGAATCATCGGTCCGTACTTCTTTTAAAATGAAGCTGGTAACACCGTTACTGTCAATAGAGAGCGGTATAGATTGATGATAACCAACTTTTTATGGCCGACATTGGAAGAAGTTGATCTTGACAACATTTGGTTCCAACAAGACGGGGGTACGTGCCACACAGCAAAACAATAGAATTATTGCGAGAAAAGTTTGAAGATTCGATTATTTCAAGAAATTGTGATAGTGAATGGCCTCCAAGAAGTTGTGATTTAACACCATTAGACTATTTCTTGTGGGGTTATTTGAAGTCATTGGTCTATCGAAATAAACCAGACTCTCTTCATTTATGACATAACGACTAGATTTAGTGGAAAAAGTGCTCGAAAATTGGGTTCATCGAATTCGTTCCTGCAGAAGAATTCGTGGAGGCCATTTGAATGAGGTTTTATTTAGAACTTAATTGTATCGATTGTACTTCACATTAAATAAAAAACTTTTGAATTTTCTTAACAATAAGTGTTTTTATTTAAAGAAATCATATCACTTTTATTGGAAAACCTGTTATATGCTGACGATGCTTCAATTGTTGTATCTGGCGAGAGTACTGGTGTAATTCGCAACAATTTGGAACAGTCCTTCATGATTTTCGTAGGGTGTTACAAAAACAAATTATTATAATTCTATTTAATCATACTATTAAATAATAGAAATTATGAGAATGTTAAATTTTAGGAACTATACATTTTAATCTACTATGACGTCCACATTTTTTGGAACTAATATGGATTATAATTTGGTTATATAAGTAGATGTAATTAATATTTAACTCTTCTCTAAACGGTTTAGAAAGCGGTATAATAAATTATTATTTATTAATAATTGACTTACATGAAGACTGGAATAATAACACTCAATAAATTCTGTTGATTGATTGCTAAACAATTATTAAATTAGTGAAGTGACAGAAAATTTAAATTTCTTAATTCTGAATGTGGAGTAGAACTTAAATGAGGGTTCCAATTATTTTTAGATTTATTGGAAACGAATTTTATATTTTCTGGAATTACGATGATAAAACGAATTTTTTTTTCTAAAAAACTTTACAAAATAATTATATTCAGCATGGCAATTGTCTTTATTTTATAAATAATGTGGTACAAAAGTAAAAATTAAAAAACAACTAAAACGAAATTCAATGGTAACCTCCTAGTCCTTCAGATATGTATCCATGAAGACCACCATCACTTATTGCATGACCTAAACCGGATGCAGCTGAATCAGATGCTGCATCTGCGGCGTGCGCAGCATTTGACTGAGCTATTTGGGCTGCGGATCCGGCTTGTTGGGCGGCAGCTTGTGTGGCTTCGTAATCAACTTGAGCGGCTTGTAATTGTTGAGTTAGAGACGATAATCTCTGTTTGGCAGCACCGACCATGGCTTGTTGGGAACCCAATTCAGCAGCGGATTCTTCGGCCGCTTGTTGTGCGTGCGTAACTGTAGCTTGAGCAGCATTTAGAGCCACGTTCAGAGCGCTGACCTGCTGTTGGGATAATTGCGAGGCTTCTTGCGCGGCAGCTGCGGAACGTTGTGCCTGTTGAAGTTGTTGAATTTCAGCTTGCAGAGATGCGTGAGCTTCTTGGACATCTTGTTCTAGTTTTTGAACGAGGATTTGTTTACCAACCAAAGCGGCTTGAGCCGTGGCAGCAGCCTATAGAATTCAGTAGCATTGAAATATTAGCCTCGAATAATAATCGCTAAACTTACACCAAGTGCAGCTTGAGCTAAAGAGCTTTTGGCAACGAAAGCAGCTTGTCTTGCCGCTGAATGTTGATTGGCAACTGCAGTGTTGGCTTGTTCAGCTGATCCTTGGGCGATTGCTTTTAAGCCGCTGCCAACACTGAAACCTATTTTACCACCACCACCATACCCACCATGACCACCACCATCGAGAATGGCGACGGCTTCGAAATGTCCTCCAGCTGATACATCATTGTCACTGAGTATGACTCGCCTCTTTGCAGCGCCACAATTGACGACGGCAACTGTACAATACAACCAATTGAAATATACAAAAGCAAAGTAATAGAAATATAATCTTAGGTAATGGATTAGGCACTTTAATACCTTTTTATTTGTTTATTCGATATATCTAAGAAAATTGAGTAAAGTGATCAAATGTGAGTATTATTAACCAAGTTCTTTTTATTATTAAGACATTAAGACAAAATTACTTTAGTGCAAGAATGCTAGTTGTGCAATTTAGACTCTTCTGCATTAACAAAAACATACATACTTACAGGCGCAAGTTGCAATGATGAAAATTCTGAACATGGTAGCTGAAAATAAATGCAAATTTAAAATAAAAAACATTCAGCGATAGTTGTTAGTTAAAAATGCAGACCTTAAATAACGAACACTTCTAATAAACTCAGCTTTAGCTTGGTGAATATTGTCAATATATTCCAATGAAAGTCTTTGGTATTACTGGAGGAGAGAGTATATTAACAAAAGATTTGGGGCCAGTATCGAATTCAATCAAAACAAGATTCGTTGTATTTTTGAACTTTCATATAACTTTTGCTAATTGTGAAAGCATAACCTCACCAGATTTTTGAACCAAAATCTCAAATTTGCTTTCCTAACTTCTTAATATTGATCATAAAAGTATTTTACGATAAAACTAGACAAAATTAACTTATATACGTAAACAGACCAGAGGTTCTTTCTCGTGGTAAATAGTAAAACTTTCCTACATCATATTTATATTTGTTTGTTTACTTTTCATCTATTTTGCCAATATCAGATTCACACGGGATACTTACCCTATTCTATGTTAAGATTAGTCTTAAGATGAGATTATTGGAAGCAAAACGAATTTATTACTGAACTTGATGTTCGCGTATTTCAACTATTTATACTATTTTTACGCGTCATTTGGGTAGGTGCAACAGTACAACATACGCCCAGGTGGGGACTTATTAACTTACGGTCGTGCATGTAAGGTTCACGAATAAAATATAGTCACCATACGTTGTGTACTTTCATATAGAATGAGAATTCTGAAATTCACTAGACCATTGCGGACTGATCTATAATAATAATGATCTCCTTCGTGGAGTAAAGTAACAAATCGCCTGTAATTAACGGTCAACGGAAAAATATAAGTTACGTAAACCCGACGGTAATGCTGCAATCCCTATAATGTGTAGATTATACGGGGTCCTCCTAGAACTGAAGTATATTTACTTCGAGTGTTTAGAAATTGGAAAATGTTAATTTATTTATGGAATATGTTTTATATTGTATATAAAGAATTAATTAAGAAAAAATTAAATATAGCAAGAGGTAATTAGAAATAGAGGAAAGAAGTCACGGACCCATATGAAGACTTTCCACGGATATTAACGTTCACAATTGGATTCGGCTTCCAAAGTTTCTTTCGATAATTCTTCGCTTTGTTTCTCATTGCCGTTCTACGTATTTCGAATGCATATATTTATTAAACTCTAAGACATACGAATATGAAACTTTTCACACATATTTACGAACCTCTCAAGTTCGGATTACATACTCGGGCAAACATGTTCTTCGTCACTGATGTTATGGCAGTACGGATCCAGTTCTTCAACTCTTCCAGGTTCTGTGGGAGTGGTGGTACATAAACGTTGTCTTTAACGAAACCCCACAGGAAGAAGTGACAGGGTGTCAAATCCGGTGACCGTGGAGACCAGCTGAGACATGCTCGCCAGCTCCTTGACGACCAATCCAACGGTTCGGTAAAGTTTCACTCAGATATTCACCCACTTGGCAACTACAGTGAGGGCGTGCCCCGTCTTGTTGAAAAATGAAGTTGTCTTCGTGCAGCCTCGGAAACAACCAGTTTTGTAACATAGCGAGATACTGCTGACCGTTAACCGTGTTTCCATCACAGAAGAATGGGGCGTAAGCAGATTAACGAGATATCGCACGATACACATTGATTTTAGGCGAATCTCGTACATGTTCAATGGCTGCATGTGGGTTCTTTAGACCCCAAATTCGAACATGGAAAGTCGCTTCATCACTGAACACGATGCGTTGTGCGAAAGTATTATCACACGTTTCCGTTTGTCATCAGGACGCAGAACTTGTAACAACTATAACTTGTACGGCTTCATAACCAACTGACGTCTCAAAACACACCAAATTGTTGTTGTAGGCAGTTGTAACTCCAGACTGGCACGACGAGGTGATTTTGAACGATTACGTTGGAAAGCTGATTGAATTCGTACATTTTCTTAAGAAACACGAGAGCGGCCAGGACTCTTTCCTTAACATACACATCCTGTATCTATTTACAAACTGTTGATACCATCTGCGAATGTTCCACCCATTTGGTGGATCAATTTGGTAGCTCAATCTGAAACGTCTTTGCACTGTAATCACGGAATTGCACTGGCACAGCGATCGATAGTTTGGACAAAATAATACTTTGTAATACGTATATTCTTTTTGAAACACGCTGTATAATCGTCAATAGAAAATTGTGATTGAGATAAATTAAAGCAAAAAGTTAGCGAAAAACGTTCCGATTTAGCTCAGAGAAAGATCATTTTCCACAAGGCAATGTATGGCTATAGCAAAAATTAAGAAATATGGCCTCAATTTGTAGTCACACCCGCTCCATTTGACGAATTTCGCGTCGTTGGATTACGACCTTATTCCACACCTTAAAAAATAGCTTGCAGTTCAGAAATTTTTTCTTTTTTTCTTTCTTGACTTTGTAGAAAAATTATTGCTACATGTCCTGGTTTCGAGACAAACGTCGCGGCCATCTTTTTGGAGACACGTCGAGAATGGATGACTTTTGTCGGCTTTTCTTCACCTTGGAACACCCAAACAGACGACTAGCGTTTATTTTCTGGCTCTTATGAGTCAATGCAAGATTCACCACCACTGGCAATGTTCACGTTTTTAGAGTTTCCGGCGTTGAAGCGATCTAGAGTTTTTTGACACCAACTCACCCTAGCTGCTTTCTGTTCTTCGATCAACACATGCGTTATCCAACGGAAAACTAATTTTTTTACTCGCAATTCGTTATGCAAAATTTTTTGAATTGAGATCTTTGAAATCCCCAATAATGCTTCAATCTGGTGATATGTCACATGTCTATCTTCGTTGTTGATCTTGCGCACAGCATCGACCTTCTCCTGAGTGACTGCCGTTTTTTGGTGAACCTGCTCTGTGTCGTCACTAAGCCTAATCCATCCACGTTTGAATTCTCCATACCAACGAGAAATTGTTGACTGATGTGGCGCTTCGTTGCCGAAAACAGAAACCAACTCGGCCGAAGCATTCTTGTTGAGATAATATTTCATCATTTTTCAACTAACTTGTCAACTTTGACAGTTCGTTGTAGCTACATCATTACACATATCGCACTGAAACTTTGAATTTAGGTTAACTAAAGATGGAGGATAATTTTCAGTACTGACGTTTGATTAGTGGCGCCCTCTATGTCCCACTATGCAAAACTTAAAAGACATCATACGTAATGTTTCCAACAACGAGTCAAAGAAACTTCACACTAAAAAAAGAAATCACCAAGAAATAGGAAAGTAGAGAAATGTTAATGCGTGCTTATCAACATATTATAATAAACTGGTTGGGTTGTAGCAGTAGTCAGCGACGATACAGTGTTACACGCAAAGAAGGCGTGCTAAAGAAAAATAGTGTGTACATAGTTCCGTTAAGTATTAAGTAATATTACTTTAATTATACAAATATTACTCCAGTAGATGCTGAACGGTCGTCCTCTTGTAAACAAACCTGTGGAAACATATCTGATGTTTTAAATATTTAACCGACCTCAGCCTGTTTGTAATTACACTGAAAACGTTTTACATTTCATAAATTATATATAACTATTGTCATTTTATTTACCTATTACCAGGTACACGCCACTGGTACGCCAATCATACTCCTCACTCTGAGCATTATTTCTATAAACAAATTTCAAGAGTAACGTCTTTTACTTTCTATAACAGTATAACATATCGCTCTCCTTGATAAAGAAAATAGAGCAATTTCAACCCTTAAAGAATGCTCTAAAAATTACAGAGAAAAACGTATTTTTTTACATCAATTTTTCCAAACAAGGTGACATTGTTGTTGAACGCGCTCAGGTATGACCTAATTGAACAAAACCATACATTTTGTTTGAAACGCGTACTAGTTGCTTCTATCAATGACATAAATAATGCATTTGATCTGATTCTTTGGATTTATTATATCATTCGTTAACTTGATCTACACAATTTCAAATTTAAAAGACAAAATCATATCTTTCTAATGATTTTTTCAAAGTTTTACAGATATGTTAATAAGTTTCAATAATCTTAGACCATTAATTGAAAGAGAAATGTAGAAGGAACAGATCGACGGGGGCATAAATAGGTATATTTTATTTATAGGCTGGTTACAAGGCAATCTGACGTGAGTTTAATGACGAAGCAATTCGATGAAAACATTTCATATATTTTTTTAGTATTCGACTAGGCACGAAATTTTTGAAAAAAACCTATCCAAATTATCAAAACTTTACGAGGAAATTCTCACGTAATTAGTCGATAATATTATAAGAAAAATATTTTAATTGGTGTTTTATTGAACATCTCGTAAATAAGAGGTATCTAGGCGTCATCGGTTCAGCCTTGATTTAAAAAAAAACGCAAAAGCCCATATAAATAAAATAAAGTAAAGCATTCAATTTCACAAAATTGCCGCGTGGAAATCCGTCTCGGTATGCTATGTACAATAAATATTAATTGAACGGCTTCAAGAACATTTAACGCATGTGAACGTGCAAGGAGATCGCTACTTACGTCCAGAGAAGGAAAAAAGTGCTAAATGTTTATTTCGACACCTTCCACGTACAAGAATCTTTGGGAAATAAATACAAATACGTGGTTTGCAGTGTTTTGATGTAATAATACAATTATAGAAATTTAATAATTTTGACTTTTATGTGCATAGATGTATGTGTATATATAGCATATACTATATATACAGTAATCTTTTTCTTCCTCTTCTCATTTCGCTTTTTTTTTAATATTCATAATAATATGTTATTGCAATTTCCCGTTGATCCGTATTTATGATTAATTTTAATTAGTTAGGTATGAATACAAATTAATGATGGATAAGCAATATTAGATCAATTTAAGTATAAGGTAATTTCTAAAATTAATTATTAAGCTATTTGGTTCTTTGTCTGATCATATATGTACGAGGGAGCGTTTTTATATTCGCGGAATGGGGGACAAGGGGTGGAAATAAAAAAACCAAATTATTTTTCTTTTTCAATATATTCACCTGCAAGACGGATACATTTTTCACATCTTTCAATTAATTTATTTATAACCTCATAAAAAAATGATTTCTCTTTATCTGCAAAATACGCCGAAACTGCCTCCTTGACTTCATCATCGGCAATAAATTTTTTACCCCGCAGCTCTTTTTTCATTTTCGGAAACAGGTAATAATCACTCGGGGCCCGGTCTGGGCTGTAGGGTGGGTGATACACAATTTCGAAGCCCACCTTATGCAGGGCAGCTAACGCAACGCGTTGTCGTGCAAAAGCAGAACACCTTTTGTCAATTTTCCCCGTCTTTTCTCTTTAATGGCTTCTTTTAGTCGCTCTAATATTGAAGCGTAATACTCTCCGGTTATAGAAACACCTTCATCTTTATAATCAATTAACAATATTCCTTCCGAGTCCCAAAATACCGTTGCCATGAGTTTCCCAGCTGATTGTGACACTTTAAATTTCTTGGGAGGTGCTGTGCCCTTTTTATGCCACTGCATGGAGTCTTGTTTGGACTCAGGTTCATAATGATGAACCCAAGTTTCGTCTCCAGTAACAATTCCACTCAATACACCATCCTTGTCTTCATTACAGAGGTCCAAAAATGCACGCGAACACTCTACGCGCTGTTGTTTTTGCGGCGGCGTGAGCATTCTCGGCACCCATCTTGCGCTGACCTTAGACATGCCGAGATGATCGTGTAGGATTTTAAAAATTGTTGTATCGGATACTCCAACCATTTCTGCGAGTTGTTTCTTCTTTAGTCGAGCATCTTCGAGTACAATTTGTACAATTTGGGTCGTCTTCAAGGGATTCCCTTCCTTGTTTAAATAAACTATGCCACTTGTACACCATGGTTTCTCCTGGACAAGAGTCGCCGTAAACCAATGACATCTCATTCATTATGGTCGCGATTGATTTTCCTTGCCTGGTAAGGAACTTTATAACGGCACGATATTCGATTTTTTCCATATTTCACTTTTCACTCCTGATTATGTTACTTGGTTGACGATAGCTCAAAGACTAACTGTCTAATAACAATGAAACTTCGTATTTATACTAATCATGAGTCTCTGCACATCCCACGCCCCCAATGCGCCTACTCACCCCTCTACAACCCGCTCATTCTGCGAATATAAAAACGCTCCCTCGTATATACAGGTGTTCTTCAAATAAGGGTACAACAATACTGCACATGATTTACTAACGTATTCAAATGTTTTCATCATGTTTTGTTTTATAAAGTGACATCTGTTGCCTTGTTCGAAAAGCACAACTACAGCGCCTTTTTTAAATAACTAAAGATACGTATTCCTATGGAGAGCTATTTCTTTTTTTTTGTTAAATCATTTGTTGAGATTTTTAATTTTCTTGAAATAACTTAAAATAAGAATTTTATGTATTAGCGACATGGTTTATATTATCGGTCATTCAAAGAAAATTACTAAGCAAACAAATGGTCAAAAAAAGAAGTCAATGCTTTTTAAAATTGGAAATTCTTAAATTTAAATAAGTATATACAGTCGGTCACAAAAGCGTTCGTACACTCCCTTGTGTGTGAAAATCCGGCTATAATACAGTATATTTACTTCCATTTAATAACGTTAAAAAACTCCACCAAAGCCTCTAATAACAATATGAAAACTGTTAATATTTACAACTACAAGAGAATTTGCTAAATATTCTAACATTCAATGTTACAAAAGCTTTCGAGATATATCTCTATTGTACGCCATAAATTTGGTAAATTCTCCTCATAGTATCACATATTTATGAAAAATGAATATTTGATGCTTTTACAAAGATAAATTGTAAAACTGCATATAATTGTGCGCTTTTACGATGCTAAATTAAAAATTCTAATATTAATCGATTTATGCATCGTGTATCTACACTGCCTGTCTCAGAGAAAACGGAACTTTTTTAAAACAGAAACAGAAACTTACTATTTCGGTAAAATTCATTTATTTTATTCAAAGTAGTCGCCCTCAGCTTCAATACAACGTTTTACACTGTCAATTAAGATTGGACACCATGTTAAATATACCGCGCATTAGGAAATATAGCGTAGATTTAAGCTCTATGTAGCCATTTTTCAAATAAAATCATGAGTTAGTTCTACGCCTTTCTTTCTTTTTGTACAGACGTTATGAAATCAACAATACAAAGGGTACTGGGAAAGTTTTGCAATATGACGCAACAATGAATCGTAGGAAGTTGCTTGTTGCTGCATGTTGAGATATGTTCATACGTGTATAGTAGCCGCTGCGCCATGTCGACGGGCTCAGTTATTCATTAGTAGTAAGAGTGTAAAATGCTTGCGATGGCATCGTGGTCACGAAATGAGATAAGGGCAGTTTTGAGTTATAATTTCGTGCGTGGTTTAAACATAGACCAGTGCCTCGAAGAAATGACTCTTTCAATAGGTGATGTTTGTCCACATCGCACAACGATATTCTGGTGGTATAGAGAATTCCAAAGGGGAAATTTAACTGTGGAGGATGCTGAGAGGCCAGGAAGGCTACGAACGTCAGTTACGGAGGAAAATGTTGCTACTGTGAGGAAAATGCTTCGCGAGGACAGGCGAGTGACCTATCAACAGATAGAGGGTACTTCAGGCCTAAATGCACCAGCAATTGGTTCGATTCTGCATGATCATTTGCACGTGAAGAAACTTGGTTCTCTCTGGGTACTGCATCGACTGACTGAAGAGCAGATGACACGACGTGTGACTTGGTGCCGGGAGATGCTAAAAAAAGTTTAATAAGGGACAATCTCGGTATGTGAACAACATGGTGACAGGTGACGAGACTTGACTGTACTATTACAATGTGCCGACCAAAGCTCAAAAGAAAGTTTGGGTCTTTGATGATGAGGACACACTCGTAGTTGTCAAAAAATCCCGATCTGTAAAGAAGAAAGTGATAGCTGTATTTTTCAAATCGAGCGGAATTGTGGAACGCGTCGTTTTGAATACACAGAAGATAGTCACAGCTAAGTGGTATACTGAACAGTGCCTGCCTAAAGTCATTGCATTTATGAAGAACCTGCGGCCAAAGTCAAGAATGGACACCTAGTTCCTCCATCACGATAACGCTCCAGCTCATCGTACCAAAGTCTGCACCGAATATTTGACCACGACAGAATTGAAACTTCTCGAGCACACTCCCTACAGTCCAGATCTTGCTCCCTGCGACTTTGCACTGTTCCCGCATGTGGAAATGAAGCTGAAAGGGAGGCAGTTTTCCAGTGATGAGGACCCTCTGTGGGCTTGGGGCAACGAGTGTGCTTTACTCCCTAGTGAAACTTGTCAGAATTCGTTTAAAGATTGGTTTCGGAGGATGGAGAGGTGTATTGGGTGTAGAGGAAATTACTTTGAAAAAATTAAATGAACAAAGCTGTACTGCAAAACTTTCCCAGTACCCTTTGTATAAGCAATCTATGTAGATTACAAATAAAATTAGCTACCCTGAAGTGGTCTGTTAACTTATATTAACTTGACAAGTCATCATAGCAAAAACCATGAATAACTAAAAAATTGAGATTAGAATTTCTCAATTTTTTCCGTAAAAGATCAATGTGTGGAGGAGTACGTACGTAGCAGAAGCTTTGTACAAAACCGTGCCACACATTAAAGCAACTCAAAATTAATTTACGTAAAGTATGAAGACACTGTTCACTTCATACACCGAAAAATTGGTGGGAAGTATGACCAATCACTGTAAATTGATCATAAAACTTAATTAAGATTGGACACCATGTTAAATATACCGCGCATTAGGCAATATAGCGTAGATTTAAGCTCGATGTACCCATTTTTCAAATAAATTCATTTGAGTTAGTTCTACGCCTTCTTTTACTTTTATACAGACTTTATTAAATCAACAATCGTTTTTACTGGATATTCCACCTAAAAATATCGCCACTAATTTCCGTATTCATGTTATTGTCAAATTAGAATACTCTAAATACCGTTATTTCAACTTAACACTAAATCTTACCTTAATTCCAATATACCAGATCTAAGGTTACTTCCACACTGTTACAAAATTATAAATATTGTTGTTAATATTAGTTAAATAAAAATCCGATTTTGTATTGAGGTGACTCTATTGACTATTTAGAATATTTACTTTAAAGAAAACGAACAATTCTTATAGAACTTCGAGTGGTTTCACATACTTTGAAATCATCGATAAATGTACGAGATTTTTTTATTTTTTCATGTATCCAGTACGCACCATTTCCTTTATTAACGGATGTTGTTTTAAATATGTAGCAAATATGTTTGAAAACTCGTATATATGTATGTATATATATAGACACATCAGATATGGAAATGTAATAGAAAATGTGACACCATGCATGGAGCAGATGATTTAGAGTAAATTGCCTACTTCGATCTAATTATATTTACACTTCTTTTGCTCATATAATTACAATTGGTCAGGCGATCTTTGTTTATTGTAGTACGTTTACTAACTCATCTGTCTACGTAACTGATCTAGGTTAACTCCTAACTGTTTTCAATGATTCATTCGAATGAATTGACTGAATATAGGAATGAAAGTTTATAATTAAGACAAATTGATAATATGTTAATACGCATAAAAATTATATTAATTAAAATGTTTGCGGTTTACGAGCAATCGGTCAAATTAAGAAAATGAACAATGCATTGATATTAATTGATATTAATTGTTTTCAATGAAATCGAAATTTTCAATCCAGTAATGAAACGAATCGTAGAATGCTAATTTTTAAGCGTTTACTTCTATTGGGTTGGCAACTAAGTACTTTCGGTTTTGTAGTATAAAATAAAACACTTTTTTTTTTAAACAAAGAATAGTTTTTAATCAATTATATATTTTCCATTTTGCTCAATGACCTTTTGCCATCTTTCTTTCAGCTGCATGATTCCGCGCTCATAAAATTTCTGGTCCTTATCAGCAAAAAACTGAACCAGGTGCGAGTGAAGGTCATCGTCATTTGTGAAAGTTTTACCATTCAAAGAATTCTGCAAACTTCGAAATAAATGGTAATCAGATGGTGCTAGATCAAGGCTGTATGGGGGATGTGGCATCACTTCCCAGCCAAGCTCCAATAGTTTCCCACGAGTTGCCAATGATGTGTGAGGCCTTGCATTATCTTGGTGGAAAACTACACCTTTCCGATTTGACAATTCTGGCCGTTTTTGTTTGATTGCTTCATCCAGTTTTATTAATTGTTGACAGTAGACATCAGAATTGATCGTTTGGTTCCTTGGAAGCAGCTCAAAAAACACAACACCTTTCTAATCCCACCAAACTGATAGCATGATCTTTTTTGGATGCAATTCAGCTTTCGATGTGGTTTGAGCTGGTTTATCGTGTTTGCTCCATGATCGTTTTCGAACTATGTTACTGTACAGGACTCATTTTTCATCACCAGTGATGATTCTTTTTAAGAAAGGGTCGGTTTCATTTCGTCTAAGGTGCATATCGCAAAAGTTGATTCTTTGTGTTAAATGAATTTCTTTCAATTCATGAGGTATCCAAATATCAAGCTTCTTAACTAGCCCAAGACATTTTAAATGTTTTTCAATTGTTGTGTGCGATACATGTAGCCTCTCCCCAACCTCTCGAACAGTTATATGACGATCCTCTTCAATTATGACTTTGATTTGGTCATCATCAACTTCAGTAGGTGAACCAGAACGTTGCTCGTCTTTAAGGGAAAAATCTCCAGAACGGAATTTTTTATACCAATTCTGACACGTGCGCTCTGTTAAGCAATTAGCACCATAAACTTCACATATCTTTTTGTGAGCCGCAGCAGCTTTCTTTCCTTTACGGAAATAAAATAGTAAAATATGTCGAAAATGTTTGTTTCTGTACTCCATTTAAAATTAACCCACAACTAATAGCTCTAATAAAAATCACGCACTATTTGCTTCTGAAGTTACGTCAATGTGACTAGTATCACGCGACAAACGGTAAAGTACAGCACTAACCTACGTTATACAAAAAATAAAGCAACGCTCTCTATCAGTAAAAACCGAAAGTACTTAGTTGCCAACCCAATATAAAGTGTGCATATGACGCCCTTGCCCATGAAGAAATTTGTAACACAAGCCATTTTGTATTTAAATATATTTCAAATTTTCGATTGTACACAGATTTAGTTGTTTTAATAAGCGCTGTTTGCCGGAGTAAAATTTTGGGTTGCTGAATTTAAATATGGTCATGCCAGCTTGGTTCGTGCTCAACGTTCGGGACGACCAAAAACTGCAATCGCTACCAATAACATCAGAAAAGTTCACCAAATGGTGCTACGACGACAGTCAACTTAAGGCTAAAGAGGTAGCAGAAGCTGTGGACACCTCGAAAGAACGTGTTTGTCATATACTGACTGAATATATGGCCATGAAAAAGCAAAGCGCGCGTTGGGTACCGCGCTTGCTCGCTCAGAACGAAAGGCATTCGAATGAAAGTTTCCACATCCCTTTTGGAGCAATTTAAGCGAAATAGGTTGGATTTTGCCTCGATTAATAATTGCAGATGAAACTTGTACATACCACTATACTCCTGAAACCAAGACATAGTCAAAATAAGCGACAACTGTTCCATCGGTCGGGAAAGTGATGGCAACTTTTTTTGGATAGTGAAATTGTGTTAATCAACTTGCTTAAAAAACAGAGGCATACTGCACACCACTACTTGATAATTTAAAGGCAGAAATTATAGAAAAACGGCCGCATTTGAAGAAAGTTTTATTTCACTAAGACAACACACCATCCAACACTTTAATGGTCGTCATGGCTAAAATTCACGAACTGGAGATCGAATTGATTGACCACCCATCGTATTCATCAGATCTGCCCTCAGAAACTTTTTGTTTTCCTAGGCTTTCGCTCGGAAGACAGAGATTTTCTTCGAATGAGGAGACCATATTTTTCAGAACAATATGTCAATTACTATTTGTACGGATGAAAGTAATGGAAGTATTGCTGGAAAAGTTGTATATTGATGAGACCATGTTAAAAAATTAAATTGAACTTGACAGAAAATACTTTCTTCTGTGTTAGGTTGGAAACTTTTTAGGCTACCCTTGTATGCAAAAGGGACAACTGATAGTCTGGCACCTTCTCAGACAAATTTGGAAACGTTTTGCAGCACTCTTTATCTCTGAAACCAGATAATTGACCTATTGTACTTATCAGTTTTAACAGTATCTGGCATTTGAATTAGAACCACCCTTGCATATCAAAAAATTTGTAATACAAGCCGTTTGTATTTAAATATATTTCAAATTTTCGATTGCAAACGGTTTTAGTTGTTTAGAGGATCTATTCCTAGAAAAAAAAACAACCATTATTAAGAAAATCCTTTCATTGTTTTGAGTTAGGTATTTACTATTAGGGTCTAAACAAAAATAATGGAATATGTGATAGCACTAGAATATATACAATTTTACTTGAAATTTGTACAAAACGTGTTAAGGAGAGTATTTTGGATTTTTACTAGTACGTGTTGTGAATCTTACTGTTTTATTTTTTTGGTGAATTTTAAGTTTTGTAATTCATTTGGAGTAACTGACAAATTGCAGTAATTCAAAAAGTTTATATATTAAAAGTGCAAAATATTTACATATCTGAGCGTACAGTGCGATTAGGATTGTAGGCTTCCAGAATCAAATGTTATAAACCAGCCAAGAAGCTCAGGTTGAAAGTAAAAAATGAAGAAATACGCCTGCAATGGGCAAAAAGGCACGCTGAACGTTAGAAAAGGTAAATGCCTTTTACATTTGTTATTAACAGGTTTAAGGTTAGATATATAGCACATTATCGCATCTGACAGCAATATAAATATAGTATTTAATTTGACGTCCTCATTTCCTGTCTACACCTTATTTCATACGAGTGATCACGTGATAGGAAAATATTCCTGATTTTATCTTTATACGTTTCAAGTTTCGATTTTGTTAGAGTGGGCTATTTTAATTACCAGGTACTACAGATACATAGGCTTAATGGGGATACAATCCCCGCAATTGCTTCAAGATATCTCCAGACTAACTTCTATCATATCCAAAAATGGCGCATGAGAGCCAATGAGATCAAATCTGCACACATCACCTTTACACTGTGCCTAAGTAAATGTCCACCCGTTCAAATCAGATACTGTGAATTCCCCAAACAATTCGAAATATTTAGGTATTCCTCTAGATAGGCGGCTACTTGGCAGACACATACCTACACAAAATGCAAACAGCTAGGCATCAGATTGAATCAAACATGTTGGTTTGTCGCAGATATATCGCAATTATACATAGAAAATAAATTCTTGTTGTATAAAGATGTCCTTTGATATGTACCTCGAGCATTGCATAGGTTCCCAAAAGAAGTTAATACGTGTCATGGTCAATGCCCCAAGATATATACTCAAATATATTTGGTGCGCAACTAAGTTCTCGCTGTATTTTTGATGAAAATGCAACTTTATTGTGAGAAAATGTTTACAAATGAATCATTCAAAATATTGCCCATCGCTAGCGACAACTTTTTCCCATCTTTCTGGCAGAGCTCGAATACCGTTACGGTAGAAGTGTTCGTCTATTGAGGCTATCCAAGAATCAAGCCATTTTGAGATGTCTTCATATGAGCGGAACTGCTGATTAGCCAGACCATGTGCCATCGAACGGAACAAGTAATAATCGGACGGCGCAATATCTGGGGAATGTGGCGGGTGTGGTAGGACGTCCCATTTGAGCGTTTCTAAGTAGGTTTTAACGGGTTTAGCAACGTGAGGCCGAGCGTTGTCATGCTGTAGAATCACTTTTTCGTGCCTCTGCTCGTATTGTTCGTATCGTTCCCCAGTGATGGTTTCGTTCGGTTTCAACAGCTCATAATAAATAACACCGCCCTGGTCCCACCAAATACACAGCAAAACTTTCGCAGCATGAATATTCGGCCGAATCGATGACGTAGAAGCATGACCGGGCAGTCCCCATGATTTTGTTCTCTTTGGGTTGCTGTAATGAATCCATTTTTCATCACCCGTAACGATTCGATGAAGAAAACCCTTCCCTTTTTGTCGCTGAAGCAGTTGTTCACAGGCGAAAAAACGACGCTCAACGTCTTTTGGCTTCAAATCATAAGGAACCCAAGTTCCTTGTTTTTGAATCATTCCCAACGCATGCAATCGCTAGGAAATGGCTTGGCGGGTAACTCCTAATGCTGAAGCAAGCTCTTTTTGCGTTTGGCACGGATCCTCATCGAGCAATGCCTCCACTTCAGCGTCTTCGAAGGTTTTTAGTCTTCCATCGCGCGAACGGCCGTCAACATCCAAATCACCATCTTTGAAGCGACGGAACCAATAACGGCACTTTGTTTCACTTAGAGCAGCATCTCCGTAAACTTTTTGGAGTTCTCGATACGCTTCAGCAAATGACGATTATTTGACACAAAATCAGAGATTTTCACATAACCAAAAGTACATGACGCAAAAACAAAATCACTAATGTGTCAAAGCGGTTTGTTTACCATATGTCTAAACTTGGTTTATGACGTTTTGGTTATGTCACAATCGACCAGCACTTACTACTGGAGCCATCTCTTGAAAACCAGCGAGAACTTAGTTGCGCACCTAATATTATTAAATGAGATATTTCTATTGTTTCTGTTAAAGATGTTATTATGAGAGGCTGTTACAGCATCCCAGTATGCTTGTCAAAAATTCTCCAAACCAACAGGGGAAGCGCAAGACTGAAGAAAATCATGTGCGGATTTTACTGTGGTTCCAGGTGTGACATTGTGATTATCTACTAATGATGACAACTTAGTTGTCGAAATACGTATACAGAATACGAAAATTATTGTGGAAGGGGGTTCTATTAACCTTATTTATATTGGAGAACATCGGTAATTTGTTACTAACAATAAACAATAGTTACTTGAACATTTAACACTTTATTTATAAATCTGATAGAATACAACAGCCTTTTTATGTAAATAAACTAAATACATATATTTTTTAGTAATGCATAATACAAACATAATGCTTAAAAAATATCTTTAATTTACCGTTGTATTAGAACACAGTCAATAATAAAAATAAAAATCTTTTTCGTAAGTAACAAGTCTGTAACAGTCACGATCTTAAAATATTCATGTATTCACATTAATGTTCGTTCGCCGCTTTTGTAGCGCAATGACGCTTCATACAATGCCACATTCTCAACGATAATACAACAGAATTAGAATTTTTTCCCAATTCTTCATATCATCCACAGTGTTGGCATTCAGAAAGTACTTTGTGATTTGATTACCATCCGTAGTTTCCAACAATAACATTTTAGATCTCGCGCAAATTGATCGATCGACAGTTGAGATCCAGGAATTGGCGCAAGAACATAGATCTAATACTTCTAGCGGTGGACTGTTACCTTCTTCGCAAGGGTAATTCCAATACGCGAGTTCTGTATTGTATAGGGAACACCAACGCTTGTTCAAAGAAAATAATATCACCGCTTGTCTGGGTACCGATATTCAAAAATCCCGAAAATCGTTCTTCGACCTTTAATGATCTGTTAAAAGTGCAACAGAATCTACCTCTTAAGGTAGAACTGGTTGGGCACCGTTCTTCATTTGAAATTGTGACGGCTTAGCTAAATCGCCAGACTCGGAGTGATGTTTTACCCCAAAAAGTAAAGCCTTAGGGAGTGTTCGTTTGAGGTATCCTGGACACGGCGAAAAAATTGAGAAAAAACAAACTCCGTACGCGATGGTTTTGAACGGTGTGGATCGCGTACGGAGTTTGTTTTCGTACAATTTTTTCGCCGTTTATTGATCAAGTGTAATTAATGTTTGTCAGGTATATAAAATAATTATTTATTTATTTGCTGTCTGGTTTTAAGTATTTCGTAGTAGTTGAGAAAGTGAAATAATTAAAGTGCATTACTTTCTTGGAAATTAAGAGAAGCGACTATTTGCGTTTACTGGCATTTCCTTCAGATTTTTCAAAGTTAAACTAAGATAGCAGTATAACAGCCGCACAACTTAGAACTAAACTCTTTGGTACTTCAAATCATAATATGTTATATTGTATTTTCTGCTATGTATACTGATGAATTATATAGTTTTACAATAAGTGTTGGCAAATCGTCTTCTCCATTTTAATAATAATAATAAATAATAAAAATATTTTATTTCAAAAACCAAGTATACATAATATCAGAACATACAAAAACAGCGACTCAAACATATTACACATACCATACGCTAGAAATACGTCACTAAAAAGAAAAGGAAATACTACAAATTTCTACATAAAAAGTCATTTAAACTGTAACAGTTTATCGCAAGCAAGTACTGCTTAAGATTATTTTTAAAATTGGGGAAGTTATTGATACTTTTAATATTATGAGGTAAGTTATTATATAGTTTGCAGCCCATAAAATATGTACCTTTTTGGAACACAGTTTTAGAACGAGAAGTAGGCAGTAGATAATGTTCGGCTCTTGTTTCATATTTGTGCTTTACATTCCCATTCGAAAATATGTAATAGATATAATTATATATAATTAATTAGAAATTGTTTATAAAATCATAAATGGGATACAAGGCTGTGACTTTTAATAAAAAAGAATCCAACAAATCATGCCTGTACTTTTGAATATTTAAAAATTAATTTTCGAAAATTCAGAGAGATATGATAAAGTAAATTTAAAACCATGATACACGTATACTCTGCACCGTCTGTTTCACAATATGACTAAGTGGGCTAATGCCTATATCAATTAAAATTATCAATGTTAATATTAGCATAGATATTTTATCAATATTATCTCGAAAGCAACCCCTATGATAACTATTTTTGTTCTTGTGAAGGTTGACGGAGTAACTAATTAATTGGTATTTTTTTAACCTTATTCATTGCGAAAGTAAATTTCTTTTCAATTGTTTTCTGTTGTTTAGAACTATTCTATTCTTTTAGTTTAGCGTATTCCTTTACTAACTAATGAACGTCAGTGAGCCCTTATAGAATTCTATCTACGGTTGGCGAGCGCTATATTCTGTAAATTACTGTTTGAATCATGCTGCTTTCTACCTCACGTCTATTAACATTATCCTTTCTGTTGTTTATATGCCCTGTATTTTTCAAGGTTGTTGTGATTGTAGCCTTCAATTATTTTTTGTGCTTTTACTAATACGTCTAGAGCTTTTTTTCTAAAAGTTGTACGTCTGTGAAATTGAAGTATGTAATTGAGCATGAGTTATTGCTGGTTAATTCTTCATATACTTCCTAAAACCTCTAAAATACGGAAATACTTTAAATTAAATTAATTTGGTATTTATGTTATCATGCAGATATATAAATAGATATTACTAACATTAAGTTACGTTTAATTTGTTTTATTAATAAGATAAACTTTTAAATGACGCCTTTTTGTCAGACGTTTTCTAGGTTTCTTACATCTTAATATTGTACTTATAGTCATTATCGGTTTTTCTAACAGATATCGCGAGGCATAACTATGCAATGTTATGATTTGACACATACGTCATTTTATTCTACTGGCATCAAGCTTCAAAGCGATATATGTTATATTTTGCGAAAGTAACAGTGTCATAAATATATATTTATTTAATCAAAAGAGAAAACCGCCGTAAGTCATCGTTGGCTCGTAGAAACTTACGGTGACCATGCTCCAACAATAAAAACGTGTGGGGTGTGGTTTCGGTAATTCAAAAGTAGTGATTTCGAAGTGCAAGACAAAAGACATTCTGGTAGACTGAAAAAGTTTGAAGATACGAATCTGCAGGGGTATAGGGTGAAGACCTTACCGAAACTCAAAAACAATTGGCAGAATCGTTAAATGTGGCCCAAGAAATGATTAGTGACCGATTGCGAGCAATGGGAGAAATTCAAAAGATGGGAAAATGGATGCCACCTCAATTGAATGACAGGCAAATGGAAAATCGAAAAACCATCTGTGAAATGCTACTTCAAAAATATGACCGGAAGTCATTTCTGGATCGAATAGTTACGGGTGATGAAAAATGGATGTATGTCGAAAACCCTAAGCGCCAAAAATTATGGATACCATCTGGCAAAGCCGGCCCATCGATTCTAAAGCCAAACCGTTTTGGTAGCAAGACGCATTGTGTTTGGTGGGACCAGAGTGGCGTGATATATTACCAACTGTTGATACCCCAGCAAATTAAAAATTTTAGTACATTGATAGAAAAACATCCAGAATGGGCCGGAAGACACGGTAAAGTGATTTTACAGTACGATAACGCGTCGTCTCATACAGCAAAACCGATCAAGCACACGTTGATAGCACTTAGATGGGACATAATATCGCACCCGCCGTACTCTTCAGACCTTGCCTCGTGCGACTATCACCTTTTCGCAATAGTTTTGCTCGAAGGGCAAACAGTTTGTTTGGGACGGTGTCCATGCATTGCCTGAAAGATGGGCAAGATGTATAGAACACCTAGTAACTGCAAAATGTATTGCGGAAAGCTTATTGATCGTAGTGAAAGAGCATTAAAAACATTTTAATAACGAATACTTAATTTAATATTTGAAAATATACAAACGTATCTACTTTTTATTTTGTGTATTCATACATTTCTCTACATTGTTTGAAATTGCATTAAAGCATTCGTCCTTTTAGGTAAATAAATGATTCATTTTTTTATCTGTTTCGTACTAGAAGAGAATTAGTAAGTAGTTTATTTTAATTAACTACATTAAAAGGGCAGATATTAATTTAACATTGCAGTACCGCTTTACTTCATATTGCAATAATAATCTTTCGTAAATTGTCGCGATTCATATAGTGTACATATGCTAATAGGAAGGAACAAATAACTTTAAAACACAGAATATGAAAAATGTTTTATTAATTGATAAGCAATATTTCATTTTGATTAATACTTATCAGGGATACTAAATCCAATTTCGTATTTAAATGAGATCAATAGGATAGTTAAAATTTGTCGGGTTAAAGTATATGGGTCTTTTACAGATAGTGGTCCTGTTGTATGTTACACTTGAATTAAATATTTGTACTATTGCTGTCGTTCGTAACACATATTTTTGACAATAAATAATTATAATTAAGGAAGTTTTATGAAGAGTATTGGACTCAATTATAAAAATGTCTTATAAATGTCAAAGTAGGTAAACGGATTTTAGCAATATTATATATAATTTCTACTAATTATAAATAAGTTCGATTCTTTAGTTATTTAAACATTTTATCAAGCGATTAGTGATATACGAAAACTATAATATTATAAAATAAAAATTTTATATTGATACCTAAATAAAGTTAAGAATATACACTAAAGAATTATAGCTAAAAATAAGAATCATACGAGGGTAGTTTGACAAGTAGTGAGAATGGAAAAGAAAAACGAATTTTTTAAATACAAAATTTTATTTTTCAATATATTCTCCTAAAACTACATTTATTCCAACGGTGCTCCAATGCCCTTATACTATCTCTAAAATGCGATTCCGGAAGGCTTGCAAAATACTCATTTACCAAGATGATAAGCTCGTTATTAGACGAAAATTTCTTTCCAACTAGTGCCGTTTTCAATTTTGGAAAAAGGTAGAAGTGGGAAGGGGCTAGATCCGGCGAATAAGGCGCATGCGATACTAATTGGAAATGCACTCTTTGCCATTCCTGGCCGTTTAGCATGAATTTCAACATTTAATAACATTGTTCGTTTATTGTGGCACCTTTCTGAATGTAATCAATGAGCAAAATGCACTTTGAATCCCAAAAAATTGATGCCATCACTTGTTTGCCGATAAAGTGGTTTTCGCTTTCTTTGGAGGTGCAGAATCACGTTCTAACCATTGTTTCGACTGTTGTTTGGTTTCGGGTGTACTGTAGTGTATCCAAGTTTCATCGCAAGTAACAAATCGCCTACAAAAATCAATCGATTTCTGCTTATAAAGGTCCAAACACTCATTGGAAATGCGCAAACGAGTGAACTTTTGATCAGTCGTTAGCAGTCGCGGCACCCATCTTGCCGAAAGCTTGGAAAGGCCCAATTCTTTCGTTAAAATATGGTGTACGCGTTCTGTTGAAATGTTTACCATGTCTGCTATTTCTCTCACTTTGAGTCGTCGATCTTGCGTAATAATATTATGGATTTTTATAATCATTTCCTTAGAATTCATAATTTTGGGTGCTCCTGAGCGCGCTTCATCAACACAACTTATTCTACCACGTTTAAATTCATTTACCCATCCACTTATTGTGGTGAATGATGGAGCAGATTCACCTAATGTTTCCCGTAACTCATCTTTTATTTCGGTAGCTTTCATACCCTTAATTACGAAGTATTTAATCACCGCACGATACTCTGCTTTTTCAATTTTAACAAAACGACGTGTTGCTTCTTTTTCAATCAGCTGTCAAAAATAAAGTAATCAACCGATTTATCTAAATATCGGAATGTAAACATAAATAGGCAATGTCATTCTCACTACTTGTCAAACTATCCTCGTATATGTGATTTTGCACACTCTTGAAATTATAATTTGTATGTAGTTAAATAGATAATCTCAAATTCATTTGGAATTATCTATTTAACTATAACTATACTACTTAAGCAAATTGCACGTTCACACGCAATTTGCCACAGACTGAATTATTTTTTGATGTTTTTTAAAAAGTTAATCAAATGAACTGATTACAACATGCAGCCGGTTTCATAAAACACATAATATAAATTTATTTAACAGTGCAGTGTCTCTTTCCATGACTATTGAAGGTCAAAGGTCAAATCCTTATTTTCATAATTATCTGTTTTTAACTCAGTATCATAAACAGATTAACTTGAAAACAAAATAATTTCATGTGTTTTGAAGTTTTGCTAAATTTAATTACGGAAAAAGTATGTCTTACTACCATTCTAAAATCGTAAACATTTGTAGTATATAAAAAGACATATAGGAAAACCTTACTCCTAGTGAAGAGAGCCTTGCTTTATTAATTTTATGTATGTAATAATCAATGTCATTATACTTCATGGGTAATTGAATACAACTTTATTACAACCAGTTCTTTTGGAACTAAAAATTTCTAATGTAACAAATTGTAATTTTTTGTTCCTTACATCTTATTGAAAAGATATTATGTTTTAAGACTTTTTGATGTATTTATATATAATTATTTTTACGAATGTGTAAAATAAAGCTTCTTAACTAAATAAAAATTGTCAGTAGTTACTATTAAATCAAATTAATTTAAAAAAATTAAATAGTTTATATTTAAATTAAGAAAATGTGTACGCTGAAAAAGCAATCTTTAAAGGAACACACAGAGATTTATTTATGAAAAAAAAATTAAGGAACAGATTATATATATATATATTATATTATATATTTTAAAAATAATTATCTAAGAAATAACTAAGCAGAAATTAAGAGAAAATAATGAATAATAAGAAAAAATTTTCGAAAATGTAATAACTAAAACAAATTCTAAGATAATTCCAAAATTAAATAAATTAGAATGAAATTCTAAGAGTGAGTAACTAAAACACTGCAACAAATAAAAATAACCGCTCATAATAGCTGAAACACATTTTGAGATAGACTAAAGACAAAATAATCCAAACCGTATCTTTTCTACTTGATATTTTGCAATCGAACCTTTACTATTAATTATAAATTGAGGTATTTAATATATATGCAATCGTAAATTGTCCATAAGATTCAACTAATGTTCTATTAAAGTGATTGTCGATAAAAAACAATTTTTAAATTGAAAACCATAGTAATAATAATAATCTTTATTTTCCAACACGCAGAGGTCAAATAACAGGATAAAATACATTATTTTATCACCTATTCATTTGGCATATGCGATGGCTGTATCATGCAAAAACATACAAAATAAAAGTACACATAAAATTTTGCTCAGGTAAATATTTTCTACGGAATTCTGTTGGCAATTGTAGATAAAATATTGACCGGCGTTCGCCTCAAAACGTTCGTCTTTGCAATTAGGACCAGAAATGTAATGCTCCTGGAGTTGATAAGGGATTTTAGAAAACACATATGACTGAGCAAAAATAACAGGAATTGTTTTTAGTAACAAGACCATTCGAAAATCTTTCACAACCATCCTTTCTAAACAAACACTTACATCACTTATTCACGAAAATACATAATAGTTTAAAATGACTTCATAGGAAAAATAGTTGGAGAATTGGAAACTCGGTAATTACTTTTTAATGGCTAAGTTACCAACTGGTCAATAACGATAATGAAATCAACATTTTTACATATATGTAAGTATGTACCTTTTTTTGCTTGAGATATAATTAATTACGAGAACCAAATATGATAATATTCCTCGATTTACCTAGTTGGACATATTATAGTACTCTCAATTTCAAGTTGTGCCAAATTACAATAAAATTCTTAATCCGGAAATTGTTAACTGAATTCTTGGCTATAAAAATTAATGGAATATGTTCCATTTATAATTATCACTGCGATATCCATTAATGAAACACTTCTCTTATTGGAGTGAATAGAATTTTATAAATTGTATGAAAATATCTGGTGCGTAGACTTTCGCGGTCGTGGTCCATACTATCTGCTTCTGGGCTTCCGGGCTGGGACCGTGTCACTGGTATAACTGCTGTCGTTTCGTACCCACTCGTATGGGACATCTTCAGGCCTCAACTACTGCTATTGTCTGTCGCACTGAAACAGTTTCAGTGCTACAGACAGTGAAGATGTCCCATACGAGTGGGTACGAAACGTCGGAATTATTCCAGTGACGCGGTTTCAGCCCGCCAGCCCGGAAACAGTTAGTATATATGAAAATATATTTGAAACGTAACCAAAATCTATCCGACATCTTCGAAAATATAGTGACTTAATTTCAGGTTAATTCAAAAGATCGTGTGTTCAATTGAGATGTATTGATTTGTTAGATTCAAGCCAAAGGTGAACTTTATTCTTTCCAAGTGCATAAATGAGGAAATTTTTGCTGAAAATATTTTCTTCGTGTTATATAATTAAATTTACTCAAATGATTTCTTATTATTCATTTTAGTCGATTTGAGAAAAAATCACAAGTAAAAAAAAGGAGTTTAAAATGTTTTTCAGTCTATAGTAAGCACTTTTGATTTATGAAGGATTTAATTTGGTATTTTAAATGTTCAAGTATATTAATGGTATTCAAAGAAACTGCACTTTTGTCAGTTTTTACAATTCAAATATCATACATATGTAACTTATGTGTACTCAAGTTCATTTATGTATAGTATATACAGTTAATGTATCCGATTTGAACGTTGCTCTTCACAGTTCATCTAAATACAATATATATATATATATATAAATGAATGTTTGTCTGTATGTCCTTTATAGAATCGTAAACTATACATTTAATCATATGATGATAGCAAAGTTGTTGTGTATGAGCCCACGAAGGTTTCTAAGTTGGATTGGGTTGGGTCGGGTTGGGTTTCCTTCAAATTTATTTTAGTTGGTAGCGTAGCAACGCGCGCAGGGCACAGTTAGTGAATAATATTAAATAACATAGGGTAACAAAATGAAAAAAAAATTTGGTGCCGGAAATCTAACATCTGATTTTAGATGTTTTTAATGTGCTGATTCCAAAAATGCCACCAGATTTTTTCTATCAGCTCTAGTTTTTGAGATACAGGTTACAAGTTAATTGATATTTTTTTCTGATAAAGGACAACAAATAAAGAGATAAATATGTACTTAATCGTCAAAATAGAAATTTCCCAGAATGTAATTAGCCAAATGGAGACCTGGAATTGTCCCTGACCCAATGTTCCTATACTAGGAACTACTCAATACACTGCTCTTAATTACTTTTATACCTGTAATTGCCTATGACCCGATCCTTCTACACCTGCTTAGCTGTACTCGATTTAGTATATTACTGAGTTTTCCCAGGTAAAGTTGTGCTATCATTTTGCGTAAATTTTGGTAGTTTTGTAGTATCAAGACACTAAACTGAAACAATGGCAAGAAGAACTAAACGATCTTATAAGAGACCTGAATCTCTCAAAGGAATCCGCTGAATTACTTGCATCCAGATTAAAAGAAAAAAATCTACTTTGTCCAGGTACTAATATTACATTTTATCGTAAAAGAGATAAGGATCTGCTGCCTTTTTTCGCTCTGGATAATGACTTGGTATTCTGTTACAATATAAAAGGGCTCTTAGAAAAAATGGGTTTGCCTGAATACACTCCAAGTGATTGGCGCCTTTTTATTGACAGTTCAAAACGTAGTTTAAAATGTGTTCTTTTACATAACGGTAACAAATATGGCTCAATTCCTATTGGTCATTCTACTACCATGAAGGAAGAATATGAAACAATTGCATTAGTTTTAAGAAAAATCAAATACGAAGAACATTAGTGGGCAATTTGTGTCGATTTAAAAATGGTTAACTTCTTCCTTGGACAACAGAGTGGTTATACAAAATATCCTTGTTTTTTGTGCCTTTGGGACAGCAGAGATAAAAATGAGCACTGGGTTAAAAAAATGACCTTCAAGAGATGTTATGATTCAAGGAAAACAAAACGTGATCAACGAAGCTTTGGTTGCAAGAAAAAAAAATTTTACTTCCGCCCTTGCATATCAAGCTAGGCTTAATGAAGCAATTTGTGAAGGCTTTAAATCGAGATGGAAATTATTTTGGGTATTTATCACGTAAATTTTCTGGCATTAGCACGGAAAAACTAAAAGCTGGTATATTTGATGGTCCTCAAATAAGGCAACTTGTTAAAGATCCACAATTCACCACATCAATGAACGAGACTGAATCTAACGCTTGGTGTTCATTTGTTCAAGTAGTACAAAATTTTCTTGGCAATCATAAAGCAGAGAATTACGTAGAATTAGTGGAAACTATGCTTTCAAATTCTAATATTCTCGGCTGTAACATGAGTATAAAAGTTCACTACCTCCACAGCCACCTAGATCGTTTTCTAGAAAACTTAGGTGATTGTAGTGAAGAACAGGGGGAAAGATTCCATCAGGATATTAAAACTATGGAAGATCGTTATTAAGGACGATGGGATAGCCACATGATGGCGGACTACTGCTGGAGCCTTCAGCGAGACTGCCCTAGTAAACTCCATTCTAGAAAGTCGTATAAAAGAAAATTTTTATGTGATTAGTGACTAATGTAATTATGTAAATTAAGTTTTCAAAATAGAAATTTCCTGCAATAAATACTTAAATCCATGTGTCTTTGTTTTTTTAACTGTCAATAGTAATATTATATATTATAACAGTTATAACGTAAAATATATACACAATTTTTTAAAAAATCTCAAAAACTAGATCTGATAGACCAAATCTGAGAACTTTTTTACATTCTGCATCCAAAAATTACCCAGGAACAGTTAAAAAATCGCAGGCACCAAAATGTATGTTGGCCTGTGTAATTTATATTCCACTTATACACTCCGCGCAACATCAATAGGACCACCCGACTTGTTGCAAGCTTTCGGTGGTTTGAAAAACAATTCATTTACTAAAAATATAATGCAAGTTTGTAATGGTATGATATGGCAAATAATACGCATTATTGCGCAATAGTGCCTAACGTTATGCATTGTGTGACGTAAGTACCACATACATATAAAATGCACCGCGCCGGTTGGATACGACCAATAGTAAGCTACCGGATGAGTGTCGAGTTACAACGTGTATCCGGATAAACAAACATCTGTAATTAAGGGTATTGTGCAACGATGGGACGACAGAAGTGCTTAAGTATGGAAGAAATTGGAAAAATTGAAGCGTTCCATCAAGAAGGGTATTCCTCAAGGGCTACTGCAAAGAAAATAAGTCGATCACACCAGGTTGTGAACAATTTTATTAGGGATCCCGAGAATTATGGAAAACGTTTTAAAGGGCGAACAACATCCGTTACAACTAAGAGAGAACGTCGAGCCATATTACGCGAAGCATCGAATTCGGCATTAACGGCAAGACAAATCGCGAATAACGTTGGAACGAATGCATCGGCAAGAACTGTACAGAAGTTACTGAAGACCTGTCCGCATTTAAAACGTTTGAAAATTAAACGACGGCATCCTTTAAGGGAATTTCAGCGCACTGCACGTCTTCAGTTTGCTCGAGCAAAAATGGGGTGGACAAGAGAATGGCAAACTGTTATTTTCAGTGACGAGAAGAAGTTTAATTTAGATGGCCCGAATGGGTTTTCTTATTATTTCCACGATTTACGTAAAGATGAAGTGATTCAGTCACGAAGGCGAGCCGATGTTGGTTCAGTCATGGTATGGGGAGCTGTTTCCTATAACGGACCTGTTGATTTAGTAATAGTGACGGGCAGACAGAATTCGGAAAAGTACGTTCAGCTGCTGCAACAGGTGAAAGACAAATTTTCCAACGTTATGGCAGGTGGGCCATTTATTTTCCAACAGGATAATGCCAATATTCACACCGCGCGCATTGTTCGACGCTGGTTTCAAGAACAAGGCATGGAGGTTCTCGATTGGCCATCGCTCTCCCCCGACCTGAATATCATAGAAAATGTTTGGGGATGGTTGTCGCGTAAATTGTACTCCAATGCTACCCAATTCAGTTGCGCTGACGAACTAGAGCAGGCGCTGAAACGAAGTTGGGCGGAACTTCCCGTTGACTACTTGAGAACCCTGTATAATTCCATTCCATCCCGACTATTTGAGGTTATAAGAAATAATGGCAAAAGTACTCATTATTGAACAATAAAGTATTTTGTTATTGCAAACGAATCTTTTATTTTGTAGATTGGTCGTATTATACAAGTTTTTTAATTACTCTACTTATTGTCATTAGTAACGTACATTTGCACTGACTTTTACAAAAATTATATTTGGTACCTACATACATCTTTTTATCAACCCTCTTATTTTCGAAAATAACAATTCCAGCGCGCTACCATGTTTATACCAACTACAAATGTCATATATGCAGTTGGCCCTATTCATGTTGCGCGGAGGTAAATATAGTTAATTATGGTACTTGTAATTTTATATACTTTAGACGCTATGTTCAAGTGGTTTTGTTCATTACGAGTACTTCTCTACTATTTCTACGTTTCTCTCAGTTTTTTCTTTTTGAAAAAATTAGTGTTGTTATAAAAGACAAATCTGGAGCTAGTTTTCTTTCTATATTTAAGCGTCTTTGTGGTTTTCGATATATTTAAGAAATATTATGATTTAAAGAGATTTATTGCAAGGAATAGAAAGTATCCACATAATTTTGAATGTGCATACTTTAAGATAATTGATCAGTTCATGCTCCTTCGTGTCACGCAAAATTTATAGTGGTTAATTATAATGACGGTATGCAGAAATATGGGGGAGGATGCGTTTTGCCTAATCTAAAAAGAAATTCAGATATCATAACACATGTTAAATACTTTTGTTTTATGTTAACTTTATATTATATTAAATTTAATAAAAATCTGAAGTCTCATATTTGGTGGGCTTAACAAAAAACAAAACTATCCATAAAAGTAATAACCAAAATCGAAAAAAAATTGGAGTAGTGTTTACAAAATGCTTTTAAATGTAAATATATTTCTAAAAAAGGTATGAAAAATAATGAACCAATTACCAAGTTTTTATTATATATTGTATTTGTTAAATGTCTTTTTATAGTTCGAATTACATGGATTGTTTATTTCTTATTGTCTTCTTTTTGATAGAATTTAAATTGATTTCTTATTACAAAACTATTATTTTACCTTAAAGTTAGACTATTCCATTAATATTGTTTGTTATTGGTTGTAATAAGGCATTATCGTTTTTCAAATGTCGAATTGTAGTTACTCTAGACTTAATGGCTTTTCATAATTTTTCTGTGGCTTACTTTTAATAAATACAGTAATTTTGTAGAAAAGAATTACTTAATTTCATATTTTTTGAACTCTATTTAATTCCAAATAACATTAAAATACGAAAATTAAGGACGATTGTATAAGTTTTTTTTTATTAATTAGACGTTCACAAATATATCTACCACAAAAAAATTATAGACACGGATCATCATGCCTTCGTCTGGAAGAAGGAAGGGGTTCAGTATATTGTTGTCTACTCTTTATAATAGACAATCCCATTTTGCTTATAGTATCTTGATATTCAGATCTTCCTGTTCTGGCGGTGTAGTAGGAATCGAAATTTGCTGGCGTTGTTGCAAAATGTACTGGTGGACAGGGATCTATAGTAGGTCTGTTAAATGCTGAATATCTAAAGCTGGTTGGATCTCTGTAACCATTTCCTATGCCAATTGACTGACTCTTCACCGGCACACCCACTGGCGAATCTACAGCTGGCATAAGTTTAATGTATTGAGGCACATTCAGACCCCTTTTTATGTAATCTATTTGATATGTTGTTTGTAAGACATCATCTGTGTCACAAGAATTGTCTATCATTTCATTACTTAATGTAACCATTTGCGTATTCACCTCCTTCAATTCATCGTGCAAGATCTTTTCTTTCTCAGCAAGTTTTTCATATCGTTTCATATAAGAATCGTAAATATGCTCGCCGCAACTACATATTGTCTCGACAGGACCGGTCAGAAAAAAATTTACCGATTTTGTCTTAATAGGCGGTTGAGCTGGTCTCATAATAATGGGTTTGTCGAAAGGCCATTTGTATTCACTTTTGTTAGTCGTTAAAAAGCTATTCATTTTGATCTATTCTTCTGTTAGCACCTTCTTGAGCACAAAGAATTTTGAATCCGCGATAGTTTAACTACTGTGCATTGCCGATTTTTCTTTTATCCACTAATCGTTTTGTAATATTTACCACATAATTTAGTACAAATTTACAACAGTGGTAAAGAATAAAATTTTGCGTCAGCCTTGTCAAAATGTCGAAAAAATTCATGATTGACACCCGGTACTTATGAAATTCTATAATGTCAAAAATGATTACAATACTGTCAGTTGCCGTAACATATTTAATTGACATTTTCTGTGGCGAATAAGTATTGTATATGTTATTAAATGTAGTTTGAACTAAAACGAATGCTATATCAGGAATAAGGTGCTTTGATGGGATACAGTGTTAAATACCCAACGGATAAATCCATTTCTAAGAAAAAAGATATAAAAGAGAAGTATACAAATTAATATCGAAATGTGGTCTAACAAAATCTTGTTGAAAAGTTTAAATTTCATCATCATAAAGCTAGTTTACAAACTGTTCATGGATAGATATTGTAGCGATAGGTTTCTTCATTAACATTTGCCTCAAAAAATATTAAATTAATGATTCTTCTTCTGTACATAACAATATACCCACACTCCAATTTACCTCCGGCATGAAATCCACACCATACGGTCAGTTTTTGTTTTGTGGTTGTAATGGAGTCTCTTGAAGCATATGTGGGTTTGTTGCTGTCTAATAACGCATGTTTTCCTATTAACAAAGCCATTAAGCCAAAAATGAGCTTCATCGCTGAAGACAATTTTTTGATGAAATTCAGGATTTTCTTTCAACTTTAGCAGAGCCCAATCGGAAAAGTTTCGGCGCTTTAAATGATTAAAAAACTTCAGTTCTTGAGTTAATTTGATCTCGTAAGTGTGTAAGCCAACATCTTTACGCAAAATTCGCCACAATGTGGTTTGAAAGATTCCTAATTTCTGTGAATGTCTAAGAATCGACTGATTTGGCTCATTTTGAACTGAAGCACTTACTGCTGTGATATTTTCGATACTTCGACCTGTCCGTTGTCTAACTAGCACAGGAACATTCGATAGTAAATATTCTGACTCTGAATTTATCCACTATAGGACGCACGGTGTCTGGTGGGATATTTATTACTACAGAAAATTGAAGTAAGCTACAGTATTTGCTCAAATTTTTGAAGTAACTCTATCAAGTATCCCCTATCTTAAATTTTATTAGTGACTGTGGTTAATTGAATGAATCAACAAAAAAGGTAAAGGACCCCTTACCACATTAATGTTCGTATTCCCTATACGTATTTCGACAACTAAGTTGTCATCAGCAGAAATTAATCACGGTCTTGCATCTGGGCGTGCAGTAAACCAGTGTAAACCACTAAGTCTCTCGTAAAGTAGCTCCTAAGACCGAGTACATGGCATCTGTTTGGTTTTAACGTAAAGAACTTCGTGGATTTTTTGTGTGAGCTTTACCGCAGACTTAAGTGCGATTTTAGAATATGGAAATCATTAGGGAAAGGTCTGGACTGAATGATGGATGAATAACCAGATTGATTACAGATTTATATGAAAATATACATGTATTGTTTTTGTGGTTTTATGCGGAGTTACTAACTGGCTTCCTGTAATCAAATCCTGAGAGATCACTATACAATTTTTTTAAAGATTTGTGGAAGGCAAACTTCTGTATACAAATCGACATTTACAATTTCACCATATACAAAACGAGCTACTGCAGCTAGACTACTGTAATTAAAGAAAACATCGATCATCTTTTGTTGTCCCTTCCTAATTTCCAAAGACCTGAACAGTGGATTACTATTTTGTCTCCAGGTCATTTTTTATGTAGATTCTACATCGGTAATGATATGAAATACTTTCTTTAAAGATTCTTCATCAAACTTTTCTATCATGAACCGGTCTGCTTTCTTAGTTTAGCAAATGTAGAATGCACTAACGTGTCAACTCCTATACAGGCAGAAGTTTGTGTAAAATGATATTTATTGTAGATTATTCAATGTCTAATTCTTCTTGAATCTTTTTATCGGTGATATTTCGATTTCCTTATTTAATTGTCGTACTAATATCATCAGCACAAGAAACTACTACAGGTCGTACACGTAACTAACTATAGACAATGAAAGACTCCAGAAGGACCTATTGTTACATTAGATTTTGATAAATGATAAACTTCATGCATTGTCATAAAAATAATAACTTGAAAACCATTCTGTAGACTTTATAGATTAGATATTGACAAATTTATGACTTAAACACTAAAAAAATTGTATCTTTCTATACTTTAATTAAACGAAAACTGGAAACTGTCAAATGAATAGGTTGTCAATTTATGTAAACTTTTTATCCGATCTACACAGTCTGTCGCAGAGTAAACTGAACTTTTTTAAAACAGTTATTCTTAGTAGCGTCATCTAGTAAAAAAAAGTATGCGTCGGTAAGGCAGAGCTTTCGCCAATGTTATGTCAAAAAATCATGACATTTGCATTATTAGAACCAGAGAAATTGCGCATAAAGTTTGTATTTGGCATTGGTCGAAAAATGAATTTTGAACAAATAGCAAATATCAAGTTCTGTTTTAAACTCGGTAAATCGTTTACTGAAACATTTAATTTGATAAAACAAGAGTATAACGATGCGTGTGTGTGGTATGAACGATTTAAAGTCGGTTGTACGGACATAAACGACGATGAATATCCTAGTGAAAAAAATCTGTGGTTACGGAATGTAACATCGAACTCGTGCGTGAATTTATCAGAAATGAGCTGAAATCCTCATTGCGATACGCGGAAATGGAATTAAATCTTTCCAAAAATTTAATGCAGCGCATTTCAGGTATTCTATTGTAACTGGCAATGAGACGTGGTGTTTTCAATATGATCGAGTGACCAAGCATCAAATCTCTGAATGGAAGCATTCAAGCGAAGAAAGACCGAAAAAAAGCCGCCATTTGGAGAGGTCAAAAGTGAAGATAATGTAGATTTGTTTTTATGATTCGAAAGGCAAAAGGCGCAAAAAGCTTGTACCAACTATTCAAACAGCCATTAAAAAGCGCCAACAGCGATCTTGAAGGACGTCTCTAAAATCGAACTTAAAAATTCATTCGTTTTGTTAATTGCAAAATGTTGTATTGAGATCGAAGGTGACTACTTTGACTGAAATAAATGAATTTTATCAAAATAGTAAGCTTTTGTTCTTATTTTAAAAAAGTTCTGTTTTCTCTGAGATAGACTGTGTATAGCCTACTGGTAAAAATTTTTAGAGTCTATACTGCACAATATACGAATTATAATTTTTAATTAATGAATATAATTTAGGTTCAAATTAAAGCTGGTATTTTGATCAATATTATTATGATTTTATTACAAAATATTTTGTAGTTATACACGTTTCTGAATTTTAGTTTATGTGAAAATATTTCTCATTATATCTAGAACATGTGCTTTTCCATCGAAAATATATTAGAAAAACATAACCAAAAAATAGTATCATTAATATTATAACCATAGTTGGCTACGAATCTTTTTCATGTAAAATTTCATTAATATGTTTATACAGTTATATTTATACGAGATATCTTTTGATGCTGAATCTAATACAGTGAAACACAGTACTATGTTTCAAATTATTTTTATATTATTTCAAAATATTCATCATTAGAGCCAATACACTTTTGCGTTAGAAGGAACCAGTTCTTAAAATAGTTGTAAAGGTGTAAAATGTATTACCAAAAGAAAATGCAGTTGCAGATTTGAATCTAAAAATTTTATTTTAAGTTCCTCCTTCGAAGTTGCCTATTTGAACAACTAAAATATAGCAATTAGAACTCATAGAATTATATATGAGCATGTAGAAGAGATGAGCTTGACAAGAACATGGTTGCTACAAATAAGAGACGAATATTCCGAAGCGGAAATCTATACAAAAAACGCTCTGGGGCGCTATTCTTGAACGGTTCTGTATACGAAACGTCATTGAATATGTATACGATTGCATAATTTATATTTCTCAACTCGACGAATCGGAAATGATATATCGTATTCGATACAATTTTACTTAAACCGAGAACGACAATCGATTCGAAATTTTTGCGTAGATTTTCGATTTAAAAAAGATATGACGAGTTTCGACGAAATATTGTATTTTAAATGCGGCGGATGTAGAAGGAAGAGAACATAAAATTGTTAGATTTCGCCCAAAAATGGCTCGATTTAATTTAGATGATGATACCTTTATACATACGTCTACCAAAACCTTTGGTTAGGTGTACATATAATAAATATTTTAAGAGACTGACATATATAGTGTGTTGTACCCGAAAATCTGCGCTTGACTTAAAAGAAGTGTGATATTATTAATTATTACTATCCTTTGTTTGTTTTACAAAAAAAGTATTAATAGTATTGCGTTTCTTCGTAAATGTAGGTTATCATGTAGATACGTGGTTTGTTCAAAAGGAAAGATAAATTTTGAATTTTTTTGAAAAGTATTTATTTATTCATCAATATCCATTTTGTCCCCATTGGTGTGTGAGCTGCCAGTGCATTATTCTGGAAATGCGCTGGCCATAGCTCGTTCTTCGATTCCTTTATTAATTGTGGCAAAACGCTTTCGTTTCATTAGTCCACAGTTTTGGGAATATGAAAAAGTAGCAGAGCAAAACTGTTTGAGCCGATTATGCATGCTTCACGGAACACGTTGATGTGTGAGTTTTTCGTGAGCAGAATCCATGATTTTTTTTCCACAATTTCCGTTTGGGCCTATTGCTTCACGCAAACGTTGCATACTTCCTTTGATTATTTTTTTCAACATGATGCACCACGCCATTTTAATCGAAGAAAATAGTGAGCAAAACTTTCACATTTGATCGAACTTGGCGTGCATTTTCTCGGCCTTATGTAAAGCGCGTACCATTTATAAACACTTTTTTGAACAAACGCCGAATGTCACAGTCAACATTTCAAGTGCCTTGGAGCACTTTATTTAATTTTTAACGCAAAATTTAATAGATATTCTTTGATTCATTTTTATCAAAAGTCAAAAATCGAAGAACACACAAAACGTGACTAAGCTTTTCAGTTGTCAACAACAAACTACTAATCCAAATTTTCTGATAATGCCAACATATGACTAACACATGTGTACTAACATAACGGGCTTGAAAAAAATTTCGATAATCGAATGTACATAGCGCGCGAAAATTCAAAATTCACCTTTCCTTTTGAACAAACCACGTATTTTAATGTTGCGCGAATATGGACGAGAAAAAAAATGAAATAAGCAATTAATATAATTAATATACAAGATTTATAGAGACAACATTTTAGATATTTTATAGAAATTTGTTTATAAAATACACCATACACATAGCGGTAATTTTTTGATGAAATTTAATTCCCTAAGATTAAGGAACATTCACTAGTTTTTTGATAACAAAGGTTCAATTGCTGTGACATGAGTGGTTGATAGGATAAAGAAAGGAATTTTTGCCAACTGCGTTAAAGGCTCTTGTCATTAACAGGCCGAATATATTCAATGAGACATGTCCGTAAAAATTTTATTACGTATTATATTATGGTATCCATTGTGTTCACATTTTGTGACAGTTCAACCTATTAAAGACATACATACATCCATTACCTCTCTGGTCATCCACATAACCAAAAGCATAACACGGCAATAGCAATGAACAACAGAATCGTTCACATTAGCAATAGAAAGTTTCTTAATAACAACCTCAAACTATTTAGGATTTTCATTAACAATGGTTATCCTAAGCATATCTTAAAAATTTTAATATACGAGGGAGCGTTTTTATATTCGCGGAATGGGGGACAAGGGGTGGAAATAAAAAAACCAAATTATTTTTCTTTTTCAATATATTCACCTGCAAGACGGATACATTTTTCACATCTTTCAATTAATTTATTTATACCCTCATAAAAAAATTATTTCTCTTTATCTGCAAAATACGCCGAAACTGCCTCCTTGACTTCATCATCGGCAGTAAATTTTTTAACCCGCAGCTCTTTTTTCATTTTCGGAAACAGGTAATAATCACTCGGGGCCAGGTCTGGGCTGTAGGGTGGGTGATTCACAATTTCGAAGCCCACCTTATGCGCGTTGTCATGCAAAAGCAGAACACCTTTTGTCATATTCCCCGTCTTTTCTCTTTAATGGCTTCTTTTAGTCGCTCTAATATTGAAGGTAATATTCTTTATAGAAACACCTTTATCTTTATAATCAATCAACAATATTCCTTCCGAGTCCCAAAATACCGTTGCCATGAGTTTCCCAGCTGATTGTGACACTTTAAATTTCTTGGGAGGTGCTGTGCCCTTTTTATGCCACTGCATGGAGTCTTGTTTGGACTCAGGTTCATAATGATGAACCCAAGTTTCGTTTCCAGTAACAATTCCACTCAATACACCATCCTTGTCTTCATTACAGAGGTCCAAAAATGCACGCGAACACTTTACGCGCTGTTGTTTTTGCGGCGGCGTGAGCATTCTCGGCACCCATCTTGCGCTGACCTTAGACATGCCGAGATGATCGTGTAGGATTTTAAAAATTGTTGTATCGGATACTCCAACCATTTCTGCGAGTTGTTTCTTCTTTAGTCGAGCATCTTCGAGTACAATTTGTTCAACTTTTTGGATAAGTGCTGGCGTGGTCACCTCAATGCTCCTGCCCGGCCTCGGGTCGTCTTCATGGGATTCCCTTCCTTGTTTAAATAAACTATGCCACTTGTACACCATGGTTTTTCCTGGACAAGAGTCGCCGTAAACCAATGACATCTCATTCATTATGGTCGCGACTGATTTTCCTTGCCTGGTAAGGAACTTTATAACGGCACGATATTCGATTTTTTCCATATTTCACTTTTCACTCCTGATTATGTTACTTGGTTGACGATAGCTCAAAGACTAACTGTCTAATAACAATGAAACTTCGTATTTATACTAATCATGAGTCGCTGCACAGGCCACGCCCCCAATGCGCCTACTCACCCCTCTACAACCCGCTCATTCCGCGAATATAAAAACGCTTCCTCGTACAATACCAACTTTTACGGCGGACCTACTGAGGAAGAGATGCCCTTATTTGTATATCGAAAGTTGCCTTATATATCAGGTCTCACGGAAAAGATTATGAAGGTGTTTAAAGATTTTAAACATCTAGAGATTGCCAAATATAATATCACTAATTTGCATACACTTTACACAAAATCAAAAGATAAGACATCAATAGGGTCTACAAGATCAATTGTGTCTATAAGATCAATTGTGTAAATTGTGGAGGTTGCTGCATTGGGCAGACTTCGCAGTGGCCCAAACAGCGACTAACCCAGCATAGGAGTGATTGCCGGGTGGTCAAGAATTTATGTGCACTAGCACGGCACTGCATCGATGACTCACATACGTGTGACTTTGAAGGCGTTAAGATTTTGACCACGAAGTTTATTCTTCACATGTGGGAACAAAAAGAAATCGCTGGGTGCTAGATCAGGACTGTACGGCGGATGGCTCATCAATTCAATGTTTTGCCCGGTCAAATTTTCAAATGTTTGAACCGAACTGTAAGAGCTCGCATTGTCATGGTAGAGAATGATCTGTCGTTTTCGGTTTGTTTTCCTTATTTCTTCAAAAACTTTTGGCAAAGAAATAGTTGTGTACCATTCAGAAATGACTGTTCTACAACTCTCTAAAGACACGGTTGCAACGTGGCCGGTTTTTCCGAAAAAACAGGCGACCATTTGTTTTGATGTGCTTCGAGCGCGAATAACTTTTGTTGACTTTGGCTCATCTTGGAATAGCCACACAGTCGACTGCGGTTTACTATCGGGCTCATATGTAAAGAGCCAAGATTCGTTACCTGTGACGACTTTATAAATGTTCTTTGAAGCACCGCCATTGTATTTTTTGTGCATTTCTTGGCACCTATCGACGCGAATCCTTTTTTGAGCGGTTGTCAAATTATGTGGTGCCCAACGTGAACATAGCTTCTTAACGACTAAATGTTCATGCAGGATCTTATGCACGCTAGTGTTACTAATATCTAGAGATGCCTCGATCTCACGGTATGTCACATGATGGTCTTGCATTATCAATTCAGACACTGCATTAATGTTTTCCGACACAACAACATTTGTGGGACGACCTTCACGAAATTCATCGATCAAAGAACGCCGTCCAAGTTTGAATTCACTATACCAACGATATACTGTAGTTTTTGATGGTGCTTTATCACCATATAAAGAATTGAGTTCGTCCATGCATTCTTGTTGAGAAAATCCACGCCGAAAGTTATAAAAAATAGTTGCACGAAAATGTTCGCGATTTCATTCTATTATTTCGCTTACATAAAATTTTCAAGATACTGTCAACAATAGAAATAGCGGATAGGCAATATATTTATTAATCTTGACGGTTTTCAAGGTAAATAAATATATTGCCAAAAATGACAAACTTCACGGTGGAATCATCGGATAGGAGGCAACACTAACAGTGTTGCCAGTTCCCGAAATATAAACGGCTACCTCGTATAAGCTTTAAAATCCAAATTTTGATTTAATAAATTTTCGTTAATTATTTTTTGAAAATAATTAATCGTTTTTGAAGATCACATAAGTTTTGTATTATTTTTAAGGCATTTGTATAAATGCCTTAAAGATTACCCATTTCTTTTCATAAATGCTTTTTTTTTTTTGATCAATAAGGTTGATATATAACCTCTTTCCAATTAACTTTTGTAAATTCTGTATACGCATTTCGACAACCAAGTTGTCATCATCAGCAGATAATTTCAAAGTGTCGCACCTGGTAAAACACGGCGAAAAAATTGAAAAATCAAACTCCGTACGCGATCCACACCCCTCAAAACTGGTTTTGAGCGGTGTGGAAAGGGGTTACATATCAACCTTATTGATCAAGTCAATCAACCACAGGCTCCATCAAATTCAACTTCAACTTTCATAAATGTATTTATTTAATCTATTGGGTTGGCAACTAAGTACTTTCTGTTTTGTAGTATAAAATAAAACACTTTTTTTTTAAACAAAGAATAGTTTTTAATCAATTATATATTTTCCATTTTGCTCAATGACCTTTTGCCAATTATATATTTTCCATTTTGCTTAATGACCTTTTGCCATCTTTCTTTCAGCCGCATGATTCCGCGCTCATTAAAATTTCTGGTCCTTATCAGCAAAAAACTGAACCAGGTGCGAGTGAAGGTCATCGTCATTTGTGAAAGTTTTACCATTCAAAGAATTCTGCAAACTTCGAAATAAATGGTACTCAGATGGTGCTAGATCAGGGCTGTATGGGGGATGTGGCATCACTTCCCAGCCAAGCTCCAATAGTTTCCCACGAGTTGCCAAAGATGTGTGAGGCCTTGCATTATCTTGGTGGAAAACTACACCTTTCCGATTTGACAATTCTGGCCGTTTTTCTTTGATTGCTTCATCCAGTTTTATTAATTGTTGGTAGTAAATATCAGAATTGATCGTTTGGTTCCTTGGAAGCAGGTCAAAAAAACACAACACCTTTGTAATCCCACCAAACTGACAGCATGATCTTTTTTGGATGCAATTCAGCTTTCGATGTGGTTTGAGCTGGTTTATCGTGTTTGCTCCATGATCGTTTTCGAACTATGTTACTGTACAGGACCCATTCTTCATCACCAGTGATGATTCTTTTTAAGAAAGGGTCGGTTTTATTTCGTCTAAGGTGCATATCGCAAAAGTTGATTCTTTATGTTAAATGAATTTCTTTCAATTCGTGAGGTATCCAAATATCAAGCTTCTTAACTAGCCCAAGACATTTTAAATGTTTTTCAATTGTTTGTGCGATACATGTAGCCTCTCCGCAACCTCTCGAACAGTTATATTCCTTTCAATTATGACTTTGATTTGGTCATCATCAACTTCAGTAGGCCGACCAGATTTTGCTCATCTTTTGAGGGAAAAATCTCCAGAACGTTTTTTATACCAATTCTGACACGTGATCTCTGTTAAGCAATTAGCACCATAAACTTCACATATCTTTTGTGAGCCGCAGCAGCTTTCTTTCCTTGACGGAAATAAAATAGTAAAATATGTCGAAAATGTTTGTTTCTGCACTCCATTTAAAATTAACCCACAACTAATAGCTTTAATAAAAATCACGCACTACTTGCTTCTGAAGTTACAAAAATGTGACTATATCACGCGACAAACGGTAAAGTACAGCACTAACATACGTTATACAAAAATAAAGCAACGCTCTCTATCAGTAAAAACCGAAAGTACTTAATTACCAACCCAATAGTTAAATTTAGTAAATCATATATCATCGTAGGTCGCAATTTATTGTTTTATTTATTCGAATGTTCTATTAACTGGATACTAAACTTGATTGATTCAAAAGAACTCAGCAGAAGTTTATCAAATTCACTAAAGAAAGTCTCAATTTCAAAAATATTGTATTATGCTGTATGAAAACTTATCTCATAATGTAGATTTTATTATAAAAATTTTAGATACTTCTTCAAAAACCACGGCAGTAAGTAAAGGCTTACTCTCGTGTTCATCAAACATATAGAACATTTATGTTACATAAACAGATTTAGTAAAAGTGGACTAAGAATTCTCTTCTCATTAATTTCGATTCTTTAAGATATCAATTTTTGTTTGACATGACCTTATTCATTAGTAAAGCGAATGAAACCGAAATGAAAATAGATTTTGTGTCTATATATTCAAATAAAATATATTCGAATTCACATCATGTTAAATAATATCTAGAGATCGGGTGTTATAAACAAAAATGTGGATCGAGATTACAGCAAGTCTGCGACCTGGGGTCAATTTGATACTAAAATGGTAGTATACTCGTGGCTACTTAAACTTCAGTTTAGTGCAGTTCGATTTGTTAGTTTCGTTTGTGTAAAAGTGTTCGTGTACTCTTTTGTGGTCTAATTGTATTGTTGTGTGATGAATGCATTGACGATTGGAAATTAACAAAAAAATTAAAAAAAGGTAAAGTTTTTGTTGTTATTTACATACCAACATTGTTTAAAATGTGCGTACGCGCTTTGACAAAACGTTCTAAAAATATATTTCTGTCCTAATTTTTTAAATACATTAATTTTTAAATATATAAAAGCGAAACCACAAATTAAATCAAGAGACAATTAGATTGCAATAATAAGTGTTTTATAATCGTATACACAATAACAGGAGTGTTTTTTAAATGGTACATGAAACAGTGCTATTATCTCTATAAAAAGTTTTCAAATTATAACAAATTACGAAACCAGAATCATATTTTGTTAAAATGTACATACACATTTTTAAATTATTGTTTATTGTGTTTAGAAAACAGTTAAGCACCTTTAGTGTTTAAATAATGAAATAGCTATTAATATTTCTCGATGAATTAGGAATGATTATAATATTCGCAGCCACCAAAAATTAACCTCAACTCTTTTTGAAATATACTTTGGCTGGCAATTGTTTGCAAGTTCAATTCTATGAGCTTTTATATAATATCTATTAGCAATAAACATTGAACAAACACGCATTATTGTTAAGACGTTCACTTATTTTTATTTTTTTAATTATAGCACATAACGATTGTTTTGCCATATAGTGGCTTCTTCATATTTTTAATTATAGTAAATAACGAATATGTTTGTGTAACAAATAGTGAATTCTATCAATATTTTTGATGTAAACTTACATTGTAAATAAGAATATTTAATGTGTAACAAATCTATATATATTTATATTATACATGTTTAAATCAATATGATTACAAGAAGCCCAGTTATGGTGAACAATTAATGACTCTAACATTATAAAGACGCAATGTTTTCAATTAAAAACTCTACGAGACATTTGTTAAGTTCGTCCATGTCTGCATGAAGATTTAAATATGAAAACGGTGAGAACAGAGTGAATAGTATTAGAGTAGACTTAAATTAGTGGCCATTCCAATCAACATGCAAAGAAACTGCTTGTTACTACAAGTATTAAGAGACTAAAGTGGTATCATCTGTCAGACCTTCAGTGCCCATACATGGTGTTTAGCAAATGCTAGTTTGGTCCAATAAAGAGTGTTTTTTTTGGAGGCGGAGAACTCTAAATTAGCAATACTATTTTCTGTAACAGCCGTTTTGACAGATCTCGATTGTTTTGAAGTCAGTTTGGTTTGGCAATTCATCATGAATTGACTTACGCCAGAGCAAACCTTCGCAAATTGTTCAAATTTATTTTGAAAAACAAGGCTCAATTCGAGAAATTCATCGGGTATTACGTACATTTTATGGTGCTCATAATCGTCCAGCGGAGTGATTAATTCGAGAAACTATGGATTGTTTTCGCAATATGTTTACTCTAAACGATAATACGTATCCCGTAAGACGTCGTGCAATGTGCACACAATAAGCGATTGATGGTGTGCAGTGTAGTGTTGATGGTGATCCAAATACATCAATTTGTCATCGTGCTCAACAATTAAGCTTGTGTCCATCTACTTTATGAAAAATTTTGGGTAAAGATCCTGATTTACATGCTTACAATATTCAACTTGTACAGAAATTGAAGCCACACGATGATCGTTCGTGCCATATAGTTGGCGAATGGGCCAAAGGAAACATTGATCCACAATCCCATTTGAAAATTTTGTTCATTGATGAAGCACACTTTTGGTTAAATGGCTATATCAATAAGCAGAATTGTCGCGATGATAATCCACACGTCATTGTTGAAGCACCATTACATCCAGAAAAAATCACCGTTTCTTACGCTTTATGGGCCGGTGGAATCAATGGTCCATATATCTTCAAAAATGATGGTGGTTAGAATATTACAGTCAACTGTGAGCGGTACAGAGACATGAGAACTAACTTTTTATTTGTTTTAATTGCAAAACATTAAAGCGACAATTGCCAAATAACGCACTGTACTATTAATTTGCTGAAAGAAACATTTGACGAACGATTACTTTCACGAAATGGACTTGTTAACTAACCACCTGGATCGCGCGATTTGACGCTATTAGATTACTTTTTCTGGGGATACGTAAAGTCGCATGTCTAAGCCGATAAACCTGAAACAATTTAGCACTTGAAAACCAACATTCGACGTGTTATTGCCGAAATACAGTCTGATTTATTGTGAAGAGTGTGTCAAAATTGGACCTTCAGATTACGCCAGTCGCGGCGGTCATCGAAATTATATTCGAACATTAATGTCATAAAATTATGTTTTAAATAAAGTCAATTTCATGGATATTAAAAACATTTTTCTGTTTTATTTCAATTTAAAATTCTCCGCCTCCAAGAAAAACACCCATTAGTTCAACTAGTGTAAGTTTTCTTGTGGTTTTCTCGGTATTAGTGTAACTAGAGTGTTTCCCATAAGTTATTTGGATAAAAATATAGCACCTAATGAATGTTGTGCAATAAAACTTCTAATGGAGAATGTTGGTAGACAATATCTTAATGTGCTAAGATCAAACATATTGTTTATTGTCCACTTTGTATAGATTATAGTTAAACATTCAGTTTAAAAAATATAGTGAGACGTTTGTCTCTGTTTATTAATTTATTAAACGGTTTGATTTTCTAAGTCTAATTTTTCTAAAAAAGTCTAATAAATTTAGGTGTTTTTTTGCTCTCTATATGCATTTTGCAGTCATAAATTGATACATAGCTATTACTACTAACTAAACTAAATAATTGTTAAAAAAAAGAAGAATCCGTATCTCTACATTTATGAATGAGTTACTATGCTCTAATATACGTTTATCTGAAATACTTCCTCTTTGGCCAATATAAACACCTAGACATGGACCAGATTCCTGACATTCTTTTATTACAAATTTTGTTCTTGTCATTTTTAAAATATTTCGAAAGTGTATTATTAGTTTTGAAAGCTATTTGTACATTTAATTTTTGAAATAATGTTCATAATTTAATTCAATATTACTTTATACAGTTAGGAAAGTCTGTGTACACCCATCATTAAATTTGAACATCCCGCTATTTTTTAATATATTTATTTCTGTTTAACGACATTATAAAACTTTAATAACAATACGAAAGCTGTTATTATTTAAAATCACAAGAAAATTTGGTAAATATTCTAACGCCGATGTCATATGAAATATTCTCTATTGTAAGACATAGCTTTGCAACGAATTTGATAGACATTTTTCATAGTATGTCAACAAATTCATGTGATATGCATGAGTTAATATGAAACTCCCAAACAAATAAATTCTTAGGCCAAATAGTCAAATTAATCGGTGAAACCCGTTTTGCAGTGCTGTATAATAAAAAAAATTCGAAATATTGAAAGTGTTTCGACAGTTCCGGATATGTATATGTACTTCGGATACATTTCCTAGAAGTAAGCGTCCAAAAGCTTTGAATTTAAATGCATAAATAAGTGCGCCGAATATAGCACCTGTACAGATGAAAGTGAATACTGAAAAGGAAGTGCATTCAGAAAAAGAATTTTAAGAAATGTCAGTTGTAATGGAAGAGTATCACATAAAAAATCTTTCATTAGTGATGTTAATAGCTACCTATTGTATAGCATAGAGACAGATCAATGATGGCGTGGAGATCTATGGCGGCGATTAATATGGGTAGTTTAGTATTTATTGGACAGACTATTGATCGAGGAGTATATTTCCATGCCTTGAAAAAACATATGGAAATGATTAACTAATAAGAAATCATTGACAAAAGCATTATTGGAAGATTGACAAAATATCACAGAAAATTTAATTAAATCCATTACCAAAAGACTTATAATAGAAGCTAATGAGGAATCAATAAGGTATTACATATTTTCGATTTAATTTAATTCAAGAAATTATTTTTGTTATTCTCACCAAAATTTTTGTTTTGTTTTAAATAACAACAGCTTTCATTATGCTATTGGAGATTTTTAATATTGCTTAATGGACATAAATATATTCCATTATAATGCAATGTTTATATTTAATGATTTTCAATGTTTATGGAACGTTGCGAAACTTTGACGGAGTTTATTGGTAATATTCTTATTAATTTTTGGCTAAATATTTGACATAATTTTTTTGTACAGCTTTTTGGACAGAATACTATTTACTTGGAAGTTATAGCCATTATTACTTGCAATGTGCAGTAAATACCACAAAAAGGTTTACGATATTACCGAACGTATATCTGCCGAATTCATATACAATGGTCTTTATAACTTGTTATGTAAACAAAACTTTGGCATTCACAGTATGTCTGGCTCATAACGTTTGAGTACAAAAGTATAAGATTTGTACGTAGTTCGTGTAGATATAGTAGTACACATAATATACGAATAATTCTTTTCTTTGATTTTCTTTATTCCCTATATATATATATATATATATATATATATATATATCATGAGTGCGTAATATTCTATAACAATTACATTCCTTAGTGATTAAATAGACTTTCGAATTAATTTATAAGAAACTATTCTGATAATTCGATTTCACGAATAAAATGTACGAGGGTAGTTTGACAAGTAATGAGAATGGAAAAGAAAAACGAATTTTTTAAATACAAAATAATTTTTATTTTTCAATATATTCTCCTAAAAGAGCAATACATTTATTCCAACGATGCTCCAATGCCCTTATGCCATCTCTAAAATGCGATTCCGGAAGGCTTGTAAAATACTCATTTACGAAGATGATAAGCTCGTCGTTAGACGAAAATTTCTTTCCACCTAGTGCCGTTTTCAATTTTGGAAAAAGGTGGAAGTCGAAAGGGGCTAGATCCGGCAAATAAGGCGCATGCGGTACTAATTGGAAATGCAATTCGTGGATTTTGGACATCTCAACTATGCTGGAATGCAAGGGAGCGTTGTCTTGGTGAAACAGAATCCTTTTCTTTGCCATTCCTGGCCGTTTAGCACGAATCTCAACATTTAATTTGTCCGTTTACTGTGGCACCTTTCTGAAGGTAATCAATGAGTAAAATGCAGTTTGAATTCCAAAAAATTGATGCCATCATCTTGTTTGCCAATAAAGTGGTTTTCCCTTTCTTTGGAGGTGCAGAACCACGTTCTAACCATTGTTTCGACTGTTGTTTAGTTTCGGGTGTACTGTAGTGTATCCAAGTTTCATCGCAAGTAACAAATCGCCTACAAAAATCAATCGGTTTCCGCTTATAAAGGTCCAAACACTCATTGGAAATGCGCAAACGAGTGAACTTTTGATCAGTCGTAAGCAGTCGCGGCACCCATCTTGCCGAAAGCTTGAAAAGGCCCAATTCTTTCGTTAAAATATGGTGTACGCGTTCTGTTGAAATGTTTACCATGTCTGCTATTTCTCTCACTTTGAGTTGTCGATCTTGCGTAATAATATTATAGTTTGTTATAATCATTTCCTTAGAAGTCACGATTTTGGGTGCTCCAGAGCGCGCTTCATCAACACAGCTTGTTCTACCACGTTTAAATTCATTTACCCATCTACTTATTGTGGCGGATGATAGAGTAGATTCACCTAATGTTTCCCGTAACTCATCTTTTATTTCGCTAGCTTTTATACCCTTAATTACGAAGTAGTTAATCACCGTACGATACTCTGTTTTTCCATTTTAACAAAACGACGTGTTGCTTCTTTTTCAACCAGCTGTCAAAAATAAACTAATCAACCGATTTATCTAAATATCGGAATGTAAACATGTGAATAGGGAACCTAAAATACAGTGTATTTGTTTTACCAATTAGAGCGCCACCTATGTGTCATTCTCACTACTTGTCAAACTATCCTCATATATAAATATATATTTAATATTAATGTTGCATTCGATCATTGACATGATTGACATGGAAAGTTTTGCACCAAATTATTAACGGGATTAAAATTACGTTAATAAATTAAATATTCTATAGAAAACAGTATGCAAAAGGCAGTGCGAAAGTTCGTTGCTCACATTCCGCAATTTTTTGCTATTTTGAGGAGAAAAGTTAATATATACATTTTTTTAAATATGTGTGAGACACACATACACACACAGAGGGAGAATGCAGTTTTTGAAGCTTTTTGCTATTAAGTCGAAAATGTAGACAAACTCGCGTGCTGTTTCAATTGCACACTTTGTATATCATTATTCGTTTTTTTTTAATAAAATATATAAGAGTCCTCTTTCTAGATTAATATCGCTACGACTCGACCTACAAATATTGCAAATTGCGTAAATAGAAGAAGCTTTCCGATAAATAGATTTAATCACCGAGACGCTCGTTTGCTGACAGAAAAAGAGTGGACCCGGTTTGATCGACATATCGTAAAATTTATCAAAAAACAGCGACTACCACTGCCGCTTTAGATGCCCATTAGATAACTATGCTATTAACATACGTAACATCCAAGAGTATACGCCTTTACTGCAATTGAAAATTTCAAGTAAATTTGAAATTAATCAAATGTTTGTCGACAAAAGCAATGGTAAATACTCGTTTCGTATAATACCAATACTCGTCAGCTTACTTGACCTTATCGAACATGCAGAATCTATAAGTAACGCTTAAAATGGACAAATATTAATGAATTTTGGTTCATTATAGGCGAGAAACTATTATAGTCCATTTTAACAAATGTGTATGCTTGTATGTGTTTGTAATGAGACTTTATAAGAATGATAATTTATAACTGAGTTTGCGTTGTAATCGAGTCTATTATAAGTGGATTTCATTTGCGTTAAAAAATGTGTTGTGTTCATGTTTCGATATCGGTTTTTTTTATTTATAGGTCACTGTATTTTTTGAAAAATTCCATGCCTTATTAACCGAAATGGTAATATATACAATATATACTAAATACGAAGTCGAATATATGTTAATTTGGTACGTAGACTTTCGCGGTCGTGATCCATGCTATCTGCTTCTGGGTTTCTGGGCTGCACTGAAACCAGTTTCCGTGCAGTAATTCAGCCCTGAAGATGTCCCATACAAATGGGTACGAAACGTGGGTAGATATACAAGTAACGCGGTTCCAGCCCGGAAACTCAGACGCAGATAGCATCGAATATACAATATGTTATTCGCATTTATTGTCCATATGTGCATATACATAGGTTACCTAAAACTGCCATTATTAATACTCTCTCCCTTTTAATATCACTAACGCTGTATACCAAGGTATCTATTTTTGAATGCTGGCATATTTAGATAAATATTACGCTCCTAATTCTTTAAGAAGTAGATCATAAACTTTCTGTTCTACCGTCCCACGTTTTTTTCATTAATTTCTATCTATTTTATAATATGAAGCTATTAAAAAAAAATTAAGTGTTTTTATACCATTGAATAAATTAGTTGTTCCATAAAGCAATATTCTAGTTCTGTATTTAATTACTGAATTGTAAGATAATTTTTTTAATTTAGTAATTTTTATCAATATTACGCCACAATTTTTCAATAAAATTAATCTTTTTAACCTATTTTCAAAGAATTTGTTGGAAATATCCTTTATCGATTGGTTTCAAATTCTAAAATCTCGTATTACGCATCGACTTTAAAAGTCTAGCAGTAAATGACAGTCGTTGGATACAGATCAAGAGAATGTAGTGTAATGTAATTCTAGCTTTATTCGTTTGAAACTTCCTTTATTCGATGGATTGATCTTGTATTATCTTATTGGAGTAATGGTCCATTAAGCATCAGAGATAAGAAATTGGACAGTTGTTTAGAGAAGGGTGAAAGTGATACTGTAACTGAAAGACAATATTATTTCGTAATTTTAGATTTATCTTATTAAATAATAGAAAATAAGCGAGCTTTTAGTCCTCAGGAAATATTTTTTTTCAGTTATATATATATATACACACAACCATACTCAGATGTATTAGACACCCCAGGTAAAAACCCTTATTCTCGGTATTATCCAAGTCTGACGGAAATAAACCGTAAAAATAGTTAATGGTATTTACAGAAATGCGTTTTTGAATATCCTAGTTAATCCTCTATTGAAAAGAATAGGTGGAAAGGGGAAATTGTGGATTTTAGAAATTTAGTATCATTCTAGCAGTGTGTGAGCAACGTGCGTTTGTGAGTTTGTGGTAGAGATCAATTAGATTATCCTATTTTTTCACGTTGTGTCAGTTATTTGTTGAAGCATAATGCCTAAAACACGCGAGTTGCCGGTAGGGGAACGCGCCCAAATATTGTAATAATAAAATGTTAAATTTTTCAACTATACTCTGATAATAAATTACGTACCTTTAAATCTTAACTATGTATTTTAATACTATCATACCCAACAAAAGACAAAGATTGCGAAAAATTGGTAGGCGGTAGAAAAAAATTGATTGAAAATTTGGATTCAGCACACCAAAATACATAAGAAGCAGATCGAACTTTGAAAAAAGTTTTTAAAAAATATTTATTGGTTGGTCTGTGCAATCAGTCGCCGTTTCACATAAATGAATACATTCTGCTATTCATCGGAGCATGATTCTAGTAACTATCTATAGTTGTGAATTAGTGTATTAGAACGCCAACAATTCGAAGATAACCAAATTATAGCTGGCGATTTTGAAAAAGGTTGTATAATACATTAGACTACATGAGATAGGTATTGTATTTCGACTAATACAGAGAAATACTACTATACTCTGGATGACTTAGAAGAATAATCGAAGGATAAGGTAGAAGACTAAGACTGTTCGCCCTTAGGGATCGACATAGTACCTTAAGGTCTGTGAGACATGGTCTTTTTTGTGAAAATAGTTGGCCTGCTTTCTATTGCCCAAGTCTAATACTGCTTCTCGTTAATCGGCATCGCATTCTTAGATTAGAGTCGTGTAATGTATTGGCAGATTGGCCTGAAGAATTGAATAATACTGTTCTTTTAAATGAATCTTGTTTTAGTTTGTAGATTCTCGATGGTCGTAGACGAGTCAGACGTTGACGATGGGAAGCTAGTTTCTCAATTTTTGTGTAGAACGCGAAATCGCATTTACTAGAGAATTTAAAATTTGAGATGGAATTAGCGTAGTAGGTAGGACTCCTTTAGTATTATTTAGATGTCATTTAAATGCTCGAACGTATATTTAGGATCTTCTGGAATTATACCGTTTATTTAAGGGCTAAATAATGCCATATTCCAGTAAGATAATGCTCGTCTTTATATTATAACTATTATATTACGAATTCTGCAAGAGTCCAATATTAATATTTTCAGTTAGCCTGTGCGATCACCAGACCCCCATAAAACATATCTGGAATATAATAAATCGAAGAGTTGGTATGCATGATAACCTTCCAACACTTCTTTTAACAGTTACATGATGCCCTACAAGTTGCTTGGAATGACCTTAGAGATGAGTCCATACAAAATATTTGTGAAAACATGTCCGGGCGAACATCAGAATATTCCCGTTTAAAATGACTGGTAAATCATTATTAAATTTTCTCTATAAAGGGTGTCCATCCATTTCTTTATTTAAAAAATTTAATCATTTATCATTCCCGATACAGTAAAATATTCGTTAAATGACGAGAAAAGTGTTTATGTTTTAGAAAACTAACGAGGTGTATTTAGCAAAAATTCAGATTTTACTAGCCTGAGACGACTTAACAGGAAGAGTTTTCCTACAGATTCACTAACTCAACTGAAAGACTATTTTAATTACGTAAAAATCCATTATTAGACACTGAATGGTCATTTTCTTCATACAAGAGCATTTTTTACACCAAAATAAACATCGTTTACCGAAAAGGATGTAGAGATTTACGCCATATTACAGATGTTTACTATAGTTAATTTATATTGTAATATTATATAATGCCACATAATATATTAATGCTACATTCTCGTAAGACAATGCCAATCCTCACGTTGCTCCTCTTACATTATGATTTCTGCAAGAGTCCAACATCAATATTTTCAGTTGTCTTGCGCGATCGCCAGAGCAGTCACCCATTGAACATCCGTGGAATATGGCAGGCTGAAGGGGTCGCCTACCGCTCTAACCTTCCTTAGAACAGCGATATGATGCTACAAGTCGTTTCAAGAGATTTAAAATGAGCTTCCAGAAGAGTCTATAAAATATCTGATCAGAAACATGTCCAGACGATTATCAAAATGTATTTGTTTATATGGAATAGCAACTCGTTATTAAATTTTATCTATAAATGAATTTTCCAATGAAAATTTAATGATTTATAATTCTCAAGACAACGAACATCTGTACATAATTTGATTTCACTGGATAATTAGTTTTTTGTCATGTATATATATATATATATAAGGTGCGCAACTAAGTTCTCGCTGTTTTCAAAAGATGGTTCCAGTAGTAAGTGCTGGTCGATTGTGACATAACCAAAACGTCATGAACCAAGCTTAGACATATGGTAAACAAACCGCTTTGACACATTAGTGATTTTGTTTTTGCGTCATATACTTTCGGTTGTGTGAAAATGTCTAATTTGTGCCAAATAATCGTCATTTGCTGGAACTCCAAAAAGTTTACGGAGATACTGCTCTAAGTGAAACAACGTGCCGTGATTGGTCCCGTCGCTTCAAAGACGGCGATTTCGATGTTGACGACCGTTCGCGTGAAGGAGGACCAAAAACCTTCGAAGAGGCTGAATTGGAGGCATTGCTCGATGAGGATCCGTGCCAAAGGCAAAAAGAGCTTGCGTCAGTATTAGGAGTTACCCGCCAAGCCATTGCCCAGCGATTGAATGCGTTGGGAATGATTAAAAAACAAAGAACTTGGGTTCCTTATGATTTGAAGCCAAGAGACGTTGAGCGTCGTTTTTTGCCTGTGAACAACTGCTCCAGCGGCCAAAAAAGGCAGGGTTTTCTTCATCGCATCGTTACGGGTGATGAAAAATGGATTCATTACAGCAACCCAAAGAGAACAAAATCATGGTGACTGCCCGATCATGCTTCTACGTCGTCAGTTCGGCCGAATATTCACGTTGCGAAGGTTTTGCTGTGTATTTGGTGAGACCAGGGCGGAGTTTATTATGAGTTGTTGAAACCGAACGAAACCATCACTGGGGAACAGTACCGAACGCAATTGATGCGATTGAGCCGAGCACTGCTCGAAAAGCGGCCACAATACGAACAGAGGCACGAAAAAGTAATTCTAGAGCATGAAAACGCTCGGCCTCACGTTGCCAAACCCGTTAAAACCTACTTAGAAACGCTCAAATAGGAAGTCCTACCCCACCCGCCATATTACCCAGATATTGCGCCGTCCGATTATTACTTGTTCCGTTCGATGGCACATGGCCTGGCTAATCAGCAGTTCCGCTAATATGAAGACATCTCAAAATGGCTCGATTCGTGGATAGCCTCAAAAGACGAACACTTCTACCGTGACGGTATTCGAGCTCTGCCAGAAAGATGGCAAAAAGTTGTCGCTAGCGATGGGCAATATTTTGAATGATTCATTTGTAAACATTTTTCACAATAAAGTTGCATTTTCATCAAAAAGACAGCTAGCACTTAGTTGCGCACCTAGTGTATATATATATATATATATATATATATATATATATATATATATATATATATATATATATATATACAATATATATATATGTTTACATACATAAGTACGTACTACAATATCGTACCTCATAATTTCGGTGATAACAAAATGAAAAATTTAATTTAATCTGTTTCCACAACAACCCATTATTATTTTTTAAAATTTACTTCCTGTAATCGTATTATAATTCATTTTCGAGAGCGCAAGTGACGTTGACACGATTCCAAAATATTAATTTTATGATGTTATCACTCGCAAAATATTAGTAACTCGATACATCGTTTCATATTAATTTTATATTCGGAATTCATGCTTTCATTGTAATGAATTGAAATGTCTGTATTGGATACTTATGTTCATATTAAATTTATAAGATCTTAATAAGATTGAAGGCTTAAATTATATCAACTTGAAGGCGAAAGCTTTATCTCGATTTTCTTGATACCATTGCTATTAGCCGATTACTTTGGAATCACTTCGCTTTTCGGTTTCGAGAATAAATAATCGTATATCTTGTAGTATTTGAAATTGAAAATAAAATTATTTTCAAAGAAAGATATTTTAAAATGTTATCTAAGTATTTTGAAATTCCACTTACTAAATTGTATAGGTATTAAGTAAATTGTTGTGGAAAGCACTTCTTGAATATAATTATTATAGAACATTAAATTTGAAATTCATGTAACTGGCGTATAAATAAGATATAATTCAACATTTTTATTTTCACAAATTAATGATTAATTTATATGACTTTTGTAAAGACGAGTTACCCAAACTGCCTCTTAAAGAATTTAAGTCTAGTAATCGACTAGAGCGAGAGTCGGACACTTTATTGCAGAGGAAAATTGCGTTGTACTTTCTAGATACGAAGTTCTCTACTTGCTCTTCCACTTCTAATTTAGGAAAAGACGCTGAATTAGGAATTAATTCATTAAATTCAAGGATTGTTTCATATAAACTGACTGCTTATGCATCACTATAATCGTTTAGTTGAATATCAGTCACCAAAACAACTTTCTCAGGTTTCTTTTAAAAGGTCGGCACACTCGTCATTTCATTCTCTAAAAAGTATTTCATATTTAACGACTTATTTGCTTTTTCCTATTCTTGACGTGGATAAACCGTGCAAAGTCACATGGAGTGAGATCTGCTGTTTGGTATTTATAACGTATATAAATTCGTTAAAGCGATGGTCAAAAGCGTTGTCGTGGTGGAAAAATTAGAACCCTTGTGTCGAGTTAAGAAAAATGCTTGTGAGTGCTTCAAGAACTCTGAGCATACACTCCTAGATATACCACTTTGCAGTAGTTTTCTTTGTATTTCTAGCACCATGCAATCTATGTCCTTTTTCACGGTAAAGAAAGCGATCACGATTTTTTTCTAATCGGACCAAAATGTCTATCTAGATACGGATATACCTTTAACTACCAAGAACTAGACTTTGTTCTACATCTTTGTTTCACATCAAAAAATTAGATTGTAGTCAATTCTTATAAGTAAGAGAAATGTAGTATATAAAAATAGAACAATAACAGCTTTGTAATAAATGTTTATTTTGTGTATGTGATTATATCATAGTAGTAAAATCATCTGCTAATTGGCGAAGCCATGGGGTATTTAAAGAGAACAAGTACTCTTCACTCGAATCCTTGTTCCCTTTGGATACGAGTCGCTGGTGCATGAATTATTTTTTCTAGAATTTTTTATGGTAGACCAATAATATTCCTATAAGGTATGACATTCCATACATAAGTTTTAACTAAATATAAATTTGTTTTGACAAAAGCATAAGAATTTTCAATGCATTATGTTTGGTAATTTTGCGACATATATTTACATAATTAATCAAGTGAAATTAAGCAAAATGTGTTGTTACATATATGACAGTTGTTGATAGTATTCTGAAACCATACAGTTCTTACAATAAAATCCTGTAAAAGTAGTTGAATTACAAACAGTTTGTATGTATTCATGTGGATTCTTTCGTACTGTAATACAATATAAGCACTTTACAAGGGTGGCCGTTTATATTTCGGGAACTGGCAACACTGTTACTGCCTCCGATCTGATAATTGCGTCGTGAAGTTTATTATTTTTGACAATATATTTACCTTAACATTTTCGTGCATACATTTTTCAACAAGAATGTATTGACGAGCTGAATTCTATATATGGTGATGAAGCACCATCGAAAACTACAGTATATCGTTGGTATAGTGAATTGAAACTTGGACGGCGTTCTTTCGACGATGAATTTCGTGAAGGTCGTCCCACAAATGTTGTCGTGTCGGAAAACATTAATGCAGTGTCTGAATTAATAATGCAAGACTGTCATGTGACATACCGTGAGATCGTTTAGCCTTTAAGAAGCTATGTTCACGTTGGATAACACATAATTTGACAACCGCTCATAAAAGGACTTGCGTCGATTGGTGCCAAGAAGTGCATAAAAAATACAATGGTGGTGCTTCAAAGAATATTTAGAAAGTCGTCACAGGTGATGAATGTTGGATCTATTCGTATGAGCTCCATAGTAAACAGCAGTGGACTGTGTGGGTATTAGAAGATGAGCCAAAAGCAACAAAAGTTGTTCGCGCTTGAAGCACATCAAAACAAATGGTTGCCTGTTTTTTTGGAAAAACCCGTCACGTTGCAACCGTGCCTCTAGAGAGCTGTACAACGGTCAATTCCGAATGGTACACAACTATTTATTTTCCAAAAGTTTTTGAAGAAATAAGAAAAACGAACCGAAAACGACACACAGGTCGGTTCAAACAATTGAATATTTGACCGGGCAAAACATTGAATTGATGCGCCATCCTGCGTACAGTCCTGATATAGCACCCTGTGATTTCTTTTTGTTCCCACACGTGAAGAATAAACTTCGTGGTCAACGTACGCCGGAAGAGGCAGTTGAAGCATTCAAAACTCATATTTTGGGGATACAGCATTCACAGTGGCAGCAATGCTTTTCGGATTGGTTTAAACGAATGCAAAAGTGTATTGATTTTCAAGTAGAATATTTTGAAAAGCAATAAAACTATTTTCGATAATAAAAAATTTTTATTTGTTTGCTTTTCCAGAAATATAACCAGCTACCCTCGTATAAACGCCATTTGTTATTTTTAACACAAAAGAAAAATGTACCAATTTGTCGAACAAGTCGTCGAAGAGATTTATTTGGACAAAAGAAGTATGTACTGCTTAATCTTTACAGCTTAGATCATGGCTTTACCGTAGGACATCTATGGGTAAACACAAGCAAGGCCTAGAAAACCGTTTAAATCTTGTTGTTGGTGTTATGCAAGTGTCGGTGAAAATTTTTGGACAATACCTACTACTTGGAGTAGGTTCAGGAAAAGGCAACATATACACTGCTCCGAAAATAGACCATCACAAGAAACGTATTGTGTTCCATGATAAACAGTGTTAAATTAATAAATACACAGTTACGATTCTCTAATTTTATTTTTAATTAGTATACATGACAATTGTTTCAGCACACAATGGCTTCTCCAGATGTTTAAAATACACAACTAAATTCTATATACAGTGAATTAAATGTTTAAGCGCGATGTTATCTTAATATTTATCTAATTTTTAAGAGAAAAAAATGCAATTGTAAGAATGGCCTATTTTATTTTAACAATATGTTTATAAATAACTGTGTAATAACGAATAAGGCGAAATGTTTTTTATTTAACATTTCATACCTAAATTGAAATAGAAAGCTTTCGACAAAGTTAAGCGAAACGAAATAATAAATAATCGATACCAAATAATTAATTCTATAATTAAATCTTAAATGCTTTTAGCTTCGATTGAGAAAATCAATTAAACCTTTTTCTTTAATATAATCCGCCACAATGAAAGGTAAATACCTTATTACAGGATTTTCGACTATGATTTTTGCAAAAATCAGTGTGATTAAAATTTATTCTGTATAGGTCGTAATAATTTACTTAAAAGTACTTCGGTATTTTAATTAAAACCTATTAATAATATCTTTTGGGCTTACTTATCCTAGACTATACATGTAATATAATAGATCTATCTACTGCGAATATTGTGAATGGTTTTTAAAAGGATTCAAAAGAAATTATCTTAATACTAATACAAAGTGTTTTAGGAAAGTTTTGCAATATGACCCAACAATGTATCGTAGGAAGCTGCTTGTTGCTGCATGTTGACACATGTTCATACGTACACAGTAGCCGCCGCGCCATGTCGATGGGCTTAGTTATTCATTAGCAGTGAGAGTGTAAAGTGCTTGTGATGGCATCGTGGTCACGAAATGAGATAAGGGCAGTTTTGCGTTATAATTTCGTGCGTGGTTTAAACATAGACCAGTGCTTCGAAGAAATTACTACTGCACTAGGTGATGTTTGTCCACATCGCACAACGATATTCAGGTGGTATAGAGAATTCCAAAGGGGAAATTTAGCTGTGGAGGATACTGAGAGGCCGGAAAGGCCACGATCGTCAGTTACGGAGGAAAACATTACTACTGTAAGGATAATGCTTAGCGAGGACAGGCGAGTGACCTACCAACAGATAGAGGGTACTTCAGGCCTAAATGCACCAGCAATTCGCAAAGAGTGAGTATTGAGTATCCACGCATGTTTCAGTGTTGGTAATATAAGCTACTAGTGGATCAATGCTGTGGTGCCCTCTTTAAGATCTTTCTGTAGAAATCCCTCTCCACTCTCCGAGTTACATTAGCTGCTAGTTTCATCCCTAGGAGTGTCAGAGTTGTATGGTAAGCAATACGGGCTTTTGTGTTACTATCTATATAGAGAAGGGCGTAGCAACCTTACACGACTTATTTTTTTTATATGGATGGTTTCAGGAACATATGTAAATTGGGTTTCATCAACTCCAACAAATCTTCGCAAAAACATTTTTTTTCCTCTTCAAATTATTATATGACATTCTTTCATGTTATTAATGTACGAAACATGGCGGCATCAATGCTGACAACTTCGATAGACCCAATTCTATATGCAAAATGTGATGCACGCATTCAGTCTATATGCTCATGATGCTATCTCCTCGATGATGATTCTACACCTCATATTTAAATTGCGCAACTCAATGAGGAAGTATTATCACCAAAAGTTTGTTGCGTATTATCTAAAATTTAAAATGCGTTTAGACCTTAAAACATAAATATTGAATTTTACCGCGACTTGTGAGTTTATGCATTCTAAGATTTTTAATTTACATAGCCACCATAAAAGAATAGCAAAATCTGAATACAGTAATAAGTTTCACCAAAAGATGGAAGTGGTTCTGCAAAACATCCTAGTATTAATGATCGCTCGAAATATACCTGGGTAAGTAAAATTTTAGAATTTCACATCAAAAAATTAGATTTTCATTAATTCTTATAAGTAAGAGAAATGTAGTATATAAAAATAGAACAATAACTGCTTTGTAATAAATCTTTAACTTGTGTGTTAGAGCATAATGCGTCAAAAAAATGTTTCACAAAAATAAATAACCACGCCGAATGCAGAAATAGTAAGAACTATGGGCTTTCCTTCGCATTTAATATGTAAATCTGCTGGTGAAAAAAAAATAGTTGAATTAAGTAATTATTAGCTAACGTTTTATTTACTTAAAATGTACGTAAATTGCAATTTCTGAACTTATGTATTCGTGCCATTAAAATGATGATCATACATACATATAAACTTACGGAAACGCGTTTATTGCTGTACTAAAAAGCATGTTAATCTAATGGTGGGAGGATATGCTATTTAATTTATTGATATTTGAAGTGATATTTATATATTTGGAAGCGTGTTTACATAACGAATACAGTGATTCGCGTGGTTTCTTTATATCATTGGAGGCTTGTGTTGTACTCAATTTATTATAATGTCATTGGAGTTATCAGTGTTGCTGAAAGATAATTTTTTGTTAAATAAGTAGAGAGGAATTTTAATTGGTGTTTGCAATGAGTTAAATCTCTCTCTCTCTATATATATATACATAAATAAAATGAGTAATAATATAAGCGAATAAACAATATTAGAGTATGATAATAAAAATATTTTTGCAATAAATAAAATATACCGTTCAGAGTTTATTGTCGATAACGGAAAATGAATATCGTTAGCGTTCACACACATGTGTATGTACATACATATGTATGTATATACCCAAATACACATACATATGTATAGTATCAAACACGTTTATTTGAAATGCTTATTTTAAGTGCTTATTTGATTAATAAACAAAACTTATGTTAATAAACAAGCGAAACACTCGCTGCATTATACACAGTTTTCTGAATGGATTATTGGTTTTGGGATTACCTCAAAGAAAGGGTATTTCTAAATATACCTTAACACGCTTTCTTAGAACTGAAACACAATTAATAATAAAAAAGGAAAGTCTACTCTGGATAACATTGTGCAGTCGAAGTTGTCCCTTCAGGATGTTGCTTGCCAATCTGCTCAATCGAAGATGATCGTGTTGGTTATTAAAAAATAAGCGCGTAACCTTGTTAAATAATTTCCTGTAAAGGGTTTTCTTTTTGGAAGCGGAGAACTTTAAATTGAAATAAAACACAGAAAAATTTTTTTAATATCCATGAAATTGGCTTTATTTAAAATATAATTTGATGGCGTTAATGTTGAATATAATTTCGTGCATGTGGCCGAAGCGGCTGGCGCATGCATGGCGCAATCTGGAGGTCCAATTTTCATACACTCTTCGCAGTAAATCAGAATGGATTTCTGCAATAACGCGTCGAATGTTGGCTTCCGCAGAGAAAATAATCTACTGGCGTCAAATCGCACGAACGAGGTGGCCAGTTAGCAGATCCATTTCGTGAAATTAATCGTTCGTCAAATATTTTTTTTTAGTAAATTCATTGTATCGCGCGCGCTGTGTGGCATGTGGCGCCATCCTGCTGAAACCATATGCCTGTAACATTGTCTTGTAATTGAGGCACGAAAAAATTAATAGTTATGTCTCTGTACCGCTCATCGTTGACTGTAACGTTCTGACAATCATCATTTTTGAAGACATATGGACCAATGATTCCACCGGCCCATAAAGCGCACCAAATGGTGACTTTTCTGGATGTAATGGTGTTTCGACAATTGCTTGTGGATTAGGGCTTGATTTCTTTTCTAAGCTCTGCGTAAATAGTAATTGTTACTTTATACAGACTAATATGTATCCCACAAATGATTTTAGGCTAAATATTAGTGATAATGTTTCAACAACAACATGCCTTTATTTTGATAGCTTATTTGCGTAGCATAACACAGTAATAGAACACATATTCATTCATTACAATAGCCTTTTGATTAATTAATAATTTCAAAATGTAAGTATTATTTATGATGATTTGTCTGGCTAATACAAGCAGCGAATTTTTTATTTGCAATATTTTGAAAACAAACTTCGCATTTGCAAAAAGAAAATCATCAAATCAGATTATATCGTTAAGAGAGGATGTTGATCGTTAAACTATGTAATAGTCAGAGTCAAGTAAGCGCATTTGACTACTTCTGAAGACCTTTTCAGGAATACTTTAAAAGAAACATCACATGCACCTGAAATTTTATTAGTGTGTTCTTGGTTCAATAATTATTTGAATGTTAATGAAATTTTTAATTTAAACTGTAGAACTTAGATGAGAGAAAATTTTCATAATTTCGCTGAAACTGAATTGCATCCTGTGAAAATTAGTGTGTGAGCAATATCATCAGCGTGATTATAGGTTTTATTTTATCAGTACATTTACTGAATTGAATTTAATGAATTGCACAATTTGTGATAAATTAACTTTGGGGTATATCCAACAAGACGACACCTAATGTTACTCAGATTTTATTGGTATTTATTATGTTAAAAAAAAATATTTAGAAAAATCGATTTCATAATCTACTGTTTCACAACCTAGTCATTCAGAATGAGACTCAAATAATGATAGAAGAACTTCACAATATTACTAGGATTATGAAAATAAGAATTAGCTTATGTTTGTAAGAGAATAGTGAATATTTCCACAATTTCAACATTTATTATAAATTAGGACAAATGTTCTATGAAAAATAATAGAATTCTTTTTTTGCCATGAAGGTTATACGCAAATATTCAATATGTTTTTGCATTAATCATAATCTATAACGGCGTTGGAAGTGATTAAAGTTCAGATAGTTTATTTAACAATCAGACTAACAGTACAACTTTCTTTTGGTACACTATATATCGGCAAGTCATTACCGGTTTTTCCAGACGTCGCTAGGCTTAGTATGCAATGTTTTGATTTGACACATATGTATTTTATTCTACTGACATCAAGTTTTAAAACCGTACACGTTATATTTTGCGAAAATAACACCGTCATAGATTTACACCTCTTTGAAAATGTTTCTTGTTTGAAAATGTGCATTCGCGGCAGGCATTGCTTTTCTTATTTAATCAAAATAAAAAAGCCGATGAAAGTCATCGTTTGCTAGTAGAAACTTACGATGAGCATGCTCCAACTAAAACAACATGTGAGGCGTGGTTTTGACAATTCAAAAGCGGCGATTTCGATGTGCAAGACAAAGAACGTATGATATAACGAAAACGTTTGAAGATGCGAAACTGCAAGAGTTATTGGATGAAGACCTAACTCATTGAAAATCGAAGAATCGTCTGTGAAACGCTGCTTCAAAGGTATAATCATTTCTGCATCGAATAGTGACGAACAATGAATTTTTTTCGAAAATCCTAAGTCCAAAAAATCATGGTTATTGCCTGACAAAGCCGGCCCATCGACTTCAAAGTCAAATCGTTTTGATCGCAAGACAATGCTCTGTGTTTGGTGGGACCAGAGTGGTGTGGTGTATTATGAACTATTGGAACATGGTGAAACAATTAATACTGATCGCTACCGACAACAAATTATCAATTTGAACCATGCATTGATAGAAAAACGTCCATAATGGAACCGAAGACACGGTAAACTGATTTTTACAGCATGATAACGCGCCGTCTCATACAACAAAACTGGTCAAAGAAGCGTTGAACCTGCTTAGATAATATCACACCCTCCGTACTCTCCAGACCCTGCCTCGTCCGATTATCATCTTTTCGCTTCAATGGGACACGCGCTTGCAGAGCAGCACTTCGCCAGTTTCGAAAAAGTAAAAGAAATTACTCGATGAATAGTTTTATTCAAAGGACAAACGGTTTTTTTGGGATGGCATACATAAATTGCCTGGAAGATGGATGGGCAAGATGTATAATTTCTTGAAATTTATGTAGTTTTTCTACGAAAAAACTGGTAATGACTTTCCAGTGCACCTGGTATATGATATGTGTTTTGATATTATGAGCATGTAGGTTGTTTTCCGTTTTCTATTGTTTTCTATTATTGAATTATATTACTATCGTACATCGTCTTCATAATGTGCCTCTAAATAAACATTTTGAGAACGCAATAAGAAATATATTAATACATATTTTAAGAACTACGAGTTTACTTAAAATATTGCCTCAAGTACGAAACATTTCGTCTATTTTCTATTATTTCTTTTTTTGGAAAGGTCATATGCTTATTAGTTACTATATCAGTGCTCACAAATAATATTGTTTGTCAGTTATTCATTGTTAGAACCTTGAATAATTTTATCATCTTAACGTGAAGTTAAAGTTATTGCTGTCACACAAAAGAAAAATATATGTAAGCAATATGGATGTTCGTGTAACATTTCTCACAGTTCAATTTACGAATGATATATATGAACCACGTGAGGTTCCTTTTAATTTCAAGGTCAGTAAAATGAAACTCATTATTCTGTTTACCAGAACTAGTTCTCAAGACAATCGATAAAGACAATAAACATCGTATGTTGTGTGTTTTCTCGTTTTTCACTTTTTTCCAGCTAGTTCGATATGCTTGTTATTCTGACTATAGCAGAAAAGAAAAACTGTTGCGTAAGATAACATTGTATTTGAGTTATATTGCGAAAGAAATGTCATGGAAAATTGATTGGTTAACAAACGAGTAAATATAAAAAAATCTGATTTAAATTATTTTGCTGGCTACATACATATGTACTCACATGCGTCCAACAGTAAATATAAATCATATGAAATAATTAAATCAATTATTAATAGACAATTGAACTTGTAAAGTATTCTATAGTTTAATAGAATAATAATTAATGAGATTTAAATTTTATAGAAAGTTTTTCTCAGAAATCTCTAATAGTTTAGTTTAATTTTTTAGTATTACTGCTACAAAATAGTTTATTGTAAAATACAAAGGACAAAACTAACAATTTGCTTACGTATACTAAATTCAAAAATATACTAGGATAATTTGGCGGGAAATGAGGTTCACAATGAGGCAAATGCGTTAGGACATCAAGTTTTTTTTTAATTTTTAACATATTTTTCTTCAACTTCAATGTACACACGATGTTGAAATACCACTGTGTCATCTTCAGTTATAAATATTCTTCATCCGATCGAAAATTCTTTCCAGCAAGGAAAAGTATGAAGAGAAGAGAAATAAGTGGAAACTATTTTGAGCAAGATCTACATATGTATATTGTTTCTATTGTAACACACGACAGTGCATCAGTAGCGTATAATTTTTCGACAATTCCAACTTATTGACAAAGCCAGACTATCGTATAGATTGGATGATCATTTGTCAACTTGTAATTGACGTTAATAAAACGTTTATTTCCTACTATAACAAAAGTAAAATAATTTCTAATATAAACATTGATAATAAGTCTTTAAACGTTAGATAATTTTACAAAAAGTTTAGGTATCACTCTTCAGGAAAATATGAAATGGTCAAGTTAGTATAAAGGGTACCAGAAAAGTTTCGCAATACAGCTTTATTTATTTAATTTTTTTAAAGTAATTTCATCTACACTCAATACACCTATCCATCCTCCGAAACCAATCTTTAAACCAATTCTGCCAAGTTTCACTAGGGAGTAAAGCACACTCGTTGTCTCAAGCCCGCAGAAGGTCCTCATCACTGGAAAATCGCCTCCTTTTTAGCTTCATTTTCACATGCGGGAACAGTGCAAAATCGCAGGGAACAAGATCTAGGCTGTAGGGAGGGTCCTCGAGAAGTTTTAATCCTGTCGTGGTCAACTATTCGGTGCGGACTTTGGCGCGGTGAGCTGGAGCATTATCGTGATGGAGGAACCAGGTGTCCGTTCTTGCTATTATTTTCTTCTTCACAGATTGGGATTTTCTGACAACTACGGGTGTGTCCTCATCATCAAAGACCCAAACTTTGTTTTGAGCTAATAAATAGTACAGCCTCGTCACCTGTCACGATGTTGTTCACATACCTAGTCCCTTATTAAACTATTATAGCATCTCCCGGCACCAAGTCATACAACACTACTCACAGTAGTAACGTTTTCCTCCGTAACTGACGTATGTGGCCTTCCCGGCCTCTCAGAATCTTCCACAGTTAAATTTTCCCTTTTCCCTTCTTCCCCCTGACTATCGTTGTGCAATGTGGACAAACATCACCTAGTGTAAGAGTAATTTCTTCGAAGCACTGGTCTATGTTTAAACAACGCATGAAATTATAACGCAAAACTGCCCTCATCTCATTTCGCGACCACGATGCCATCACAAGTACTTTACACTCTCACTGCTAATGAATAACTGAGCCTATCGACATGGCGCGGTGGCTACTATGCACGTATGAACATGTCTCAACATGCAGCAACAAGCAGCTTCCAAGGATTCATTGTTGCGTCATATTGCAAAACTTTCCTAGTACCCTTTGTATAGATTACATTTGCAATGTTCTTACTAAAACTTGCTTTTCTTATGTAAAACATAACGTAAATATTTTGCTCAGCATTTATCTTGCGAATTTGATGCCTAGAATGGGTTATGGCATAATACACTGGAGAGTTTTAAGAACTTTTATCAGTGGACATACAGACATTCTTGTAGAGATGTTTTTAACTACTAACTTCCTATAATTACTACATTTTAAAAGTTCTTCGCTTTGTTAATTTGGTACGTAGACTTCCGCGGTCGTGGTCCATGCTATCTGCTTCTGGGTTTACGGGATGGAACCGCGTCACTATTATATCTGCCGATGTTTCGTACCCATTTGTATGGGACATCTTCAGAGCTGAACTACTGCACTGAAAACTGCTACAGTTTTCAGTGCAAATATAATAGTGACGCGGTTCCGTTCTTTGCTTTGTATTTAAAATATAAACTGGATTTTGCTTGTAATAGCGTAAATAACGATTATTGTACACGATTGAGGAACTATCTTTTACCACCACCGCATAAGAATGCAGCCTATCAAATTCATAGAGAAGATACGATTCTTCTCAGAATAAAGTATTTAAGTATTTATCTGACTGGCTTTCTTGGCAGTAGTTTTAATTAACTATGGCTTTATTTAACAGTTAAGCCGTGTTTATATCCTCATAACGCTGTTTGCTGGACCAAAGGATATTCTGCTGAATGGTGGTTAAGGCCATATAAGTACTTCTATTTGAAAAATGAACGTACGATTCTCTCACTACTTTATATATTAAATTATTATTATGTTGTTGTTTTAATAAGTCCACTTTCTTTCTTGTATCAAAGATTTTTGCATTCGTTTAAAATATAAATATGTTGAAATAATAAAGTGCTATGTTTATTCAAAATACTCTTCTATTTGTCTCAAAAGTATTATTATAATTATAATATATAGTACATTACAATATATTAAAAGTATCTTGAAGTAATCTTATACTTTAACAATTTTTAGATGTTTGGTAGACGTGCTCGATTCATTACTAATTGGTGACTAAAAACGGTAGTTAAATGAATGCATTTTACATTACTACGTTGCATTTCAATGGATACTTAATAAAGTTTTAAGGCCAATGCTATTTAACATTATTACCCCAATAACTTCTGAAAGATTATCAACGGATATCAACAAACATAAAATTATAAAAATTAATGCAGGGAGAAACCAAAATGTTTTCAGAGGCGGTATAGAAGTATACACTGAATCAAAAAAAAAAATTGCGAATTTCATTTGCAAATTTTCCGGTATCCCTTTACATAAAGGCTGATATTTTCAGCGTTATTACTCGTTACATAAATATTTAATATCTAATTTTAGAGTATATAATAATATAAACAAAGAAGCAAATGTTTGATTATAATTTATTTTATTGTCCCAAAAACCCATACTTCATGCCGCTTTAAATCATGGAAAACTGGAAATATAGGTAAATATTCGAATTAAGTAAAATATTTTCTGTCTATCATTAGTTGTGAATAGTAACAATACTAAATTTTATAAAAAAGTATTGAAAATGCAAAAGTTTTGTTACTGTTTGCTAACGAAAATGTTTCGCCTAAGCACCGACTGGTTAAGGGTGATCTTTCATGAAATATCATTCGCTTTAGTTATCTATAGTGAAATCACTGGTAAGTGAATTAAAAGATATGAATATGAAGTACGAGGGTAGTTTGACAAGTAGCGAGAATGGAAAAGAAAAACCAATTTTTTAAATACAAAATAATTTTTATTTTTCAATATATTCTCCTAAAAGAGCAATACATTTATTCCAACGGTGCTCCAATGCCCTTATGCCATCTCTAAAATTCGATTGCGGAAGGCTTGCAAAATACTCATTTACGAAGATGATAAGCTCGTCGTTAGACGAAAATTACGAAATTACGAAAAAGGTGGAAGTCGGAAGGGGCTAGATCCGGCGAATAAGGCGCATGCGGTACTAATTGGAAATGCAACTCGAGGATTTTGGACATTTGGTGAAACGGAATCTTTTTTTGCCTTTCCTTGCCGTTTAGCACGAATTTCAACATTTAATTTTTGTAGAAATTCTGCATTATATTGTCCGTTTATTGTGGCACCTTTCTGAAGGAAATCAATGAGCAAAATGCCCTTTGAATCCCAAAAAATTGATGCCATCACCTTGTTTGCCGATAAAGTGGTTTTCGCTTTCTTTGGAGGTGCAGAACCACATTCTAACCATTGTTTCGACTGTTGTTTAGTTTCGGGTGTACTGTAGTGTATCCAAGTTTCATCGCGAGTAACAAATTGCCTACAAAAATCAACCAGACTCCGCTTATAAAGGTCCAAACACTCATTGGAAATGCGCAAACGAGTGAACTTTTGATCAGTCGTAAGCAATCGCGGCACCCATCCTGCCGAAAGCTTGGAAAGGCCCAATTCTTTCGTGAAAATGTGGTGTACGCGTTCTGTTGAAATGTTTACCATGTCTGCTATCTCTCTCACTTTGAGTCGTCGATCTTGCGTAATAATATTATAGTTTGTTATAATCGTTTCCTTAGAAGTCACGATTTTGGGTGCTCCAGAGCGCGCTTCATCAACACAGCTTGTTCTACCACGTTTAAATTCATTTACCCATCTACTTATTGTGGCGGATGATGGAGTAGATTCACCTAATGTTTCCCGTAACTCATCTTTTATTTCGCTAGCTTTTATACCCTTAATTACGAAGTAGTTAACCACCGTACGGTACTCTGTTTTTCCATTTTAACAAAACGACGTGTTGCTTCTTTTTCAACCAGCTGTCAAATATAAACTAATCAACCGATTTATCTAAATATCGGAATGTAAACATGTGAATAGGCAACCTAAAATACAGTGTATTTGTTTTACCAATTAGAGCGCCACCTATGTGTCATTCTCACTACTTGTCAAACTATCCTCATACATAGGACATGTTTAACTTTGCCGATGTATATAATCTGTTTACTGAGCATACGGCAAAAATTCACGAGGTTATATCTTGGGCAATTTTAAAATTTTTTTTTGTACTCGGATAATTTTCTAAAAAAGGTTTTTTTTGGAAGATACAGAGCGATAAAAATATCTAAATCTTTATCGCTCAAAGATTTAGATATTTTTAAAATTCAGGTCAGTTGTGTGGTATCTTTATTATACAACCGAACAGCAAATGGTAGAGAAGGTGTAGAGAAAATTTTTAAAGTTTGTCTCTTTTAAATTAGATGGAGCATTTCTCGAACGTAATATCGATTACAACCTCCTCCTGCACCGACGTAATATGGAATTCTTGAGTACGCGTAGGGTTTGCGTGAGCGATTTGTTAACATAAATAAAATCAGGGATATTTCTCGATCATGTGATCACCATCGTATAAAATAAAATAGCGACAGGAAGTGCGGATATCAAATTAAATACTATATTTATATTGCTGTCAGATAAAGGTAAATAACAAATGTAAAGGTTGCCTACGTAGGTTACCTAAGTATAAACTTACAAAGATGATGAAATAAATATGATAAATTAGCTATTAGAACAATAACAAATAACAGCGGTAAAATACAAAGAATATAACAATATCGAAACCGCAGAAAAGACAAACTCCATAAGTCGAAAGTCGAAACACTATTTTATCTGTATTATACGTAACACAGATAATTTTGATGGAGCTGTTGAAAGCCACAGTACAAAGTACAGATCTTGTGCGGAATTTGTTTCGTACGAGTATTTTGCCGTAGTTTTCCAGGTGCGCTTAATTATCTGCTGATGATGACAACTTAGTTGTCGATATACAGAATACGAAAATTAATGTGGAAAGGGGTTATATATCAACCTTCAGTGATTAAAGTACGTGACACATGAGTGCATAATACACATACTCTGCATACATCTGTTTCTATTTGTTCACGATTTTATGACAAGATGAAGCGTATGACTATTAGAAAAAAATGTTTGCGCCCTTTCATTCTTCAACACATGTGACTACTGATGAATTACACAAATGCCGGTATATGTTCGTATTTTACAGGGTTACTGATACACCGGTATACTTTGGTAGTTCCAACAATACTTAAATTGATTCACTGTGTTTATCGTTTAGAAACGATCTTATATTTTCTATACCTAGTACTAGAACTTTTTGACGAAGGCGCTCCTTACTCATGCATCTGTGAATGTTGACAAACTTTATGACATTTTCTTTTTGTCAGTGGATTTATTAATTACTTTTTTATTTATGTATGAAACAGCTTCCTCTACTTATAAATACATATATAGAATATACCTTTTATGTAATGTGATGTATGCTGGTGTATGATGTATTTTAATTTTATTTTTAAATATATTAATATTATTATTAAGCAAAACTATTGTGTATTACATTGGACTTACGAAATACAAGAAATGTTCAAAAATTCGTTTTTATGATTTTAAGAATATTGCGATTACAAAAAACTGATTCCGTTGATGAGTTGATTCACTGCCTCATCTGTGTCATTTGCAACCACACGAGGTTAGTGCAGATATCGAAAACATCATTAGTTTAATCATCGATTGCATACATTTTTGATAACGTTTCCATTGTGATTTGCTAGTCGTAGTCAATTTCAATAGTTTTGGTAGATTAAGATTCTTAAAAGAAAATAACACTTTATTATTCACGTAATAGTAAATAATAAAGTGTCATATTAGAAAACCCTTATCGTCCTGTATCTTTAAAACAAAGCATCATTTTGAAAAATTATATAAGGACAAAAAAAATCTTAAAATACTTTATGGAATAATTACTTGAACTTTTTTCGAATATTTAGTAAATATATAATGAACATCTTCTTGACCTTGCAGCAGAATTGCTAAAACACGTTATGTATTAATTGCCAGGTTTATGAACAAAATGTTATAAATAATATTGTATTCATGTTCTTATACCCTAGTTAATAAGATCCACTGATGACTATACCAAAACATTTTAAAAATAAACACAGCGCTGTTTATACTTAATGAACTCCCGAAAAGTCTAAAAATAGTTATAGAGAGTAAGTAATTTGTTGTACGAAGGTAACCGCTTATATTTCTGCCGCAACACTGTTATGAAGCCTCCGATCTGATGATTGTATCGTTGAGAGTTGTAGAACGGTCAATTCCGAATGGTACACGACTATTTGTTTGCCAAAATTTTTTGAAGAAATAAGGAAAACAAACCGAAAACAACAGATCATTCTTCACCATGACAATGTGAACTCTCACAGGTCTGTTCAAACAATTGAATATTTGACCGGGCAAAACAATGAGTTGATGAGCCATCTGCCGTACAGACCTGATCTAGCACTCTGTGATTTCTTTTTGTTCCCACACGTGAAGAATAAATTTCGTGGCCAACGGTTTTCTACGCTGGAAGGGGCAGTTAAGGTATTCGAAGCTCATGTTTTGGAGATTTCACTGTGTGCTTTTCGGATTGGTTTAAACGAATGCAAAAGTGCATTGATTTTCAAGGAGAATATTTTAAAAAGCAATAAATCTATTTTCTATAATAAAAAAAATTTTTTTTGTTTGCTATTCCCGAAATATAAACGGCTACCCTCGTATTATTGAAAACTTTTTAAAATATAGTCTTTTGAATTATATATTACTGAATCAATATATAAAAAGGAAGTTCATTTAGATTTAAATAATTACAAACCAATAAGTTTATTGTTGTCTTCAAATCACTTTTCGCGATTTGTATCCCCATTCAAATCGTATCGTAATTTTATTTTCGTTTTCGTTTAGTAATAAGTAATAATGTACAAATAACTACAAAATTTCATGAGTATGTATGTATAAGCAGAGTAAGAAGAATGCTCGAATTGTTTTCGTTCGCGAACGAATTTTATTTTTCATATTGTAAAGAATTATTCTTTTTGATTCGCGAATTTTATAAATAACATTCGGAACGAAAAAAAAAAAACTTGAGAATGAAAAATAAAATTCTCTCACGAATTAAAAACAAATAAAATTCCCGAACGAAAAGAAAGTAAAATTCGTGAGAGGAAAAAATTCTGATCGCGAGCACGATTTTATTTTTTTCGTTCGTTTTAAAATTTGTATTCGCGAATTTAAAAATAAAATTCTTTTCAAGACTACCCTCGTATTTCAAAATAAAGTGTTAAGTAATATTCATAACGCCCCTTTGTTGTTGATTTTGGACCAGTTTTTATGTTTTATATGCCTTTTGGCGTATTAATAAAAAGAGTTTTTGTTTGCCGGAAATAATTTTTGTTAAATGATTAACTTATTTATTTAAAATTATATATTTAATTATTAATTTAATAAAATATAATTTTTTAAATTATGTATTTAAATCTTTGTTTTCACACATTCGTTTATACAAATTATACTTTTTATTTACACAAAGCGTTGTATGTTAATGTTTACATATTTATGTAGGTGTTTTATAATTCATGTGATATGTTATAGTTTCAATATTTCGTAATCTCGAAGGTTACTCTATCTGCGGAGAGTAACAAAAAAAACTTAGTGTACTTTGAAGCTATTAATTTACATATTAATTCCAAATATTATTATGATGTGTTCAAGTAAATATTCAAGAATGAAAAATATGGAATGTTCTTAATGTGATAACCTTTTCGAACATATCAAATAGAAATTGTATGATTTGAATCAAGTAGCTTGTTAGCCATTTACATATTCAATTTCTGACAAAAGTATAGTCATTATCCTTTTAAGAAAGGAATAGTTACAAAAGATATATTATTTTTCAAAATTCATTAACTTACTCTTTTATCCATCACTTTATTAAGTAATGGGTATTATGGAACCTAAACAGAATCATTGAAAGAAACTACCCTTTTTCGATTTTTGCACAACAACAAATGACATATCGTAACATCATCTATGGTTTATTTATTTATAAAATTCGTTACAACAGTCTTTGAAAAAAAAGAGTTCTTTTAGTTCTACGCTATCTGTAAACTACTCTTACTTAATGCTATCTTCTTCTGGGCTTCCGGACTGGAACTGCGTCACTTGTATATCTACAAACGTTTCGTACCCATTTGTATGGGATATCTTCAGGGCTGAACTACTACACTGAAACTGCAGAAACTGACTGAATACAAGTGACGCGGTTCCAGCCCGGAAGCCAAAAAGCAGATAGCATAGACCACGACCGTGGAAGTCTACGTACCAGATTACCCTTACTCAATATTTACCAGAACACAAATACGAGTAGCTTCACACTGTAATATTGTTTATGGTTTATACATATACCAAAGTTAAACAAAATCGTTATAGCAGTTAGGAGAACTTCGTATTTTTCAATATTACTCCACCAGTAAACTATTCTTTTTCGATTTTTCACACGAAAATAAGAAAAAAGGAATATCATATCCTATGATCTATTCATTTACAAAATTTAAACAAAATCGTTAGAGTCGTTTTGAGAAAATCGTACTTATTTTTCAATTTTACTCTACTAGTGAACTAATCTTTAAATTTTTTCCACAGAAATGAATAACGGTACGTCATAACTTTATCTACGATCTATTCATTTATAAAAATGTAAATAAAATCGTTGTAGGTATTTTTGAAAAAATCATATTTTTCAGTTTTACCCTACGAGTAAACTACTCTTTTCCATTATTTTCCTGAAGAAGGAAGAGCAACATACTATATTATTATCTGTTTCTGGGTTTTTGGGCTGGAACCGCGTCACTGGTATAACTGCCGACGTTTCGTACCCACTCATATGGGACATCTTCAGTGCTCAACTACTGCCACTGTCTGTCGCATTGAAACTGATTTCAGTACGACAGACAGTAGCAGCTCGGTTCTAGACCGGAAGCCCAGAAACGGATAGTATGGACCACTACCGCGGAAGTCTACGTACCAGATTAATATACTATGTTATTATTATTCACAGTTTATTCATAGATGAAGTTTAAGAAAAATTACTGGAACTGTTTTTGAGAAAGTCGCACAGTTCGGCTTTTGACCATCAATAAACTAAGACTAGAAAAAAGAAGAAAAGAATATATCTCTTTTACAATTTTATAAAATGTTTAAATTTAAAATTTGGTTTAGATCCATTGAACTGCTTGGCTAAAAAAGCCTGTCTCAACGCACAAATGAATGGATGAACAGACGGACGGAACAGAAAGTGTTATTTAGGTAAATTATTCGTTAGAACACCGAGAATAAAACATCAAAAATAATAAAACAGGTACAGACCAATTTTATTTGTTAAAAGAGAACGTTTTTATGGTTTTAAAAGTTGGTTTCAATCCATTAAATGACTTAACTAATGCCTAACTGCATTTAACTGCCTAAATGAAAGCACGAATGGATGGATGAACAGACGGACAAATGAACACAAAATATTATTTTCGTAATGTATCTGGAAACGTCTAAATCCATTGAAATTGTAATTTCGATTTTTTCAAGAATGTAATACTTTTTTCTTTCCTACCGTTCTTCTAAAGTAGAAATAGGCATCAAAAATAAAGCATCGAAAATAATTTTTTACGTGAATAAATTTCAAACAAATGCTTGTACAGACCTATTTTGTTTTTCAAAAGAGAATGTTTTTATAGTTTTAGAATCTTTTATCTTTTTTTGCATTGCGACGTCTTCTAATTATTTTAAAATTGTAAACTAGCGTTTATTAAGGTTGAGAGAGTATATTTTTCCTAACATAATGACGTAAAACTAATAATACATTAGACACATAAGATTCCATTCTGTACGTGTAGATACACGATAGTAGATTTTCTAGACTAATTATAAGCATTTTGTTTGTTTAAGGACCATAATATTGATTAAATTATGATAAATAATCTAGAAATAAATTTGAATTATTTTTATATGTTGCTACAATTAAAGGAAAGTTATTATTTCTTACTATTGTTTTTAAATTTAATTCGAAAGAAAGGAGACGTGGAATCAATTACTTAGCATACTATATACTACATACTTGCTACTTGTATGTAGTATATGCTAAAATAAAAGTCATTAAAATACATAGATAATCGTATCATAAGTAAACTGTAGTTATGAATAATCTGAAGCTTGTTAAGAAAAGTAATAAAACTTGAGTAATTAAATATTCTGTCAAGGCAATGAAAATAATAGATGATTAGAAAATTGAGGATGATGTGGCAGGGATAATAAAGAATAAGGAAGCGAGAATGAATATCAGAACTTAATAAGATAACAGGGTTTGTAATATGTACAGACACTAATCAAAAATCAATAAAGTTCGTAAATTTATGAAAGAATGAATCTTTGTATTCGATAAATTAAAATAAAGAGGAGCTGTTAAAAGAGAACAGGAAACGGGTCCAGTTAGATGCACGTTATACTTATATGAATATTGTCAAATATTTTTATTTTCGATCCAACGATATCAGTTTTTGTTTTGGTTGATTTTTTTAATTTAATTTAATAAAATTTCTTTTATTTTGAAAATTATCAAAAGTCCAGGAATGATTTAGTTTGACTACTAGTAGAGTGCTAATGTTAAAATCATAAACAAGTTTTTAAAATTTACTATTTTTCAAAAAAAATACCAATTAAGGATCAGACTTTCACCTCGATCATAGCAATAAACAGAATGCAGGACTCCAGTTCTAGTTTATTTACTTTAAGAGAGCATATAGTTAGGAGGGAAATGTCTCGCAGTTTTATGGAACAGAATTAAAACAATGAAGTCGGCTGTGGCATAATCTGACACCAAAAGAAACAATTGCATATGCAGCCGATGTAGTTATAGTAACAAGATAGATGATGAAATTAGAAAAGATATTAAAAGTAGTATCGTAAAACAAACGATAAGAAAGTACTGGTAGAAAATGTTTGGAGCAAGTTTAGTTCAGAGTGTCAAGTTCTTATTAGTACTTTAGATGCCCTACAGTTTATCAGATAGCTGAGTGTTTTACGGAAGCATTAACTCGTTTTGTTTAGCATCACTATATACTGTTAAATTTTTTTGATATTTAGATGTAATTTTGATAACATTTTTCAAATGCGCTACAAAGTGAATTAGTATTCAAAGTTATCTTGATTGTTAGTGTGATATCTTTGATCTGCAAGAAATGTGCCTCTTCTATAAATAAAAGGTCACTGAGTTTGTTTTGTACTCGCGAGAGTCATTTTCTGGTTCGTTTACATGATTTGGAAATAGATTTTTAATCACCTTTAGAGGGCAAATGAAAATCTTAATGATGTAAGTGTCCGTGTTACAATTAATTTCCCGATAGTAAAGGCTGCCTTGTTAGATTGTTTTCTTATGGGTAATTTGCTTGTAGAAAATAACTGCTTTACGAAAAGAAAATGCAACAGAGAGAGATCTGGTAACTTTATAGCTGATTGATTATATAGGTTATATGCCTTTTACAAACGTGGTACTTCATGAACAATTACTTTGTAAATTACAGAAAATATATAAGAATTTTTCCCAATAAAATATGTGTATAAAACATAAATTAAGTATTAAGGAACCGCCTGCCAACCACCAAAACATTTCTCCAATTCTTCGGCTACGGCCAGTGTTAGTCTATCCTGATTGCGACCTGCTATAACCTGAAAGTTAAGAAAATATGTATTAATGTGCTATATACTATTTTTAATAATTAAATTGTCATATATTACTCAATAATGTTTGACTTATAGTAGAAGAATGGACTTTAATAATATTTTACATTGCCAAAAACAAAAATGCATGATTAAATTTATTTCAATAAAATTTTTAACTAAGTAACTAAATATTTTGAATTGAATTCTTTTTGTTGGCATATTTTTAAGCAGTTCAAATTCTTATGTCAGGGTACTGCATATATAAACATGAAACAGTAAAAAAAAAGTTTATGTCGCTCTATCTCTTTTTTTATAAATGAAACGAAATAATAATAAAAATTACAATCCAGCTTTACTTTTACAACGATCGTTGTCTTTAAAATCACTAATTATAAAACGTTTCTTATACATGCTAATTTTTTCTATTTTTATCTATAAACATATAGACGTGTTGAAATTTTTGTGTTCTATCAGAAATTTTGATAACGACTAATGTTCTCCATATGTGGGTTCTCTTTTACACGTAAGTTTTGCATATAAAACTAGAATAAAATAGTAGATAGCTTTGAAAAACTTCATTGTTCTTTGAAGTATTTTTCGCGCATTTTCATGCATTTTTGCATGCACTCGAACCAACTATGAAGTTGCAAGCAGTTGATTAACTCGTTTGTTGGTACAGACAAAATTGCGTTCGTTGGGACTTAGATCCGGACTGTACGGAGGATGGACCAACAATTCGACGTTTTTTTGCATTAAAAATTCAATTGTCTTGCGTGCTGTTTGCAAACTTGCTTTGTCTAAGTGGAGAATGATTCGTCGTTCGGGGTTGGTTTTTCAAAGCTCAGCGATGACTTGCGGCAAACAAATGGTTGTATACTGATTGGCAATAAAAGTTCTTTGGTCTTGTAGAGGAATTGTTGCCACATGACCTGCTTTCGAGACAAATGTCAGGACCAACATTTGTCGGGTTTTCTTCACCTTGGAATACTCAAATAGGCAACTGACTTTTATTTTCTGGCTCGTATGAGTAAATCCAAGGTTCATTACCACTGACAATGTTGTACGTGTTTTTAGAGCTTCAGGCGTTGAAGCGATGTAGAGTTTTTTGACACCAATTCACCCTAGCTGCTTTCTGTTCTTCGGTCAACAAATGCGGTATCCAACGGGAAACTAATTTCTTTACACACAATTCTTCATGCAAAATTTTTTGAATTGAGGTCTTTGAAATCTCCAATAATGCATCAATCTGGCGATCAACATGTCGATCTTCGTTGAGAATCTTGCGTGCAGCATCGACGTTTTCCTGAGTGTCTGCCATTGTTGGTGAACCTGCTCTTGAATCGTTGCTAAGACGAATCCGCCCACGTTCGAATTCTCCATACCAACGAGAAAATGTTGACTGATATGGTGCTTCATTGCCGAAAACTGAAACCAACTCGGTGAAACATTCCTGTTGAGATAATTGTTTTCGAAAATTATAAAAAGTTATTTCGCGAAATGTTTTCGATTTATGATAATTCCATTTTCAGCTAACTTGTCAACTTTAACAGTGCAACACTATACGTATCGCACTGAAACTGTGGATTTAGATTAACTAATGATGGAGGTTAATTTTTGGTACAGACATTTGATTAGTGACACTGTGTGCATTAATTCATCAGATATTATCCAGATTGGATAATTTTTCTATAGAGGAGAGATTAAAATATACAAATGAGATCACTATTAAGTTAATAGTAGATGATCAAATTATGATTTTGAGAGCTGGAGAAGCACTACAAGAGGAAGCTTGCAAATAATACGATTGATGAAAACCTTTGATAAGTAATTGAAGCACTTTCGATGGATATTTTGAACAATTAATTCAATAAAGTGACTTTTTTTAAATGATTTTCATTGAGATTTTTTGCAGCGGTACATAATGTCTGCATTAGTAAGGTTGTTTAAAACTACAAATGATTGTAACTGAATTACGATAGAGTTTTGTGCATATGTACGTACATTAGACATTTTTAACTTGAAATTGCTTCAGTAACACATTCTTGAGCTGCAGCAATCATGTCATAGAATACCCGGTATATGAGCGAATGCATGCTTAGATATACATACATACATACATACATACTTGCTTGGCAATTGGTAATATAATAATAACAATTACGCAGAATACACGAAAAGCAAAAAAGCCACAATTGACCAACAAAGCAGAAAAGTTCATGGGTGAATATACAGACTTAAAGTGCGATGGCGCAAAAATAGTAAACATGTTTAATATGCGATCAAATTATCGCATACTAAACATCCAGCATTGGTTATTGATATCCTTTGTATGCGTTGTCAATGTAACACTAATGTATTTATATTGCACACGCTTCTGTTAATATTGTATAATCATTATTTATATAGTGCGAACGTGGAGATGTTTCTAAAGTTACATTTAAACTTATTTAAACAAAATTCATGATTTCTTTTAATTGATTCTGTAGTGTATATATAGAAGTTCTCGATTAAAACTGAAATTAGTACTGAAAAAAGTATTGTGAAATAATTTAAATGCTTGCTGAATCTAAAAAAACAATATTTCATATGTAGTTTTATTTTACTTTACCTGTATGCCAATAGGCATCTTACGAGAATCGAAACCAGTTGGTACAGAAGTGGCAGGCAAACCTAATAAATTAGGAATGGATGCGTAAGATAATGATGGTATACCCACAAAGAAATCGCCAACTAGGTGAGCGCTAGTTGGCATACATGGATAAATAAGAACTCCATTATCGCCCAGTATCTAAAAACAATTTAAATGCCAGTTTTGAGCTATAAATTATTATGCACGAAATACTACTTTCCTTAAACAGACTAATTGGGTTTTGATTACATGTTTAGAGCGTTTTCGACAAAACAGAATAAATTCATGTGCCGATTTATGATTTATTAACCACAGATGAGACGTGGGTTAATCATTACACGACCGAAATAACAATCTAAACTGTGGCGTCACAGTTTTCTTCCCATAAAAAAAGTGATAGCTGTTACATCAGCAGGAAACGTAATGACTTCATTTTTTTTAATACAAAATGTTTTCTGTTTGTTGATTACCTTCCAAAATCTCAAGGCATCACAAGTGCATATTACGTGAGCCATTTAGATTAACTAAAGCCAAAAAAATACTAAAAATTGTTCTGCTTTATTTAAACAATCATTTAAAAGCGATATAGATACTCTACTTATTCTTCTCTTGAATAGTTTTTTTTTCTGTTCGAAAGAGAAATCATTATGTGGGCACAATTTTTCTAAGAGGCCAGATTGACTTATTTGATTACGTAAAACGGGTCTCTATCAGTAACTTGTTAACAATAATTGTTTTTTATCCATTAACAATTGAGCAATTTGTCATTTTTTGCAAAAGAAATTTGAAATTATACCTTTTTCGACTTTTCCTATATATGAATTTGAATGAAGATTTACAGTCATATGTAATTTTTATAAACAATGATTAAATCTTAGAAAATGGATTAATGCTGCAATCTCGTTTGAGTTGTTAAATTATAGCGTATTACTTTTATTTCTTCCTTAGTAATTCTAGGTTTTCTCCTCATTAAGACAAACCTCTTTGTCGGATAGAAGTGGAGCAAAAATATGCCTTTACTAACTAATACTCTAAAACTTATTGAAAAGAGAATGATTTAGATTAGTAACTGGTTATTTGTTATGAATAAAACTTTAACATCCTTGAAGACTATAGATAGAAAATACTGTAGACAATAATACTGTTGTAGCAAAATATACAAAGTAAAGAGACTAATTATTAATGCATTCGATTGTAATTCTTTTGATTGTATGTGTATATATATATATATATATATATATATATATATATATATATATATATATATATATATTCGTATGTATATAGTACTCGGGATCGCTAAAGACATCTTCCTGAAGAAGATGACTGAGATGTCAACGAAACGTCGAGACGCCGATTCTTTCGAGAACTTCTGTCCAACATCGTATTTTTCTGTACCTCTAAAGCCTTTATAAGTACGTCAAGCTTATCCACGTATTTTTCTGAATCCAAGATGATGTATTTACTAACATGGTATACTAAGAGAAACACAAGATGTTCCATAGTAAACATCGACTTTCCAAATAATCCTTTAATAATTTCCCAATACAGATTGTACTTCTTCTACAAAAATATACCAGTACGTTTACAGTATTTTATTAGTACTAATACTACCTAACTTACTCCTGTGTCCCTTAACGGAGTGGGCATTTCCTTCATTTTTAATAAATTCACGCTAGAGATTTCGATGGAATCAGACAATGCCTCAAATTTGTGGTTGCTTATGTGACAATGGCATTCTTTACTTAAATAAGCGACTGCGGTTTTAATCGCCGTTTTAATTTTTTTGTCAGTTATGGGTAGACAGAAGTTATTCCCCGTATCCTCCATGTAAAATACGACTATTTTCGATAAGTCAACCTTAAAAAATAAAAAGAAGCACATAACAGAATGTTGTGGAAGGACATATTTTCGCATTTCTATCTTTTATAATAAGCACGCCTACTGATATAAAGACTATAATAAAGAAAAACAAGCAATATTTAAATTTCTTCAAAACATTATTTAAATGATTTTTCCACATTAGTGACAAAATATATGCTTTTAATGCATTGATTAATAAACAAAATTAAATCGGAAAACAATAGCCCAGAAAGATCAGTGCACGACTGCGACATTCTTCATAATAGTAACTTTTTTATAATAGAACTTTTATTGTCGACGAATATTTCATTCAAATATTGTCGACACACAAACAAACAACAGACTGTATATAAATATATAGAGTACTGTGATTTGGATCAATTGAAAGTTCGAATAAGCTGCAAAGAGCGGCCTTCAGGTAAATATACACATATTGAATTAGTAGTAATGCTATGTATATATTTTTGGAAATAAGTAGAAAATTTACATGGACCTTCGCAGGAACTGATAACGAATCTCCAATAAGTATCTACAAAGGGTACTAGGAAAGTTTTGCAATATAACGCAACAATGAATTGTAGGAAGCTGCTTGTTGCTGCATGTTATGACATGTTCATACGTGCATAGTAGCCGCTGCGCTATGCTGATGGGCTAAGTTATTCATTAGCAGTGAGAGTGTAAAGTGCTTGCGCTGGTATCGTGGTCACGAAATGAGATAAGGGCAGTTTTGCATTATAATTTCGTGCGTGGTTTAAACATAGACCAGTGCTTCGAAGAAATGACTCTTGCATTCGGTGATGTGTGTCCACATCGCACAACGACATTCAGGTGGTATAGAGAATTCCAAAGGAAAAATTTAACTGTGGATGATGCTGAGAAGTCGAGAAGGCCACGAACGTCAGTTACGAAGGAAAACGTTACTACTGTGAGGAAAATATTTGGCGAAGACAGGCGAGTGACCTACCAACACACAGAGGGCTCTTTAGGTTTAAATGCACCAGCAATTCGTTCGATTCTGCATGATAATCTGCACGTGAAGATACTTTGTTCTCTCTGCGTGCCGCATTGACTGACTGAAGAGCAGACGACACGACGTGTGATTTGGTGCCGGTGGATGCTAAAAAAGTTTAATATGTGAACAACATTGTGACAGGTGACGAGACTTGACTGTACTATTACAATGTGCTGACCAAAGTTCAAAACAAAGTTTGGGTCTTTGATGGTGAGGACACATCCGTAATTGTCACAACATCCCCATCTGTAAAGAAGAAAATATAGCTTATTTTTCAAAATGATATTTTTTTCAAATTGAGTGGAATTGTGGAACGCGTCGTTTTGGACACACAGAAGATAGTCACAGCTAAGTGGTATACTGAACAGTGCCTGCCTAAAGTCATTGGATCTATGAAGAAGCTACGGAGAAAGTCAAAAATGGACACCTGGTTCCTCCATCACGATAATGCTCAAGCTCACCGCACCAAAGCCTGCACCGAATATTTGATCACGACTGGATTGAAACTTTTCGAGCACCCTACCTGCAGTCCAGATATTGCTCCCTGAAGCTAAAAGGGGGGCGGTTTTCTAGTGAGGAGGACCTTCTGCGAGCTTGGGGCAACGAGTGTGCTTTACTCCCTACTGAAACTTGGCAGAACTGGTTTAAAGATTGGTTTCCGAGGATGGAGAGGTGTATTGAGAGTAGAGAAAATTACTTTGAAAAAATTAAATAAACAAAGCTGTATTGCAAAACTTTCCTAGTACCCTTTGTACATATGGTTTGACAGAAAATGAAATACGAAAAGAATTATTATTTCCAACATATTACCCTTCAAATTCAAAGCACTTGAACTAGTGACGTTGGCCTATCATTATGTAATTTTTAAAATGCTCTATAATTATAATAATAATACGTAGTAGTAATAATAATAGAATATTTCTTAAAAAATAATAAATCTTATAATCTGACCAGTATCTGTCATTCGATCAATACAATTACAACTATGATAACCACATGGGCACACAGAACATCATAAAACACAATACAACACCAAAACTGAGATAAATCAATTCCCAAATCAATATAAGGACGCTAAAAAAACAATTATTTCTGCAAAAAAAGAATACGAGTTATCCAAAAAGTAAAGAATTTCCCCCATCGACTACTTTAACCTGAGCCAGATAGCGAGTCGCTGAGGATATACATATGCTTGTACCCTGTGTGTCTTTAAAATGTGTGGTAAAGTCGATGACCTCGTCAAGTTCGAGTTTTTTTTTTGATTTCTCGAAATTCTTAGACAGATTATAGAAATATAAGCTAACGTTATAAGTTGGAGAATGGGATAAAGTCATTTGGAGCTAGATTTGGTGAATAGTGAGATAAAAGACGATCTGAAATTTCATTTGATCCCTTTTGAAAACAGTTTAGTTAGTGTGAATCGGCGTGACATCATGATTAAAGAGAATTGTTTTATGTATCATTTCGGATTATTTTTCAGTAATTGCTTTCTTAAATTTATCTAGTAGAACAGCATACTATATGTATTTCGTTAATGATTTAGTTAATGATTGAAACATAATTTGTAAAAAGTATCCCCCTTCTTGAATTCCAAAAACTCGTAGCCGTTATCTTACCAGTTGATCGAAATATTTTGGCTTTCTTTGGGAGAGGGTTGAGAGATAATGTGTCCATGAATTCGACATCTTAAAAAAGAACATTAAAAAAATTATTAAATCTTCCATAATCAGCGTACTAGAAATAATTGTAATTAAGGCAAAAGTTGAAACTACCAAATATTAACTAAATGTCTTTATAATGTTTTTATGTATTCATATTAACATGAATTAAATAAAATTTTAATATTAATATATTAGTTTTTTACATGTTTTCATTAAGCAGTAATATTAAACCGTGTTCTTAATATTTTTGTCAGAGACTGTAGATAATATTTTTCCTAATTATTTAGTCATTTTAAGTAAATAATAGAAAAAATATTTTTTGTGTAAATGCAAAGGTAATACTTCGGAAATACATAATAAAATGTAATATATGAACCTTTTTATTCAATTCCAGCAAATGGGCATTTTGTCCTGATAATATTTCTAACAATGGTTTTAAATCCTCAGCATATCTGGTAAGTGGTCCAATAACAAGAGAGTTTCGAATAACTTTCTCGTGCGCAACGGGCCAATGACCTTCTAAGGAAACGATTCCTACAAATTATTAATTTTATTTTCCTTAATATGTCGCCCACGATATTAGTCTACTGCTGCTAGGTTTGTGTCCAAATACTCCGTTCCACATTGCTGGCGTTCTAATTGAACCTGCTATGTCCGAACCAATACCAATAAGTGATGCACCAGCACCTAATAGAGCTGCCTAATGGAAGAGAGAAATTATATTATTTTACAATATGCATAATAAATCTTAATTTATTTCTAAAAGTTTAAGCCATGCAATAGAGTTCTAAGAAAAAGCATTTACATTACAATATATATATATATATATATATATATATATATATATATATATATATATAGGTTTTTTAAAGAATAAATAAAACACATAATTTGCATTCACTTCAAAAACTTTTATTGGTAATTGATGTATCTTCTTTTGTTACAATTTTCAATGACATTTTGACATAATTGGGACTCTATCTCACCAATGACACGAATAATGTCATCTTTCAAAGCAGGAATTGATTGTGGATTGTTTTTATAAACCTGACTTTTCACATAACCCTATAGAAAATAGTCTAACGGTGTCAAATCACATGATCTTGGTGGCCAATTAACATCACCGTTTCTTGAGATTACACGTCCAGAAAATTTTTCTCTCAATAAATCAAATGATTCGTGTGCAAAGTGAGTTGTAACGCCATCCTGTTGAAACCACATATCCTCTAGAACCATATTCATTAATTCAGGCCACAAAAATTCGGTTATCATTCGACGATATCGATCACCATTGACAGTTACAGCTTCACCAGTAGCATTCTCAAAGAGGTAAGGTTCAATTACACCACCTAACCATAATGAATAATTCGAGGATTTATTCGCGCCAGATACGGCAATTTTGTTTATTAACATAGCCGCCAAGTTCAAAATATGCCTGATAGGAAAACAGTATTTTTTAAGAAAAATCAGCTGGTTGTTCATTGATGAAATTGACAAATGAACGATGTTTTAAATAATCTGATGGCTTCAGTTCTTGTGTTATTTGAACCTTATATGCCTTCAGAGCTAAATCCGTGTGTAAAATACGGCATTTTGTTGATGTCCAAGTTGTTGGGAACGTCGTCTGATGGACATTTCAGGATCTTTAGCAACACTTTCACGGACCAAACCAATATTTTCTTGTATTTTTCACTTTTTTGATCTTTCACGGAACTGATTTCTTGAAATTTTTTAATAATCCGACCATTAGTGTTTTCAGATGGATGATTTTGTAAACCATAAAATTCATGTAATTTTCTAAAAACTCATTTCACAGAACGCTGATTTTCATAAAGTAATTCAACAATTTGAACGCGTTGTTGTACCGTGTACGAAGCCATTTTTATAAATATCATACATCACACTTTTTAAATGCCCACATTCTCAGTCAATTTCATATTTTATTTATTCTTAAAAAAAACCGCGCAACTTGAAACACCCTTTATATATATATATATATATATAAATTCTATATTTGATATCCCAATTCAATTAGAATCTGCATATAATTTTACAAAAACTTGGATTATTAAGTAATATTTATAGCAAAGATATATTATTGTTACCCTGGAAACATAATTGACATGCTGATTGTTATAATTAGTTTATTAGTCTTTGAAAGCAATTAATCTATACGAATTGGTTAATTACTTTTATGCATTAGATCTAATTATGTCTCAGATTAACGAAGATGATTATTGGTGAAGCTGGGACAGAACAAATAAAAGTTTGCACTTTTGTTTTTGTTACAAAAAATTGTCGGATAAGTAAACGTTTTAACCTTGGTACTGTCCATAACTGCTGCATCAGATTTTTAGGAGCATGATGAGAGTACACTCAGTCGATTTTTATATTCTTTTGTGGCATTTTTGATTTACTTCTTAGTGGGAGTTACTTCAGAATCTTGATGTATGGCGCTGTTAGTGATAGTACATTTAAAATCATTCTAAGCACTTTTGACTGAAATCTTTGTATGATCTCTGTATTGGAGTGGGTAGCATTCTTTGAAATTCTGTCCTATATGCCTATACAGGTTTTAATGCTGTATTATATAACAGTAATTTATTTTTGATTGCCAGAAGGATTTTATAATTTATAACCTAAGCAGATCTCTGATGTAGATTGATTTCATTTAATCCTTCATTTCTTGGGCCTTTTTTCTATTTAATATATGAATTTGAAAAATAGTAGTTATCGAAAGACGTGGATTGTTTACATTTTGAAAATATTGAATATGTTTTCTCAATTTAAATGACTGCATAAATGGATTACCAGATATTCCACATCATTCTTGGTACGCAATGTGGCATATGATATACAGGTAAGATTGCCCTTTTGTTAAGTTAAATGTCATATCGGTAGAGTTCATGTTGTTGATATTTACTGTCCATAAATTACACCGTTTTAAAATTTTTTAAGAATATTTTGGAGAAGTTGAGATGCTATCATAAGGCTCAAATTTGAAGTCATAATAACGGTGTCATTCGTAAACGTTACCCTGTGTCATCGCTGGTTGGAGCATTCATTGTATATAGTAAATATAGGTATGTAACAAATACAGGTCTGAGAATGTTACTCTGCGGGATGAGAAGAAGTTCACCGATTTAAAATTATGAAAATCTATTAGTAAATAAGATTTTAAGACATATTTTGTATACGGGAAGTAGATTTTAATTTTTAAAAGCAGACATTCGTACCACACACCTAACTGTATAATATTTTTTTATCTTCAAGGGTATCTTTCTGATCACTCTATGGACATATTCGACAGTCCCATGCAATCGCCAGAAACTGAATTGATCACGGAGAACTAGCCTAAAAATTGTTGCAGAATTCAGTCTTTTTAGAAGTATTTCGAACAATTTATTAGGTATTAATGGAGAACTAGTCAATCGACAAAATTAGGGCTCATTGGGTTCTTTATTTGCTTTTAATAGCATGATGATTTTAGTGTCGACCCACTTATTAGATCATACCCGGATTATAGATACATTTATAATAGCTTCGTTAACATTCAAGAGTTTAAATTTTTAATGGGAGAATATATAAAAAGACTTCTTTCGTATGGAGTTGGTAACCATTTGAAAGTGATCAGTAAAGATGTTTGGTTGGTCGTCATCACTTTTAGCTTAGTTGTCATTCCCCTAGTTTGTTGTTCTTCAGTAGATTTTCTATCAATCTGGAGGGTTTAATCTTGCCCTTGGAGTTGCAAAAGATTACTGTTTAAAAATGTTTGTCATTAAATTAACTAATTTTTGGTGAAAGTGTTCACTTCAAATGACAATCTGGTACTTTTATTAAATTCACACAGGAAATGGAAATGGGGAAATGAGGTTCGACAGCCCACATATATAGATAAAATATGAAAATATTCCTTCCATTAAATAAGTAATGCAAAAGGGCTTAAAGATAGTACTGAATGAATAAAATAAATTTTAGAGAAATAGAAGAATAGAAAATTCCGAAACTTTATGTATAACTTCATAACATACGTATATGTATACCTATGAATATTTTGCCAACCACGTAACTTTTCAACTTAATAGTTTAACCTGTGGTTTTCAGAGAAATAAGCAGAAATGTGAGCGGAGTATTTTATCGACTATATTATAGAATGTAATGAAAAGCAAATTCCAATGAATAAAATTGATTTCTGTATTTATCTTGTTTACATTTAGACACATGTATGTCTGTACTTATCTGATTATTATGTTTTCTATTTTTAATATTTCTACTAAGAGTAATAACATTAATAACTTTTCGAAATTATTTCAAGAATAATTAGCGATATTAAAATTTTTGAAAATAATGTTTTCGATCTTGAAAAAGAGATTATATATAACTTTTATTTTTGTCATGATGTACGAGGGATAGCCACAAAATAAAAATTGTCAAATTTCTAGTTATAGAGATTTTTAACACATTTTTTGTTGATAATACGTTGTAATTATACAGGTAGTACCAGAGTGGACGAATGATGAACGTTTTAGTATGAGCACAAGGGACGCCCTATACTTTAGTAACGTGTTGGCGGATGTATTCAAATTAAAGTTAACAGCGAAGCAATAATGCCAGCAATTTGCAGACGAATGCGAAAGAGCGATGGATGCGGCAAACGCCTAACGATGATTCATCAGTTGATAAGCTAATTTAAGGGAAAAGACACTTGAGCGTAATAATATCGCTACTAAAAACTAAATTAGGTAACGAAATCATTTGCAACATCTCGCAATACCCCGAAGTGTTATGGTGGTAGGTGTCTTGTGTATTCATGCTTATATAAGCCTCAAAAATACTTTCATTAAGCAAAAGAAATCTATCGGTAGATTGTGAATAAGCGTAGTAACCTTTATTGAAGTAGATTCATTGCGTGGACATTTTTGAGAAAAAAATCGTCAACTTTAAAAGACATGCTAAATATACTTCAAATAATGGTTTTCAACTATGTGAACGTCTACATAATTGAAAACTATTATTTGAAGCAGATTTAGCCTTCTAAGAAGTTTTATTTCTAGGCGATAATATAGAACTTCGCATGGTATAGAAAACAAACCAACCATATTGTCGCCATGAATTAAGAGCGTTTGAAATGCTTATCTTACAATTCAGGTTTTGTGTCCAGTCAATTACGTTTTTTATCACAGTAGAAATTAAAGTTGTAGTACGCAATCTAATCCATCACCGAAGTATGTAGTTTTATGAATAGTATTTCTTGAAACGTGTGCAGCGTGCCACAATATTTTAACGCAGCACTGAGTATGTGGAAAAAGTCTAGAGATGCTTCTTTCTACTTATTTCATGTTACTTTTTCAGAACAAGGTAGCCAAGAAAAATTTATTTTCAGCAATTTCTTGTACGAAATAAACATTTTATTGAATAAAGTCAGGTAAGAAAGCACTAGTAATAGTCAGAAATATCTTGGCTAACTATTTGCTCTTGTGCTGGTAAAAACAATAATTTCATATTGAAAATAAAAATGAATATCTGCTTCATATTTATTATCTAACCGAATAGCGATAATAAATATTTAAGGCAGAGTATCATAACAGGATAACACGAAAACGCGACTTATGTTTATTGCTATTGAAGCAAATTCTAACAAGAAAAATGTTAAATCTTTTTGCGGTTTGTAATTCGTGTCATAAATGAAGCATTAAATTGAATATTCCAGAAATAACATTAAATTAATACTTATTAAAATTTATACGTTATACAGTGTGTTTCAAAAAGAATATACGTATTACAAAGTATTATTTTGTCCAAACTATCGATGGCTGCGCTTCGGCTCGGCTATTGGAGAAACGAATACATAGTCCAGTTTATTTAAAAGCCGCTAGATGTCAGTTGTATTCTGTTTTTCTTGGTAACCGTCATATGTTTAAAATGGCTGCTCCGCAACAGAAATTAATTTGGTGTTCTCGAGTTTTCGAAGTGCAATTCCGTGATTACAGTGCAAAGACGTTTCAGGTTGAGCTACTAAATTGATCCTCCGAATGGGTGAAACATTCGCAGATGGTATCGACAGTTTGTAGATACAGGATGTGCATGTAAAGGAAAGAGTCCTGGCTTTCCAACGCAATCCTTCAAAATCAACTCGTCGTGCCAGTCGGGAGTTACAACCGCCTACAACAACAATTTGGCGTGTTTTGAGACGTCGGTTGGTTATGAAGCCGTAAAAGTTGCAGTTGTTACAAGTTCTGCGTCCTGATGACAAACGGAAACGTGTGGAATTTCGTAACGAGATTCATGATGCTATTGACAATGATAACACTTTCGCACAACGCATCGTGTTCAGTAATGAAGCGACTTTCCATGTTAGTAGTCTGGCAAACACACACAATGTTCGAATAGTCTACAGAACCCACATGCAGCCATTGAACATGTACGAGATTCGCCTAAAATCAATGTGTTTTCTGCGATATCCCGATCATCTGTTTACGATCCATTCTTCTTTGATGGAAACACGGTTAACGGTCAACAGTATCTCGCTATGTTACAAAACTGGTTGTTTCCAAGGCTGCACGAAGACAACTTCATTTTTCAACAAGACGGGGCACCCCCTCACTGGAGTCGCCAAATTCGTGAATATCTGAATGAAACTCTACCGAACTGTTGGATTGGTCGTCAAGGAGCTGGCGATTTAGAATGTCTCAGCTGGGTTCCACGGTCACCGGATTTGACACCTTGTGACTTCTTCCTGTGGGGTTTCGTTAGAGACAACGTTTATGTACTACCACTCCCACAGAACCTGGAAGAGTTGAAGAACCGAATCTGTAGTGCCATAACATCAGTGACGAAGGACATGCTTACTAGAGTATGGGAGGAATTTGAGTATCGATGTGATATTGTTCGTGTCGCTGATGGATGACATATTGAACATCTGTAATCTGAACTTGAGAGGTTCGTAAATATGTGTGTAAAGTTTCATCTTCGTATGTTTTAAAGTTTAATAAATATATGCATTCGAAATACGTATATTCTTTTCGAAACATTCTGTATATCTATGATCATTTCAATAGAAACGATCTATATTTATGACAGACTTTTTGAAACAAATATCTTTGACGAACATTAAACATTTAATACCCGCACTTTATTGTTTTATAACAACATACCTCACCTCCTGATGATCCACCACTACTATAGTGTGTATTATATGGATTACAAGTAGAACCAGTTATCTTATTAAAAGTCGACGAACTAGTACAGTATTCAGGAGTATTAGATACAAGCAATGGAATCATTCCCGCTTCTTTAAGGTATTGAACCACTACACTGTCATTGATAGCTTTTATATTTTTTCTAATCAGTGTACCGCCTGTATAGCTTAACCCTAAAATATAAAATAAAGTTATTTGTACATTTCTCATCAACTAAGAGTCATTGGCTCTGAGAAGTTAGCATTATGCGTATGAACAAAGTTTTATATTTTATATTACCTTTAACAGCAATTGACTCTTTAACTGTAATCGGTATTCCGAAAAATGGTTTAGTTGTCCGCAATTCATTAATTTTTTCAGGATTTTCATCTAAGTATCTATCAATTTCTTTTGCTTCTTTCAGGGCATCTTCAAATCTATCTTCCACGACAGCATTAATAATAGGATTCACCTCTCTTATTCGTTTTATATATATTTGAGTAATTTCTTGGGAAAGGATCTGCATAGAATTTATTAGAAGATATTAATACAGGGTTTTTAAATACCGGCACACAGTTTTTGAAATTAAATAAAACAAATTATGAAGGTGGTATGGGCATATTTTAGTTTTATTTTTAAGCATATTCAATGAAATGCTTTTAATAAATATAAATAAATGGTTCAGTAGCTCAATTGTGTGGTTCGAATCGAATCCCGGTTACCTAATTTTTGACAAATTTTCAAGCACGAAAGTGGTTGAATGTCTCAAATGATGTGGGTGAAGTTGATTTTTGAATAATAATCATTTGTGGTGTATAAGATCATATATTGAATAACAAAAGCGCCTCCCTCTGTCGTCCACTATACTGAACGACAAAGCGAGAAACGCGTCTATCTCGCTTGTCGATAACGTTCATTAATAACACAAATCTGCCTGACGATCGGTGATATCGGTGAAACATATGTAGTAGATAGGGTATTATTAATAATAGAATGATTCCTTTTAACATTCTTTTAATTGCCAAATAGCCGTTACGCAATGCGTCTGTCTTATAGGCTCTAATAACCTAGTTATCGACAAGCGAGATAGACGCGTTTCTCGCTTTGTCGTTCAGTATACTGGACGACAGAGGGAGGCGTTTCTGTTATTCATTATTTTTCTGTATCGAAATGATATGATAGACGCTACCAAGGAATCGTTCATTAATAACACAAATCTGCCTGACCATCCGTGATATCGGTGAAACATACATATGTAGTAGATAGGGTGTTATTAATAATAGAATGATTCCTTTTAACATTCTTTTAGATCATATATATCGAAGATTTCATGTAGCCTCACAAAAAATAATCTAATAGAGCTAAAACACAGGATTTTGGCGATTAGTTGATGTCACTACCTCTCCATATAACAAAGTCATGGAATTTCTCAGTTAATAAATAGAGTTTATCACGTACAGTGTGGCACGTAACACTATCTTATTGAAATCCAGCAGTTCTACTTGTTTATGAGAAATAATTCTCCTCACTGAAAATGATATGTTGCCTAGACGCTGAATCAGCTTCTAACTACTCTGCAAACCAATTATCGAATATGCGGCGATGTCTGTGGGCATCTTGGGCACCAGTTCTTGAATTAGTTGCATTTTATATGAGTAAAGACTCAAATATTTATGCCTAATTCGTAAAGTAGATGTCGACGTAATGTCAAGTTCTTGTGCACGACACGGAATTAACTGTCAAGGATAGCAGCAATATTTTCAATCGATCTTGTGTTTTATTTTGGTTCCAAATTTATTCACTAAATGGCGTGTGTGGACTTTGCGGATGGCCATAAGTACCATAAATTGGGCAGTGATTTTCATAATTTTTCACAATTTTCACGCGTTGTTTAGTCGTATGACATTCCATGGTTAAATGTCAATACTAACTAACTATCTATACCACCTCTGACTTGGACATGCATAGTTGCTAAAGACTGAGCATCACTATTGAAAAGTCCTTTATTACTCGTACTTTCATATAATTAAATTTCCTTAAATATAACAATATTTATTAGAGATTATACTGCTTAAATAAGAAAACGTCTAACATAGACCAAATTAGATTTTTATTTTTATTCGTATGTTTATTTAACTAATAGTGTCCTCTTAGCAGGTGCACTATTATCCTAACAGATTTTCTATCCCTAAGGAACTGCTTTGTCTGTCTTTGACCTAGAGAATTTCTCTACTTGTTTAGAAGTTCGTTTTCTGCCCATTTTCATGACTGTTTTAATATTCCTTTTTACAATGCCACAAGAAGGCTATGATCCTACGAAAGCCATTGCCAAAGTTTGTCGAACTAATTCGTTGGTTTTTCATTGGTTCCATAGCTTTTATGCCTTTTCTATCTATTGGGCTCTTTCAGGCATGCGCACAATACCATGTAAACTTAGAACTCATTTATACTGACTCCAGTGGATTTATCATGGCTCAGCTGTGGAAGAGAATGATCACCCTACGACTTCTCACATAATTTTTTCAACGCAGATGTAATGCTGTTACTTCTCTATAAAATACCGCAGTATATTTACTGGTAGAGTCACCTGCGTCCGCCTTGATTTTTTCTATAAACTTATTATAGATCTAGCTTGTAGGTGTCTACATTCAAACTCATAGATATGTGGTTTGAGTAAAGCTTTTAGTCATTAGTCTGTGGGAAATTCTTCTCCTTTTAAGCAATTTATACGACTTAACTAATGACAATACAGAATTTCTCTATTAAGATTGTCGACTTAGAATTAATAATAGAATTACCCTTCTTGACCATTATCAGTGAATTTCTGAGCACCCTGTATTTAAAGCGGTTGTACACAATTTAGATGTTTAAACATCCGTATACGAAACTGTTTATTCTTTTATTTCGTATATGATATACGAAGTTTAATATATCTGGTAAATATATGATATACATTTAATGTATGAGATAGTACGACATAATCGTCGACGTATCGGCAAAGAAAAATCGTACCAACTGGACAAACACAGCAAACACGAAGAGTTTAAATGTATTTAAAAATACGTACTAATAATTTATATCCCGCAGTGTTTACAAACGGAACCGTATCCCTAAACACACTTAAATCTTAAGTATCAGTTATAATGTTAATTTCAACTGTTTATAGAACTTCTCCCCCCTTAGAATGACGGACTGTTTGTAAATTCCAATCGCATCGATAACCATAATCCTCAAAGGATTCCCTATTCGAAACATGATTAGCTAACAAAGTTTTTGTTAATATGTAACATTGTTATATAATATTAATCGTAAGATAAAACACCGAGTTACGAAAAGTAATTAATTTAGAATTTGAAATATGTAAACAATGGAAATGCGATTTATCTATCATAAATTGATAATCAACACATAATAAACTTGACCTAGCTTTTCGAAAAGAAGTCATTGGCAGACTTATATCCCATAGTAGAAAAAAAAGTGAAAATAGTATATTTAAAGTTAACACGTTGCATAAAAAACACAAATATAACAAAAGACATAGGTGTACATTATGTATCACAATAAATAATTGATAATTGGTAGTAAACAATATATTTTCTGTTATTATTATTATTAAATACTTTCCTATACGACATGTATTCACAACCTAAATTACCTAGGCTAAATATTTGCAACATAGCGTAAGCCTGCACATTCTCTTCAGCAAATTATATCAATTCCTGTGTAAAAGAGTTCTTATATAAAGAGAATGATCGTTAAGTGTCTAGTGATAGAATTTTTGCTTAGTTAAAATGGGCTAATTGAGTTAAAAGATCTGTAAAATAACTATGACCGTCATTGACGGTATACACTACGAAACTCTTCTAATACACGAACACTTTTCTTGTCGTTTAAGAAACATACACACATTGTACTTCAAATACTATTTCCAAGTAATCTATTCATGCCCAATGAAGTATTTTCTATGATATTCGCTACAAATATAAAGTCTGTTTCAAATTGCGCAGTTTTTTTAAGAATAAATAAAATATTGATGGCGCACTGAATTAGTCTGGGTATGTGGGCTTTTAAAAAGTGTGGTGCATGACATTTATAAAAATATCTTCGTACACGGTACAACAACGCGTTCAAATTGTTGAATTATTTTATAAAAATCAGCGTTCTGTGAAAAGAGTTTTTAGAAAATTACGTGAATTTTATGGTTTACATAATTGTCCATCTGAAAGCACTATTGGTCGAATTATTAAAAAATTTCAAGAGACCGGTTCCATGGAAGATCAAAAAAGTGAAAAATACAGTCGTACTGGTCGTTCACAAGAAAATATTGGTTCGGGTCGTGAAAGCGTTGCTGAAGATCCTGAATGTCTATTAGACGATGTTCACAACAACTTGGACTTAGTGGATCAACAACATGGCGTATTTTACACAATGATTTAGCTCTGAAGGCATATAAGGTTCAAGTAACACAGGAACTGAAGCTATTAGATCATTTAAAACGTCGTTCATTTGTCAATTTCATCAATAAACAACCAGCTGATTTTTCTCAAGAAATACTGTTTTCCGATGAGGCACATTTTGAACTTGGTGGCTATGTTAATAAACAAAATTGCCATATCCGGGGTGAGGAAAATCTACGAATTGTTCATGAGAAACCTATGCATCCTAAATGAATTACTGTTTGGTGTGCATTATGGTTAGGTGGTGTAATTGGACCTTACTTCTTTGAAAATGCTGCTGGTGAAGTTGTAACTCTCAATGGTGATCAATATCGTCGGATGATAACCGAATTTTTGTGGCCTAAATTAATGAATATTGATCTAGAGGATATGTGGTTTCAACAGGATGGCGTTACACCTCACTTTGTACACGCATCAACTGATTTATTGAGAGAAAAATTTCCTGGACGTGTAATCTCACGAAACGGTGATGTTAATTGGCCACGAAGATCATGTGATTTGCTAGAGTTAGACTATTTTCTTTGGGGTTATGTGAAAAGTCAGGTTTATAAAAACAATCCACAATCAATTCCTGCTTTGAAAGATGAAATTATTCGTGTCATTGGTAAAATAGAGCCTCAATTCTATCAAAATGTCATTGAAAATTTTAACAAAAGAGTGGACGTCCGTGGAGCTGCAAGAGGAGGCCATTTAGCATTATTTTTCGAATATAAATGTCATAATTGATAGTTCAATTGCCAATAAAAAGTTTTTGAAAGTGAATGCAAATTATGTGTTTTATTTATTCTTTAAAAAATCCGCGAAATTTGAAACACCCTTTATATGTACATATACATAATTTAGCATTAATTTAAGAAATTATTTTTTGCCATGTGCGTAACGTGAGCATTATGGCTGAGATGTATTCAATTGCAAACAACATATTAAAGTCAAAACCACTATGCTAAATTTACATTCGCAGCGTATGCCACTGGATTCGCTATAAAATCATCCAGTTTAAATAATACTAAAATTACTACTGGCATTCTGAAAGCGATAATGGTGCTCGAAAATTAAAGAATGATGAATAAGCTTTAATATTAATAACTAAAAATTGTTGCCATCAATTTACAATAAAATTATTGAGTTATTAATTCGAATTTAAAATACATATAATTATTAATATAATTTAATAATAATAAACACTAAATGAAAGTCTACCTTTCTTTCTCTAATCTTTTGGGCTAAAGTTAAACCAGTCAAATTCAATAAAGGGTTAGTGCTTGGAGTAACGGATTTCTTTTCTTTTGTGGAAGATTTCCAAGATTTAAAAAACGTATATATCCAATGTAGAAGTATTAACAGAGCAATACCAAACCGCATAAATAAATTCATGATGAGATAGTAAAGTAAAACTGCACACACGTTTTATCACAAATTGTAAAACAAATCTCTCGTAATTTTTCTTTAGTAGAACACCTTTGGCGGACAACTCTCTACGGTACAACATTAATTCACATGTAAAACGCAACTAAGAAAGTTATTTTAACAGAAGGAATGAGATTGTCTTTAAATGATGTGGCGGAACATATAATGTGTCATATTTACTGATAAAATGTTACTAAAATTATACTTGTTGAACAAGCATAGATATTTCGACGGAAAGATAAAAATACAATGTACGCATGGATTCATATTCATGTATATCGTATATTGGATGTTATAAATACAAATCATTCAAAACTAAATAACAGATAAGGAAAGTATAGTATGTTGTTTTAAAGATAGTTATTCTATAAGAACGGTTAAAGTTATACACAGAGCACTTTTGGATAGAAAATTATATATATTTTTTTAAATGTCGCAGTTTTCTACTCGAAACAGAGGCAACCGATCGAAAATATGAGTACAAAGGAAACTGGTGGATCAGTTAGTATTAGCATTGCGAAAGAAACGTACGTCTACAGTATTAATAATAACGGCCTTTAATACTCAATGGGATAATTAAATTATAAGACACAAATATAATATACAATGCGTAGCAAAATCTGGAACAAGGTTCATATTTTTGGTTTGACATTTGACGAAAATGCGCGGGCAACTCGATTCGAAAAATGTCGAAAAATAATTTCTTTTCCCACCATCTTGGATGGTATGACGTCATAAACTAATTTTTTAAATTTCATGTCTCTTCTTCGATATGAAATGAATAATACTCTTTTTTACGGGTACCGTAACACTACACGTGACGTATGATAAATAGTTTATAAAATAAGATGGTCGGAACACATTTTATAATATATTTAAAAAAGTCACTTACCACGTCACGTCACTTATTTCTAAATGACAATAGTATAAAATACAATTCGTCAGTCTGACATATCGTTATTAGCGTCCTTCTCTTTTCGTTATCAAATATTTCCATAATAAAGTGAACAGAAATTTTAATTGTTATTGGACTATTTTCTTTAGGGATATTTAGAAGGAGGAGTATTCTCGAGGTAATGTTGTATACGAATTTCACAACCGCTTTTTCTACTGTAAAGAGACTAATGACACTTCGAATGTTTGATAGGTTTTTTTTTTTAGTTAGATTGCTGTAAACATAGAATTGTTTTTCCCAATGTTGTAATTGGAATGTCATTGATCTTGATATTTCCCAAGCAACAACCCGTAGTTTATTTTCGAGCTTTAATTGTTACTTGCTAGTGCCCTGATGATGATTGACATAAACATCGAGCAACGAATTAATCTGAAATTCCTTCTCAAATTAAAAAAATCGCCAACAGAATGTTTACAAATGTTAAGGGAGGTGTTATATTATGTCACGTGACACGAGTTTTTGAATGGCACAAACGGTTTTCTAAAGGTTGGCAAGAGGTCGAACGTGATGCCCACCCTGGTCGACCTGTGACTGCAAGAACTGAAGGGAACGTTCAGAAAATTAATGAAATTGTGCGTAAAGACAAACGTCTGAGCATTCAAGTGATTGCCGATATGGTTAATACTAACAAAGAAACAGTAAGACACATCTTTGCATGATGAATTAAACATGGCAAAAGTTTGCGCAAAAAAAAAATAGTGCCGAAAAACCTCACTCAGGAACAAAAAGACAGTCGGATAAATCTTTGCTCTGACATCACGGAACGACTCACAGAAGAATCAGACTTCCTCACAAAAATCATCGTATGTGATGAAACTTGATTTTCCAGTATGACCCGAAAACAAAGCGTTAACCGATGCGCTGAAAGGTGGCCGCATCGCCAAGACAGAAAAAAGCACGAATGAGCAAGTCGAAATTGAAGACAATGTCGATTGTTTGTTATTCGATATCAAGGTTGTTGTCATGACTGACTGGGTGCCCGATCGCCAAACTGTTGATGAGAAATAATACAAGGAAGTCCTAATCAAGCTGATGGAAAGAATAAGGAAGGAAAGATCTTATTTGTGGAAGAACCACTCACGGATTCTGCACCAGGACAATGCACCAGCTTACAATGCCCTACTTGTGAAGCAGTTTTTAACAGATAGGCGTATTGATGTGCTTGGTCATCCTCCGTATTCACCAGATCTCGCACCATGTTTCTTCTGTCTGTTCCCAAAAGAGAAAAGAACATTCAAGGGAACACGTTGTTGAAGAGGCTGACAACTGATGAACTACAGCATTGTTTTGAATAATGTAAAACATGTATACAGTAGTGTATAAATAGAGGAGGAGAGTATGTTGAAGGGAACAAAAGTTAAATACAAGTTTTTTTGCAATAAGTAACATTTCTCACACTAGTCTTGTTATTTAATTGCCACACCTCCTACACAGAATAGATAAACTACTTTTTTCTGTAATTAGATCCAAATTAGAGTATTACGTTTTGGTGTTGTTTCGATTCATAACAATGTTCATAAAAAAACTTGAATCTGTGTAATTAAGTACATTTTCTTTAAAATACCTATTTTACTTTAAAAAATGAAGAATATACTAATATTTTGTAGGATTCTATTTTGTTCCAACTCCATAAAGATTACAATTAATAAAAATATATTATTTAAATGTTCTGACCTTTTTTATAAATCACTTATTTATCTTCAATAAACTATATATGTACATATAGGGACAGAAAAAGTCTTACGATATAAAAAATTAGCCGATGATTCTATACGAGGGTAGTTTGACAAGTAATGAGAATGGAAAAGAAAAACGAATTTTTTAAATACACGATAATTTTTATTTTCCAATATATTCTCCTAAAAGAGCAATACATTTATTCCAACGGTGCTCCAATGCTCTTATGCCATCTCTAAAATGCGATTCCGGAAGGCTTGCAAAATACTCATTTACGAAGATGATAAGCTCGTCGTTAGACGAAAATTTCTTTCCACCTAGTGCCGTTTTCAATATTGGAAAAAGGTGGAAGTCGGAAGGGGCTAGATCCGGTGAATAAGGCGCCTGCGGTACTAATTGGAAATGCAACTCGTGGATTTTGGACATCGCAACTGTGCTGGTATGCGAGGGAGCGTTGTCTTGGTGACGCGGAATCTTTTTCTTTGCCATTCCTGGCCGTTTAGCAAGGATCTCAACATTTAATTTTTGTAAAAGTTCTGCATAATATTGTCCGTTTATTGTGGCACCTTTCTGAAGATAATTAATGAGCAAAATGCCCTTTGAATCCCAAAAAATTGATGCCATCACCTCGTTTGCCGATAAAGTGGTTTTCGCTTTATTTGGAGGTGCAGAACCACGTTCTAATCATTGCTTCGACTGTTGTTTAGTTTCGGGTGTACTGTAGTGTAACCAAGTTTCATCGCAAGTAACAAATTGCCTACAAAAATAAGCGGACTCCGCTTATGAAGGTCCAAAAACTCATTGGAAATGCGCAAACGAGTGAACTTCTGATCAGTCGTAAGCAATCGCGGCACCTATCTTGTCGAAAGCTTGGAAAGGCCCAATTCTTTCATTAAAATGTGGTGTGTTCTGTTGAAATGTTTACCATGTCTGCTATCTGTTCCACTTTAAGTTGTCGATCTTGCGTAATAGTATTATGAATTTTTATAAATATTTCCTTAGAAGTCACGATTTTGGGTGCTCCAGAGCGCGCTTCATCAACACAGCTTGTTCTACCACGTTTAAATTCATTTACCCATCTACTTATTGTGGCGGATGATGGAGCAGATTCACATAATGTTTCCCGTAACTCATCTTTTATTTCGGTAGCTTTCAAACCCTTAATTACGAAGTATTTAATCACCGCATGATACTCTGCTTTTTCCATTTTAACAAAACGACGTGTTGTTTCTTCTTCAATCAGCTGTCAAAAATAAACTAATTAACCGATTTATCTAAATATCGGAATGTAAACATATAAATAGGCATCCTAAATTACAGTGCATTTGTTTTACCAATTAGAGCGCCACCTATGTGTCATTCAAACTACTTGTTAAACTATCCTCGTACTGCGCTATATGGTGGGCGAAGAAATTATTTCTCATCAGTAACGGATTGGTTAGAAAAAACGAAAATGAACCTATCCAGAACTTTCATAAAATGTCAGTACAAAAAATTAATTTTGTTCCTACTGCGTATTGTATATGCGAAGTGTGAAATAACATCTATTCACAGATGGCAGCAGAATATTTGTACTTAGATTAACTTCAATGTACGATGGCTCTACTGCTTACTTTTGTGGTTTATCATGATAACTATAAGCAAATTTATTAAAATGTGTCATAAATGTACGAAGATAAAAATTTTTCAATTAGAAGACATTTATGCTACAACTTTGGACAGATCAAATTGCTTATCATGTATTGCTAACTATAGCAAAGAAATCAAAATATATTATTATAAAAATATGTAACTAACAATAACCATAAAATTGAAAATTGATGTAATATTTGTACTATACATGCAACAAAAAGCATATTGCAAGAATATTTGCGGTGATCAAAAATGATGGATTTCATTACTTATTAAATATAAAAACTTAAAAATACAAATTGCACAGAGACAAAAACGTTTTTCAACTTACCGTAATGGCGAATGTGTAAATTGTAAATTTGTCAATAGAATTGAATACAAAATACCATTGCAATTACCGAATTCTTAAAATTGGATACTCGACTAGAATATACAGTTCACTATCTTCGAAGAATTTTAGATACATTATTAGCAAATCACTATGAAAATTTAATTTGTTATCGATTAAGCGACTTGGAGTGTGGTAGTCTTCGTCCGTGACAGAGAGTAGAATATTTTCTTCAAATCAAAATAAACTTGTCGTAAAAAGTATACCATAAATCTCAATAAATAAACATTCCCTCCCTTGTAGAAGGAAATCAAATTCCCGATATAGATTATACCATGTTTACAATGCAAATAATATTCATATATGTATATCACAATGTTAGCCCTAAAATTCAGTAAAATTAATACAAATTTACAGATTTGTTGTTTTTTGGTACTCCTTAAAAAAATTCATAGATTTGTCCTGTGCCCAGTTCGAAATATTTTTCATATTTACATGCATTACGAGGTACAAATATTTTGTATGATTACCCAGTATATTGTATTATACTCTGACGATCGTACATACCTATGTTAGTTAGAAAGACCTAAAAATGAATATATGTAAAATCAGGTTAGAGTTATAATAATAGTACGTTAAAGGAAAGTTATCACATCAATGGGGAATGGAGAAGAAATTTTTGTATACCATAGTTAAATCAATATTAAATGGATAAAATAATTGCATGGGATGTAAAAAAACCTAATGGAGTAAGTATTTTATTGAAGGATAAATGTATCTATGTTCGAGAAGAAATTAGTCTCATAATATTTGTTTAAATTAAAAAGTACCTTGCTCTATTTAGAATACCTAGACAAGTGACCCAAATCGTCTTAAACTATTGTGTAATCATGTACAGTACATAAATATTGGAAATATTTGAAGTTTTCCACACATTTAACGGTGTCATTCACATAAATTAGAAATAAAAGAGTATTCAAGTGGAAACGCTGTCACTTCAAATGTATGTATGTATATTGAAACATTAGAAGCGAGTCACCTAAATAAATGGCCACGAACACTAATTTCAAGTCTTCCTAAGATAGTATGACTTATATACTTACACGGGGATGGTTCGATAAAAACTAAGTGGTCTAACGTAGGGATGACGTGAATTCGGAGGAATCTTCTTGACTATTCTCTACAATCGTCCTTTATTATGTTAAATAAGACAGCACAGAACTATCTGTCAATTGGTTTGTGTTTGACAGAGCGCCAAAGTAAATGTTTCCTGTGATTTTGGTAACGATGGAAAAAACTAGGTTGCAAGCAGTGCAAAAACTAAGTTGCACACTAACCCAAATCAAAGCAAAGCTGAACTCGTCACTATTAATGCCAGCTTGAAAAATTTCATCGTACCATATTGGATGACCATCGAGTAAAAGTGGGCGACATAGTAGGCATAGTAGATATTTCAAAATCAAAGAGAAACAGCCTCATTTGACAAATAAAGAAATGGTTGCTTTTTCTTTGTTAGGTCATGTAATTATTGAACCATCCTCGTATATATACATAATCAAATAAATTCGTCAATTTTAGCAAATGAAACAGTAATTCGACATATTATAGTTTGAAATAAAACACTGATTTAAAATATTTCTATATCTATGAAAAGTTTACAATTAAGTCATTCTTTGAACATATCCTAGCACACACAGACGACTTTTTTCTATTTACCAAACTGGAGCGGCGCTGATATTTCTGCTGCTACTGACGTTTCATTATCGCTTAAAGGGGATATTTCTAAATAAGTGAAAAAAATTTCAAAGGACAAATGAGTCATTCTGAGCAAATGTTTTTATACACATATTTCTGTTAGTGCGGAGATTTAAATAAAAAAAAAATAGTAGGCTTCGATTTTACTAGAAGTGGTGTTGGACTATAAGCTGATAAACTCTAAAATAATGTTTTAGAAAATAATTTCACATTATTTTCCAAGATTGTTCAAAACATTTGAATAAGCAAATTTTATAAGAAAGAAATTAACTTAAATGTCGGAAACTGCCTCTCTTAGTTGAAACGCGAGAATCCGGCCTCCTTTTCAACGAATGCGAATGCGTTCACAAATATTCAGCTTATTTGTATTTGTTTTACATGATAACACCTAAGATAGTCAATGTTCTCTCTATTGGGGTATTGTAATTTAAAAATTTTTGATAAATCCAGAAGAATAAATTTTAGGAAATTTAGGTCAGAACACATAGGCAGTCAAGGTTGAGGTTCTCCTTTTTGTATTCACCGATCGTGATACACAATATCCAAAAAATCTCGGGCCGTTATATTGAATTGCGTCGGGGCATCATTGTGTATAAATCATGTATCTCATCTTTCTTGAAGGGATATGTTCTCCGGAAGTGCATGGAGATCATTTTTAGGTATTTGCTGATATGTCCAATCACATAATCGCCGACAATGTCATCCCGCATATTCGTCGAAAAGTGATGTTGATGAAGGAAAAGAATTTTCGTTGGCAGGCACATGATTATTATGAAAATTGTTGATGTATTTCTAGAAAAGTTAACTTTACCAAAAGAGGCACAAGAGACAAAAATGAAGACTTTTTTGAAATCGTATTAAGAAGCCGTTCAAAAAATTCATTCACAGTTGTAGAAGCTGCTGAAGTTATTGGGCGTGGCAAGGATATCACAGCTGTTACTTTAAAATTCTCTAAATTATTACATGTCTAATGTTTAAAGTGTCGGATATTTTCCTCAAACATTGTTCCTGAATTTTCGTTAATATTTTTAAAAACTTCTTCATAAGAGGAGTCAGAATGTAGCTTGTTTCTAAAACCACGTGTTTCGGAAATATGGTGATATAAAGGAACAAACATAATGTGACGGAGTATAATGCACTCGGGATACATTTCTTATATAAAGATCTAACTTTCAAGATATTTCCATCGACTCTCCCACACATAAGATGCGTATTGACCAAATGATGATTAGTGTAACTATTCATGATGGTAGTAACTAATAACGATAGTAATTGTAGGTAATAACACCTATAATGACGGTTCCAATGTCAAAATTAATACCTGCTTCTGATCAGTACAAAATCATGTGTGTTTAAGAACATTATTGATCAGGGTGACTGAAGGAATCGTCCCTTGAAATTCTTTACACTTATTAAGAAACAGATTCGCCAGAATATCTTCGGATCTTTCTCTTCTGCTGTTTTTATCATTTTTGCACTTCAGTCAAATTGTTTCATAAAAAAGGTGGTAAAACGACGAGAGTAACAGTTGTGTTCTCAGAATTTTAGTCCAGAAAACCAAGAGGAATACCGTAGTTAGTAACGTAAAAGTCAATCTACTTCTAGAAATATTAACATTTTACAGAATTATTAGTATTACAAAGTATTCATCTTCTTTCAATTTCCTTTATCTTTTATTTAATACACAATTAAACATAATGTCTTCTGCATTTTATACCTTTACAAATAGATAATTTCCCTTTTGTGCGTTTTAACATAATTGTTCCCTTCTGTATGTTTTAACATAATTTTTGTCTCTTAGACGCAAATGTAATTTTTGGAGTTCTTCAGTTTGGTGTAAGTAATTGTTATGTTAAAATTTAAATTTTTTAAAACGACCATTACAAATACTATAGAAAGTGCCTCTATGTACAATTTTTAAAATTATATTTGAATATTTTATATACTTTGAGTATCAATTATATTCTTTTTAGAAAATAAGGTACGTTTCGTATATTATAGTAAATTTATGAACGTATTAATGATATACATAAGTATATTATTTTAAGAGTACCTAAATACTACAAAAATCCCTTGTTTTAAAAGAATTTAAATATGTTTACGAAATGGTAATTTTGATGGAGCCTGTGGTTGATTAATTCAATCACTTAAGGTTGATATATAATATAATATAACCCCTTTCCACATTCATTTTCGTATTCTGTATACGTATTTCGATCGATAGATAATTAAACAGTATTGCATCTGGAAAATTACGGCAAACACCCGCACGAAATAAATTCCGTACACTATCTGTACCGTCGAAAGCCGAAACGCACACTGTATAGTCGTTTCACATAATTTTAACAAAAATTGTATTCTAATCTTAAACTAAGGCAAAAGAAAAGTACCCGTATGCACTTATTGTAAGTTATGTTGGGACCAAAGTCAGTAGTCAACACACGGCCTTCATTCTTCGAAATAATATTTTGAAGAAGAGAGGCCGTATGTTGAACATTGACTTGGGTACCAACATAACTCATCTCTCTTTGATCTCTAGAAATGCATGCAAGAAAGTTCTTTTTAATATTTTTTGTATGTTGATAGTAATGTGGTTCAAAATAAATTTGGGGGCATTGAATACTCGTAGTACATAAACATAGAGAATATTCTATGTAAACAAAATTATAATAATCTTATCCTTATGATGTTTTAGGTAGTATTGAAATTAAATAACTATATTACTATTCAAGTGTCGAACACTTTTCGGTCCTGCATATATAAATGATATAAGGAATCTGATATATTATCCTTATTTTGCAGGCGGAGGACTTTAAATTGGCAATACTTCTTTCTGTGACAGCCGATTTGACAGTTCTCGTTTGTTTTGGAGTTATTTTGGTTAGGCAATTCATCTTGCAAATTGTTCAAATTTATTTTGAAAAACATGGTTCAATTCGGGAAGCTCATCGGGCATACGTGCATTTATATACATATATATATATATATATATATATATATATATATATTATAGTGCTCATAATCATCACAGCGATTAATTCGAGAAACTATGCACCGTTTTCGCAATTCATTTACTCTAAACGATAATACGCGTCCCGTAAGACGTCGTAGAGTGCGCACACAACAAGCGATTGATGGTGTGCAGCGTAGTGTTGATGATGATCCAAATGCGTCATTCGTCATAGTGCTCAACTATTAAATTTGTGTCCATCCACTTTATGGCAAATTTTGCGTAAATATCTTGGTTTGCGGGCTTACAAAATTCAACTTTATAGGAATTGAAGCCACAGATCATCGTTCGCGTCGTACATTTGGTGAATGGACCGAGGGAAACATTGCTATTGATCCACAATTTCATTTGAAAATTTTGTTCAGTGATGAAACACACTTTTGGTTAAACGGCTGTCAATAAGCAGAATTGTCGCATTTGAAATGATGATAATCCACAAGTCATTGTCGAAACACTATTACATCCAGAAAAGTCGCCGTTTAGTGAGCTTCATGGGCCAGTGGAGTTATTGATCCGTATGTCTTCAAAAATGATAATGATCAGAACGTTACAATCAACGGTGAACGATACAGTGACATTATAACTAACTTTTTCTTGCCTCAATCGCAAGGCATCGGTATTGCAGATATGCGGTTTCAGCAGGACGGCCCCACATGCAACTCGGCGCGCGAAACAGTTAATTTACTGAAAGAAACATTTAACGAACGATTAATTTCACGAAATGAACCTGTTAACTGGGCACATCGTTCCTGCGATTTGACGCCATTAGATTATTATTTCTGATAATATGTAAAATCGCACGTCTACGCCGATAAACCTGAAACGTTTAAGCATTTGGAAGCCAACATGCGACGCGTTATTGCCGAAATACAACCTGATTTACTGCGAAGAGTATGAAAATTGAACCTCCATATTACGCCATGTACACGCCAGCCGCGGCGGTCACATGCCCGAAATTATATTAAAACATTGATGTCAATTGTCTTTCGAAGTCAATTTCGTGGATATTAGAAACATTTTTTTTGTTTTATTTTAATTTAACGTACTCCGCCTCCGAAAAAACACCTTTACAAGATCATAAAAGACACAAGACTCTTAAGAAAATTAAATACTATGGCTTCGAAATATGTAAATTTGTTGCCGTCGGTGAAAATTAAATAACGATTTTATTTTTTTTGACTAATAATTCATGTGAAATAATTCAGTGACATTAAATAAGTAGTTTCGCTTACAAAACTAATGCTGTCAATTGTACGGGATAAATTATAATTGCGTTACTATGGTAATTTAATTTCGCTTTTATTGAAACGAAATTTAAGGTATATCTGAAACTAACTTGTTTTTTTTAGCTAATAAACTTGGATTTGCTTTCCTTTACACTTCTAATTTAAAAATTGCCGGTTTTCTATTATAACAAGCATATTAGATTTTTTTATATTATTTAATTTCAAAATAATTAAATTTCTTAAGGCGTATACTTATCTGTTATGAAAAAAAACTAACGATACAGATTTTGCAATGTGGTTGGAATTGTGCGTTGCCTAGTAACGTTCGGTAGTGAATATTTTTATAGTTATATGTCAAGTTTTACTTCTATTAACTATAAAATCGAAGTGTGCTCAAATTTTTGACAAAGGACAGAATTCTACATGTATTCGCGAACGAATGATTGCAAGGCAAGGCAGTGCATAGGGAAAAAGGCATATTTCACATTTTAGAGTGAAATATTGGTCAAAAAAGTTTCGGTAGGGTCGTAAATCTATTAAACATGGCCCACAGTCTTCTTATTGATGAAAGCGATCCAGTATCTATTTTTTAAAGGATTAATTAATACGTTGAAAGACAAAAAAGTTAAAGCTTGAACCCTAGACCCGTTTGTGACATATTAACTAATAATTGATGAATGACTAATGATGTTGTTTAATTGCCTAACAGTCTTTAACTTTCTAGTTAATGTGGAGATTTATGGATGTGAAAGGAGATATAAGCATCTGTCTTAGGTATCTATTAAGTTCAAATATTCACTTATATATACGAGGGAGCGTTTTTATATTCGCGGAATGAGCGGGTTGTAGAGGGGTGAGTAGGCGCATTGGGGGCGTGGCCTGTGCAGCGACTCATGATTAGTATAAATACGAAGTTTCATTGTTATTAGACAGTTAGTCTTTGAGCTATCGTCAACCAAGTAACATAATCAGGAGTGAAAAGTGAAATATGGAAAAAATCGAATATCGTGCCGTTATAAAGTTCCTTACCAGGCAAGGAAAATCAGTCGCGACCATAATGAATGAGATGTCATTGGTTTACGGCGACTCTTGTCCAGGAAAAACCATGGTGGCATAGTTTATTTAAACAAGGAAGGGAATCCCTTGAAGACGACCCGAGGCCGGGCAGGAGCATTGAGGTGACCACGCCAGCACTTATCCAAAAAGTTGAACTAATTGTACTCGAAGATGCTCGACTAAAGAAGAAACAACTCGCAGAAATGGTTGGAGTATCCGATACAACAATTTTTAAAATCCTACACGATCATCTCGGCATGTCTAAGGTCAGCGCAAAATGGGTGCCGAGAATGCTCACGCCGCCGCAAAAACAACAGCGCGTAGAGTGCTCGCGTGCATTTTTGGACCTCTGTAATGAAGACAAGGATGGTGTATTGAGTGGAATTGTTACTGGAGACGAAACTTGGGTTCATCATTATGAACCTGAGTCCAAACAAGACTCCATGCAGTTGCATAAAAAGGGCACAGCACCTCCCAAGAAATTTAAAGTGTCACAATCAGCTGGGAAACTCACGGCAACGGTATTTTGGGACTCTGAAGGAATATTGTTGATTGATTATAAAGATAAAGGTGTTTCTATAACCGGAGAATATTACGCTTCAATATTAGAGCGACTAAAAGAAGCCATTAAAGAGAAAAGACGGGGAAAATTGACAAAAGGTGTTCTGCTTTTGCACGACAACGCGCCCGTCCACAAGAGCCGCGTTGCGTTAGCTGCCCTGCATAAGGTGGGCTTCGAAATTGTGAATCACCCACCCTACAGCCCAGACATGGCCCCGAGTGATTATTACCTGCTTCCGAAAATGAAAAAAGAGCTGCTGGGTAAAAAATTTACTGCCGATGATGAAGTCAAGGAGGCAGTTTCGGCGTATTTTGCAGATAAAGAGAAATCATTTTTTATGAGGGTATAAATAAATTAATTGAAGGATGTGAAAAATGTATTCGTCTTGCAGGTGAATATATTGAAAAAGAAAAATAATTTGATTTTTTATTTCCACCCCTTGTCCCCCATTCCGCGAATATAAAAACGCTCCCTCGTATATTCAATCCTTTACTTTTGGGATTCTAGGGCAATTGGTTAAGCTGTATTAAAAAATTTATAGTATAAACAAAAGTTTTGATATTAACTTTGAGCTGATCCAGTTTTCGAAAATAAGATTTTTTTTAACGTACGCAATTGATCCTCTATTGTCTAGAAGTCATAGTAATTTCATTTGAAAGTTTATTTAAAAGAAACTACCATGATGTTTAAGTTCATTCCTAGGGTCAATTTGATATTAATATTAAAAAACAGTTTAATTTGTTTCAATATATCACACCATTTCCTTTAATTTAATATATTGTTAACGCTTATATTATCATTGTACATCTTAACATTGCTTTTTGAGGCGCCGCGGACGCAGGCGCTTGAATTTTGCGCTTGTTCGCTTTCAACAAGTTTGTGCATTCAAACAAGCGTCGTGGCGCTTACTTGTTCTAAAATTTGTGCGGATTTTTAAACCTCTATCACACTTGATTGTGACAATAACATTATTTACTACACACGTTATTCTGATCTGTTTCACAGTCTATGTGACCTAATTTAATTGTAATTGATTATGATTGATCCGCAGGAGTACATCAGCCGAAGCGACAACAGATCATTTGGTAAGTCAATTTGAATTATGTTACTTTTGCAATTTATTTAGTGGGATAATGGGTAAACTTTTTTTGAATGAATATGTATTACGGTTCACTTCTTTTCTTTATAAGCAGAAATTTCAACTTTTTCGCAATTATTAAAAAATCTATATGCTGTTGTATTATAAACTTTTTATTTATATCTTTAATGAATTATGAATGCGTAGGTAGAGAGTTATTCTTATTTCACGGTTCAATAGAAGATTTACTGAATGTTTACTATTAAATACGGGCAGTGATTCTGTTTTTAAGAATCTATGATTTATGAAATTACATGTAAAACTTATTTTTATTGTTTTTAAGATTTATTAATCATAGACTTTTATAAGAAAAGAAATGAAATCTTATATTAACAACATTAAGCTTTTAATATAATCATCCATATGAAATTGAATATAAGCTTTGTGTAAAATCGACAATGATACTGTTAAAAACCAAAGAAACGTAAAGAAAGACAAGTAAGCAAACACATTAAAATAAAACCATGCATTTGAAACAATAATAAAAGACTTATAATGTACGAAGTTCAAACGTTATACACGTCTATACTTTGTTTCAGAATAAGGAGTGATTCAAATATTCCGCTAAAACACGGAACACAGCTTAAAAATGCAACTTACCATATAAATAAAACATAAACAGTTATGAATGTAGTAGTTTGTCAATCTTTGTCTTTATTATATAAAAATAAACGAAAAAGAAATTCATTTTAATGGAAGTATGGTTATACAAACTTTACTTTTTGGATTTATATGTACAACCTATCCAAAATTAAAATTAAATATTATTAAAATAAAACAATGCAAACATGTAATTAAATGTTTACAGGTTATGAAAACTGGCGGATATCTGGCATTCATTTATCCATATTAAACTTGCCTGTTCAAGAACCAATGAAATCTCTTAAAAATATGTACTATTTGGCGCAATATTTAAATCACTCCTTCTTATTCTGAGATAAGGTATAGGAAAGAAAAGGAACAATTAAAGATTTTTGAAAGAGATTCACATCTTTTATTCGCTGTGTTATCATAATAACAATAGAATTTTCGCTGTTTTTTTTTCGAGTTTCCTGGAAATGGTTCCACATGTCGGTATGGTCCTTAATATGATCTCTTTTCTGACGTTTCGGCGTCACTCCATTTGTCTTCATCGGAAGCTTCATTTGATTAAGTTACAATTAAGTTTTCTGTAGGCGTTTTTCTCTGCAAAATAATTGTTCACGAAAGTGAATGCCTCCTCATTTGACCAAAATCTCTATCCTCCGAGCGCAATTTTTAGATGAGGGAACAAAAAGAAGTTGCTTGGGGTTAGATCTGGAGAGCAAGGCGGAAAATCCACCGTAATTCGTGGATTTTCGTCATGGTGTGAGGCGGCGCGTTGTCTTGGTGAAACAGGATTTTCTTTTTCTTCAAATGTGGCAGTTTCTCCACAATTTTTTCCTTCAGCGCTTGTCAAGTAATGATGCATAGTATGCTCCTGTAAAAATTTTTCCTTTTAGAAGATAATCGATTAAGATAATTCCATGACTGTCCCAAAAAAACAGTTGCTATCACTTTCCCAGCCGAAAAAAGAGTTTTTGCTTTTTCTGGAACCCCATTTGCGCTCCACTGTTTTGACTGTATTGTTGTCTCAAACGTACAATGGTGTGTCCAAGTTTCATCTACAGTAATTAATCGCCGCCAAAATTCGGATTTATTGCGGCTAAACTGAGCGTTGGAAATGTCTATTCGAACACGTTTTTCGTCTAACGTTAGCAAACACGGCACCCAACACGCGGACAGCTTTTTCATGCCTAAATCTTGATTTAACATGTGACAAACACGTCCTTTGGACATATTCATAGCCTTTGCTATCTCTCTTCTCTTTTCAGACCACCCTCGTAAATATCTGACATCCAGTACTCTTACCACATGCACTATCTCGCTATTTGTTGGCGGGGATTTTTTTAATTTATTTGTATGGAAATTAGAGGAAATCACTCATCTACATTGAGAATCCAAGATTTAAAAAAATATTTTACTAAATTAAAGAAAATTAATGTTTTTAAGAGAATAAAACTAATATATGGAAGAATATTCAAAACGGCAAAATTAAATAATCGAAAATGAAATGTGATAAAAATAATAAACGTACGAGAAGTAATGAAAAGAATATGATAATGAACACGAACAAGAAAACCATAGGTAAAGAATATACGTGACCGGGAAATTGGTAATAAAGTTTCGTCTTGGTTTCGTATAAACATCATTCAGGAGAAGACTAATCAATAAGATCAATAAGAGATTGATTAACGTTGGTACAGAAATTTTAAAAAAACATTGGATGTGCGATATACGAGGATAGTTCGACAAGTAGTGAGAATGACACATAGGTGGCGCTCTAATAGGTAAAACAAATGCACTGTAATTTAGGTTGCCTATTTATATGTTTACATTCCGATATTTAGATAAATCGGTTTATTAGTTTATTTTTGACAGCTGATTGAAAAAGAAGCAAACCCCTTCCGACTTTCACCTTTTTCCAAAATTGAAAACGGCACTAGGTGGAAAGAAATTTTCGTTTAACGACGAGCTTATCATTTTCGTAAATGAGTATTTTGCAAGCCTTCCCGAATCGCATTTTAGAGATGGCATAACGGCATTGGAGCACCGTTGGAATAAATGTATTGCTCTTTTAGGAGACAATATTGAAACATAAAAATTATTTTGTATTTAAAAAATTCGTTTTTCTTTTCCATTCTCACTACTTGTCAAACTACCCTCGTAGTCAAAGGAATAAAACACTGATGACGAAAACTCATTCAGAACTAATTATCAAACTATTCGGTTTAGGCAGATATAATATCTACATGAATATATTTATCATATACAAAGGTTACTTGATTCAAGAAATTTTAAAAATCTCTATAAATAAGCTCTATAGATAAGAGAGAAAGCACACAAACTCGTTTTGAGTATATTTTATTTATGTTTTATTTATATAATAATTTAAAATTCAGATGAAGATGTTATTTAATATAATTTTTTTTTTGAAAGCGTGGGTATGTAATTTTCTCAAGAAACGAAATTTTTAAGAGAAAGAGAAGTGATGTGGGACACAGAAGTAACAGCGTCAGCTAAGAAAGATGTTTTAGAGAGAAGAGAATGGTGAAAATTCATTACCACTGCATACGATAGATATCTAAGGATGTCTACCGAACATATGAATTTAAGAAAACTAAAAAATACTCCGATACGTATATACATATCTACAATTTGTTTTTAAATGTGAATTTTTTGTAGAACGATTCCATAAGTAACGTCGGCAAATAGTAGAATTTGATTTTATTAGAAACGGCGTTAGATTGTGTATTTGTATTTTAACAACAAAATAGAATAAAATATAAATACCCATTGCTTACCAAGTGAATATTTAATACATGCTTTTTAAAAGTACAGTGAGATCTTCTTTCATCATTCGGGTATGGACTTCTCCATTTAACATCAAAGGCGGAAGGAAAGATACTATCAAATTATCTAAAGATACTAACACAACCGAAAGTAGGGTTAATAATGAGTCTTCCTTATAACGTCTAGATTTTTATAATTATATTTCAAGAAAAATTATCTTTATTTTATTTTATTATATTAAGAAGACATTGGTAGTAATTTATTTATGGTGAAAAATCTTGTAGTAAAAGTTGCTTAAAACGTTGAAGGCGTCGAGGATGCAAAATTTCCCACTTTAAAATTATTCAAATTGTTACGTGACTGATGTTTAAAGTGGAAAAGAAAAGAAAAGTTTTCCTTGTACTTGTTCCTGAATTTCCGTCAATATGTTGTAGGACTTCGTCGTTGAAATTTTGCAATGTGAATGTAACGAACACATCCACAATTACACACCATTCTTTTTTTAAATCAGCCGTTACACAAAGATGTTGATGTAACCGAGCAAACATAGTGTGATGAGAATTTCCGTTAACTCGTCTCTCCATAATAATAACATGCATACCGTCCAACTGATGATTTGTGTATTCATTTGTGATGGAAAGAATAAATGATGAAAGTAATTTTATAAACTAAAAGTAATGGTTTTTTTAATGACATTACGATGTTAAAACCAAATTTGTGTAGAATTGTGCGCTTGTTAGTGCACAATTCTATACACTGTGTATTTAGTTGTTAGTGTTTTACTGTGGATTCAGGTGCGACACTGTGATTAATAATCTGATAATGAAGATAACTTTGTTGTCGAAATACGTATACAGAATACGAACATTAATTTGGTAAGAGGTTTTATTTACCTTACCAAAGTCTCCTTTAAAATTTACCGTACTAGCTATTTATAGTATTTTGTGTAAATAAATATTTAGTTTATATTGCAACAATTTTACTGGTATATTGAATTATAATTTCATTAGCTAAATCAAAATGATGTATGTATATATTTCTTTTAATCACTAAGGTTGATATATAACCCCTTTCCACATTCACTTTCGTAATTCTGTATACGTATTTCGACAACTAAGTTGTCATCATCAGCAGATAATTAAGCAGTATTGCACCTGGAGAACTACAGCAATAAATAACCCGTACGAAACAATTAATTCCGCACACGTTCCGTACCGTTGAAAGTCAAGACGCACACTGTATATTCGTTTCACATAATATTTAAAAATTGCTTTCTAGCCCTAAACTAAGAAAGACAAGGAAGAACACGGAAAGAGACAAAACATACCTACATGAATTTATTACCACAACCCTTGTCCGTCTTTAAGAGACTGACCGTTGAAAGCCAAGACGCACAGGCTTTCAACGGTACAGAGCGTGTGCGGAATTAATTGTTTCGTACGGGTTATTTATTGCCGTAGTTCTCCAGGTGCAACATTGCTTAATTTATCTGCTGATGATGACAATTTAGTTGTCGAAATACGTATACAGAATTACGAAAGTTAATGTGGAAAGGGGTTATATATATATATATATATATATATATATATATATATATATATATATCAACTTTAGTGATTAAGTTAATCAACCACAGGCTCCATCATATTCAGCTTATGTATATATTAATAGAACTATTTAAATTGAAATGTGGGGCGGTCTACATATACATAGTGTATTTCACATGACGACAGAACAGGAAAATAATCACATAATATTGTACTTCTGTATTAATTTAGTAACGAATTAACTGGATTAACTGTCTAAACCAGGACTCTTCTTTGCGCTTTAATTTATCTATTGTAATATGCGCTTGGCTTTTAGAAACTAATCAAGAAATATATTTTGCAATCCAAACAAATGGAATCCCTTCTTCTGGGGAACAGAACAACCGCGCCATTACTGTTTAGATTACTATTTTTCCCGAAAATGCAAAAACTCTCAGGTAATATGCATTCGCACCAATTTTTAATTAATACTGAGCAGTCGTGGCAACTCTTGAAAATGTATATTGCGCATTCTTTGGAGATGTTTATAGCCTTCGCAATCGTCAACATTTTCAAACATAAGTCTTTTAACACCATAGCACGCACTTCTCCAACAATTTTCGATATAGTGTCAGATTCCGAATGTCCGCTACGTTGTAAATTTTTAGCGGTTGTACGACCATATTCAAAATCACGAACACATTTATCAACAGGGGGCATGAGAGAGCCGAATTCTTCAGGCCAGCTTTCATCTTATGAATATTTGTTGCTGATAGGCATTTTAAGAAGCAGTACTTAGTGACAGCACAGATTTCACATAACAACAAAACCAATAGACATAGTAATCTGAAATTTGAGAGATTACGATTTTAGGGAAACAACTTACCAGCGCCTCACAAAAGCAAATGAAACTGCGCCATCAACCTGTCATTCCGAACTTTTCAATCCACTCTAGTATTCTAACATATGCTTATATTGATGCGAAAGATGTTCTCTTACCAAACCTAATCAATTGATTATAGTATTTTGATACAAATGTCATTGAATATCTTGAGTTAATCTTTTGGGAGTCAATCGAATGTGATAGATCAAAAAAAAATATGCTGACATGTCGAAAACATATATGTAGTTTATTGAAAACACACGGACCAATTCAGTTAAACTCAATATTTTTCTTCTATTTTTCTAGGTTTGTGGCACTATCCTTGATATCTGTATAAAATTTCGTGTTATTATTGTTGTTTACTCGTGATAGAAAAAAATGTCTATCACGAGTAAAGCGTTTTCTGCGATTTTCGCTATGTCTCATATCGTTAAACAAAGAATTTAAATAAATTTTTTCGTCGATTAAAATTCCTGCCATAGATACGATGAAAATGTTAAAAAAGATTTCGGTGACGAGTGCATGTTAAGAATAATATTGTTTACATGATATGAAATATTCAAAGAAAGTGGAGAATGCATCGAAGACCAAGAGCTATCTGGACGGTTTCGAACATGAATTGATGAAAATCGTGCGCTCAAAAGCCATCATTTAGTTTTGTCGAAAAACAACAATGTGTTAACGCTTATTTAAAGATGACTTCTGACTACCAGTTTGTCATGAAATGCATAATTGAGTGAGATTAAATAAGGATCTAAGGGTATGATCTTTAAACTGCCGATCAATCAGTGAATCTAATGCTAGAAGTGAAGCGCTAAATCGATAAAAACACCTTAAGTCATTCAAAAATCATAATTTCTTAACAGTAGTGTAGCGAGTCGTGAATTTATTTCGAGCGGTCAAACTACTAACAAGAAATATTATTTGAGTGCTATACGTCGTTTGCGCAAACCCATACGTCTGAAACGTCTTAAATTATGGAATGATCGTGATTTTTGCATCGCAATAATATACCATGTCATACTTCATCTTTGTCCGCGACAATTCGGCCATGCGTTTAACACACATTATTCCACATCCATCGTATTTTCAATTTCCATGGCTCAAAAAGTCGTTTCGTAGATTCCGTTTTGAATTGATTGAATAGACAAAACGTGCTCTGAAAGTTATATCGAAAATTGACTTTCGAAACTGCAATAGAAAAACTACTTTAGTAACTACTTTGAAAAGGAAATAAATACTTTTATTTAACAAGTTTCGATACTTCGCGGCGCTCATTACAAAGTACAGTTTTAGGATAAAGACATGAGTATTCATTCTTCACACTTTTGATTTGTTCTAGAGCTGGTTATATTGAAATTTGTGAAATACATTTTTAACAGTTCACGAGCAGTATTCATGAGTGCAGCTAGTTTATAATGCTTAGTATTATGGGGCTATTATATGATTATTTTCATTTATAAATCTACTTCTCCCTAGAATTTTAATATATAATAATTCGGTACTACAAAAATGTCGATGAACATTTTATTTACATACATATATTAACTATTATATTTCTATGCAAAGTGTACAATTTTTGATATAGAAAATCTCGAATTTCATTGAAATTGCTCATAGAAACATTTCATAACTACTTACATAGATGCGTAAGTTAATAATAAATTTGATTTACTTTTCAAAGTATCGCCTTCAAATAAATTTTTATTTGAAAATTTCAATTAAACATCAAGTTGTGAATGTGCGCTCTTACAAAATAGCTGATGTATTTAATGTCATTTGTTATTTTATTTTAAAAATACAAATAAAAAATCAAAATTTACTTTTGGATTATAATCATTGTGTCTTCAAAGTTAATTTTGTATGTTGTTATAAGATATATTGGAGGTTCCAAAAGTATACTCCGCGGCGCCCGAGGGCTCCGCAAAGACTCCCCAGAGGCGCGGCGATGGCCTCGCCAAAACGAAAAAAAATGAAAAATATAAGATTTCAAACTTAAAATTATCAGGTTTCTAGTTTTGCTTTATACGACGGGCGCCGCCGGAAATAATCTGAACGTTAAGGGTGCCATGACTTTAAAAAGTTTGGGAACCTTTTGGATATACATTGGGAACCACAAGTAGTAATATAAGTAAATCGACGAAAGCAATGATTATAAAAAGTGAATACATGTACATATATTTAGTTAATTTGATTTAACTTTACATTCCAATACAGATTCCTTGAACAAAACAGGTTTTCATTTTAGACGTAAATCTTTTTAAAACTTATTAGATAATTTTTACTGCAAAATTGTAACTAATAAAAATAAAAATTTCTCTGTTTATTATTTATTTAAAATATTTAAATGTTTTTGAAAATTACATATATTTCATCCACATAGGTTAAAGTCATCAAATATCGACCGTTTAGGACATAATGGTTAAAGAAACACAAATTATCAAATTCTGGTATTCTTTATTCTATTCACGCCTGGTTTTATCTATTGTTTATTAAACAATGTATAGAAAATTAAATAAAAGTAATTTTCCACTACAGCAAAAACGAGAATGTCTTCTTCGATCAATATTACTCCTCCTACTAGGAAATAGCGAGCTTTGTAGAAGATAATCGATCACCAAATTAAGATTAATTATCGTTACATTCCATACATTTACTAATATTTACTGTACGCTTGAGACATATACGCGCAGAATGGGACCATGTGGCCCATATTCACCTCCTCATCAAATTTCATTCTTTCCATATTCGCTGCAAGTGGATATGTACTTTTCTTTTGTGTCCCGTGCACTGATGATTTTTCTTATTTTTTGAGTTTGTATTTTTATTTCTTACTTCAGAATTTTCAGAGTAAAATTGTTTTTTAACAACGGTGGGTTCGATTTCTTTGAATTTGTTCCTGCGTCTAGTGTCCCAGAGGACTCAAATTTGAGTCATTACTCTTATTTGTTAATGCTCTTCTTCTTCGAATTAATTGTTCAGTTCTCCTATATCCTATATTCCGAAATTATTGATATCATAGATGTTGTTAAACTTCAATACAACCTTGACATGCTGGTTGAGTTGTGCGAGTTGTATGGACTCAAACTAAATATTCACCAATGTTGTGTAGCTAGCTTCAATCGTTCTGGGTCGCGCTTCACCTCCGTTTATTACGTGGATGGTTCTTAACTAACATCCCAACAAGGATTTAAGGATTTGGGTGTATTGTTTGATTCAGGCTTCATCTTCAAATGTCATATAAAGAATACATGTTCTGAAGCTTATAGGTCTCTAGGTTTTATTATGTATCTAACAATTTCAGTTTCAACTTTCAGTTATATTTTGTTTACATACTGAGTAAGTTGGTGTGTGTGGTACTGGCTTGGTACCCGCTATATGCTTGTGATGCCTTACTTTTGGACCTCATTCATAGAAGATTTCTGAAATTCCTTTCGTTTAGAATTGATAGAGTTTACCTGGCGAAAAGACTACCTCAGATTATGTTATGATGTGCTATAAATTTGTGCAAGAACTGTTGAACAATCAAATTGTTTCCTTCTTCTTATTGGGGTGTATGTCCTTTCTAGTACCTAGAATTAGTGCCGCAAGTATCAGTACATCTGCTGTCCTATTTTCTAGAACAAATATTATGATGCGAGCGCCGGTGCGCACTTTCTCAGTTCTGCCAAATAAACAAATTGAGGATGATTGAGAACAACTTTCTTCCTAGGAACTACAGGAGTCTGAAGAGTACCAGATATCTCTGTTAATAAATTTGCTTTTTTTGTTCTGTTTTTTAACTATTTATATTAGATTTTCTATATATATAATTATAATGTATAATATAATATTATGCTATAATTGAGCGTTTACTCGTTGGCTAACAAAGGTTATTTTTATTATTATTATTATCGATCGTAGTAAATGTAGTTATGTGGATTCCAAATTTTTCAGCAATATTAGTTACAGGTATTTTCTGACAATAATTAGATTTCAATTATATCACACTTGATTATAAGTGGTCTTCAATAAACTGAAAAACGTTAAGGGTCTGAAGCACGTGTGACGTATGTGAAGGCAATAAAAGAATTACAATGTCATTTTAGAGACAAAGCGTATATGACTGCAAGGTAGAATGTGTACTATGATTATCCAAAATCAGAACACAAGATCTTTTCTTTTATGAATTTTGCAGCTAATCTAGAATCTAATTTTTCTGTTACTCAACCTGAACTAGACCAGCTCTATCTGGATCCTACCAGGCCATTTCTATTAAGTCTATGCTTCATTCTTTCGCTTTTAAATTTAAAGATTGTAGGAATACATTGACCAGACGCAACCACACAAAAAAGTACAGTTGTGATTTCACTACGTACCGCGCTTGTTGTGGTACCAACCCGTGCAAGAATTTTTTTGACAAGAACATGAGGTAGTTTATGAACTCCTAATTCCTATCTCATTGTTATAGAAAAAATTAACATCCAAGCGATTAAATTCAAGCACTCTATTTAAACCAGTTCCCTTTGGTTATCGCAACGAAATATTAGCAGTTTTTAGATGGACATCACATAACCAACCTTAATCAGATATAGTCTTCTGAATATTAAAATTATTTTTAGTACCAATACATACTGAGAGTTGGTAAGCTATTTGCATAATTTATGTAGTAGTCACACCGTAGTAGATATTGAACAATTTCAAGATGCAGTTAGTGAGATCTATCTTTTCAACCTTGGTGAAAACAGATTTTCTTCCTAATTTATTTTTTTTTGTTGGATAACGTTGCTTTAAGCAATCTTGTATTGTTATATAAGGAACATTTCAGCAGCTTCCTTTATTCAACACTTTTTTCTGCAATGGCCTTCAATGCGCGATTTAATGCATCTTCTATTCATGTTGAATAAGTTGTTGTTCTAATGTATTGTCTTGGCATCAGTAAAAACATAGGTTTTAATAAAGTAAATATAGTATTAACAATTGATGTACAATATCAACTATTGACGACAAAAATCGATCAATGCAGTCGACACTACCCACTACCAGAAAACTAAACATTTTGTAAAGAAAATAACCTTAGACGAATTTAAGAAATTTTAAAACAACCAACATTTTTCGAAACAAATCTATTTCAACCAATCATTTCTTCAAAAAGTTACACAGATTCGTCATTTTAGGCTCTAAAAGGATACTCATTGTTGGAAAATTTCTCTCCTTTAGAGTGCTTTTGACAAGGGGAAACAGCGCAAAGTCTCACAAAGAAAATCTGGCCCGTAGGGTAGATGTTCCACCACATCCAGTCGGTTTTTGTAAAATACTGGGAACGGAGTGTTGTCATCGTGAAAAATCCAGAGCAAGGAGTAATGTCTTTAAATGCTTCAATAACTCCAGGCAGGTGTTCTTTAGTATACTACTTTGCGATGACTGTCTTTGATAAAGAAGGCGGCCACAATTTTCTTCTTAACAAATTGAAACTTCTGTAGAAACACTTTCATAATTTAAAAAATCTACCTAGCGATGATAGAAACAATTAATTATGCGTTGCTTAGTATCGTTCAATAGTGACGAGATTGTTCTACTGCTTTCTATTATTACGTGTCAAATTTAATATCACATGCACTCTTAATCTTTATAACAAGTTGGTTTCAAATGGTGCTGCTTTAATAATATATAGACTATATTTTGAACAATTATTTTTAAGAGTAACAAATGTAAATAGTGCAGATAATGGCATACCGCAGTTAAAGTTTATTAAACGTTAGAATAATAATTATTTTCAATAAATATTTTAAAAAGTTGCAACAAACTTTTTAAAAGTAAAGACAAAGATTGCAGCATAAAATTTCATTAAATCTTTCATAAAAAATTTAGAAACTGTATGTTAATTTTGAGATATAAAATACCTTTTTCTGGATTTTCCAGTTTCCAATCTTTAATGATGAAATGAATTTTTATTTGTATACAAGACGCCTATTTCTTTTAAGTAAATATCGTTTGTACGATGAGGTTCTCCTTAATGTAATGGCAAAATTAAGGTTTTAGCACGATTTACGAAATGATGCAATATAAATTTGAAGAGGAACCGCTAATGAGTTTTTAAAACCATTTTTCGTGTTTGTTTGATTTGGGTAAACGTTCCTTATAAACTGCTTTTTTAATTCGTTAGCATATTAAAAATTTATTTTATAATGTAAATTTATTATCAGTCGTTTATTCTACTCCCAAATGCGTGATTTAAAAACGTAGAGAAATTCAGGTGCCATAAATATAATAATTATAATAATAATAATAGTTTATTTTCAAAACAAAAGAAAGAAATTCAAAAATATCTATACAGTGTAAATCAAAATACAATTTCTCTTATTCTTCCCTTCTTCTCCCTCTGGAAATCACAGGGTGCATATCAACTTCAGGCAAAGTTGTTCTTTCTATGCACCCTGAAACTAACAATCAAATTAACGGAAAAAGAAAATGCCTAAATGCTAACTTAACCTAAAATTCTGTAAGTACACACATCAGAAAGAGAAAAAAAAACTTTTTTTAATGATACACAAACAAGCTAAAATCAAATGATCGGGTAAGTTGTAGAGAGGATCACACACAGCTATCTGGACAACAACTTTCGCTTCAACAGGACTCTAAAACGTGTCACAGAGAAGCGCTTAAATTCACTAGGTACAGTATTATAAACTTTAGCAATCTGGTGAGAAAACGAACGCTCATACAATGTCGTTCGATGCACAGACGGTGTTAGTGTGCCCCTGAATCTCAAATTTAATGTGTGCGCATGTTCTAAACGTAATTTTATTGTATAAGTATGCAGGCTGTCTACACGCCACGATCCTATGAAACAGAGTGGCCAATTGCAAAGTTCGTCTGTCCCTTGTATTCAACCATCCGGCCACACTCAATTTGTGTGTGATGCGGTCAAATTTCTTTATACCGCATTTGAAATGAGAACTAAGGTAGCTGTTTGCGGAAATTTTCGCGTGTTTGACAAAGCGATAAAATACATTGTAGTTAAAAACTAAAATCATCAGACATGAAAGCTGTTGGAAAAATGATGGCAAGGTCAGATGAATCTACAGAGCTATAAAAAATGTTAGTATTTAACCTGGAATTGCATATTAGTTAAACTAGGCCAAAATAAGACTATTTTTCTTCTTATTTTAGATGAGACACTCCTTAGTCATAAATCCATCAAACTGAATACAATACTTTTGACTTCTAATTTAAATCTCAAGTTGATAAACAAACTCCAAAAGTTTTTGCTCTTGACTAAATTTAGTGAGAGTAACTGACCTTATTTACCTATTGTAGTCATTTTTCAATTATTTGGTCAAGCCAATTACTTTGTTGTTTTGAATTTTTCTCTCCATGTGATATTTTATCTTTCCAATACTTTGTAGTTTGCGTTTTCCTGATTCCTCGTATACAAGTATCTTTCTAGATAGATTTGTTTGCGGTTTTCCTTTTAAAATATGTATGAGGTCATTATTATTATTTCCACTTTTCCATTATAGTTCTCACATTTTCCATTCAAGCCTTGTATCATGGAAAAACTTTTCCAATACGTATATTGCCTTTTGAGTTCTTCAATTTATTTTTCTCCCACGGAATCTTGTTTATTAGTATATTTTACTATACTTCAATTTCTATTAGTGCTATTCTTCCACTTTCTAATTTACTCACTTGATTTGCTGCTTGTGTATCGTCTATATTGTGTAGTTGAATCTTCAGTAATTGAATTGTTTAACATTCCCTTATTATTAGCCGTTAACCCGTATTACTCTTTTTTTTCTCATATTATTTATGCTATTTATTTTTTTAATGATCATTCCTCATTCTAAGAAACTGTCATTCGATAATCCTACCTAAGACAGAAACTTTATTTCCGTAATTAATTAATACGATGTAATTAGCAAAAAATGCGCATGATGCCAGCATTAACTGACATCAAAAACAAGTAATTATATACTACTATGGGCAAAAAATAGTAAGACTTTTTAATTTAAATTTCGCGCGAAAACCCATTCGTCGAAATATTTTTTTTTAGGTTGGTATGACTGTCAGTGATATCTGTGCCAAATGTCACATCAAAATAATCATTAGTGTTTAGTATACGCTTGTCTTTCTGAAGTACAAAAAGTGCATTCGGCGATTTTTACAATGAGTGAAATTATTCAACAAAAAAGTTCCATTAAATTTTGTGTACGGAATCAAATTTCTGGTGCCGAAACGTTCAGAATGTTGCAAAAGGCCTTCGGTGATAATTTTCTGTCGCGAGCAGGTGTTTTTTTTTTTGATTGGTACAAATTATTCAAAGAGGATCGAGAACGCGTTGATGACGAACCACGTCCAGGACGGCCATTAACATGATGATCAACACGTCAATAGAATCAAGGAATTGGTGCTTGAGAATCGACGATTAACAGTCAGAGACCTTACTGGCATCTTTGGAATGTCGGAAGGATCAGTGAAAACCATTTTGAAAGATTATTTGGGCCTAAGAAAAGTGAAAGAACGATTTGTTCCAAAATCACTCAATTTTTTCGAAAAACAGCGTCGCGTTGACGTCTGTGAATCAATGCTTTCCGACTATCAAGACAAAATGAAAGGCATCATAACTGGAGATGAGACTTGGATCTACGCTTATGACCCGGAAACAGACGATCAATCGGCCGAATATCGTATCAAAGGTGAGCCGAAGCCCAAAAAACCACGTCAAAGCAAGTCAAAAATCAAGGTTATGTTGACAGTTTTCTTCGATTATCGAGGTGTGATGCACTCCTTCCGACCGGCCAAACTGTCAACAAAGAATACTATTTGAGTGTTATGCGTCGTTTGCGCAATGCTATTCGTAAAAAGAGGCCAGAATTATGGGCCGACAACTCTTTTTTGTTTTTGCATCACGATAATGCACCGTCCCATACTGCATTAATTCTTCGTGAGTTTTTCGCCAAATTTTCAACCAATATCGTGCCGCAACCACCGTATTCGCCTGATTTAGCTCCGTGTGACTTCTGGCTATTCAGAAAACTCAAACGACCGCTCCGGGCAAACCGTTTTGAGTCAATTGAAGACATTGAACATGAATCGCTACGCGCATTGAAGGCTATTTCTGAAATTGACTTTAACAACTATTTTGAGAATTGGAAGAAACGTTGGCACAAGTGTATTGGGGCCAGGCGGGATTACTTTGAGGGGGACAAAATAGATTTGAAAGAATAAATTAACAATTTAAAAATTATGAACAAAGTCTTACTATTTTTTGCCCACAGTAGTATATATATTTATTATACATTATATACATTATTAATACCTACTGTGGTGTTTAATTTAATCTCTTCCCAAACTTTGTTTTAAGCTTTGGTCGACACGGCACCAGTCACACGTCGTGTCATCTCCTCTTTAGTCAGTCGATGCGGCACCCAGAGAGAACAAAGTTTCTTCACGTGCAAATGATCATGCAGAATCGAACGAATTGCTGGTGCATTTAGGCCTGAAGTGCCCTCTATCTGTTGGAAGGTCACTCGCCTGTCCTCGCCAAGCATTTTCCTCACAGTAGTAACTTTTTTTAATGTAATTAAAATGAATGGAGTATTAAGATATACATAAAAACTAATGATTTATAATTAATTAATTCTCTAACCATTAGTAAGATTAAGAAGAGACATAAGTTTTTGTTTATTGTTAAAATTTTATTGGACAAAAATATTTATAACAGATGTTATAAGTAAGACCGGTATTCAAAATTAGTAGATTCTCTATTTGTGAATTGCGTAGTAAACACGTATTGTGTACCTAAAAAATAAAAGCAATTGAAATGCATTAAAAGTAAACAATTTTTAGAAAAGATATAAAAATACAACGATTTTGAAAAGTGATATAATAACGATACTATTTATTCTAAGAGGATCATAAATTGTATACAAGTGTTAATAATTATATATAAATATATAATTAAGTACTTTACGATGGAACATGAATGAAAATTATTATTTTCTACTACGCCATCGTCAATTAAAATCACGGACATTAATTAAAAATTTCTACGCTGGAGAAAGGCTCTTATTTATTAACGATGGCGTAGCAGAATATAACAATTTTCATTAATTTTCCATCGAAAGGTACTTAATTATATATTTATATACAATTATTATCAAAATAATCTGACTGCCGATATTAAATAAATATTAGATCTGTGTCCATAATGCGATTTATGGCGTGTTAAAGAAATCGAAGTTACTGCCTGGTTGCATAATTAGTTACATAACCGTCTAGAACACGGCAGATTGACGTTCGAGTCCTTCTTCAGCGCAGAAATTTTTTATAAATTCCTATGATTTCAATTAACTATGACGTAACAGAGGATAATAATTTTCATCACTGTTATTTAAAGCTATTTCAAGTTATTAATTAAGTTGTTTTAAAAGACAATTACAATCAATAATATATATAACATTAAAAAGACTGAAAAAATATATGTCAACAAGATTGTGAAGAAATACTAAAATAGTTAAATTGCATTTACAACTTGGAGTAAAAGTTAAATATATAAAAAATACCAAACTCGATGTTGAAAAGGACGACATCTAGGAAGCAAGAGGATAAGGAATATTTTAAATAAATTTATTAAATAGAAAAAAATAAACATTCTTTAAGTTAATTGGCTAAAATTAAAAGTTAGATAAAAGAGATTTGAAATTTTAAAATTATTAAAAGGTATTTAGCCGTCAGGATGTATAGTTCTAAGTGGGAGAGTTTCATTTTCTTAATTAAAGTTTGGTAGTAAATGATAAGAATTGTGTTAGTTATTAATTATACAAGGTTTTAATTTATTTTGATTCCCAATATACGGTTAGTTAAAATTTAAAATATTTTATTTAAACAAGTCCAGTAATATTAGTATAGCAATTAGTAAAAATATAAAAAGTATTAAGTTAAGTTATATTCTTTTAGATAGTACAAAGGGTACTAGGAAAGTTTTGCAATACAGCTTTATTTATTTAATTTTTTTCAAAGTAATTTCCTCTACACTCAACACATCTCTCCAACCTTCGAAACCAAACTTTAAAGCAGTTCTGCCAACAAGCCCGCAGAAGGTCCTCATCACTGGAAAACCGCATATGCGGGAACAGTGCAAAGTCTAGCTTTATTTTCATATGCGGGAAATATTCGGTGCAGGCTTTGGCGCGGTGAGCTGGAGCATTATCGTGAAGGAGGAACCAGGTGTCCATTCTTGACTTTGGCCGCAGGTTATTCATAGATCCAATGACTTTAGGCAGGCACTGTTCAGCATATCATCTAGCCGTGACTGTCTGTTGAATTCTCCTCGTTTGAAGAATTATTGTTTGTTGTTTTTGCTGGTTGCTTCACATTACCTGTTTGAAGGAATATCTTTGCACTGTTCAAATAAAATTTTAACTAGTCTATATATTAATTTAACATACAATAAGCAAATATTTTATAAGTAGTATGAATCAACGGAAACCATTTGCAGCGCGGAATGAAAAAATAAGCGTGACTGAATTCCCTCGCATTATCTTGGTTGTACTATGTTCACACCAACGTTCTTTTTGGTAATGTCTCTAACAAATGCTTCTATTGAAAAAGAAGGGACGTTTTCCCACCAAAATGCATTTTATAGTTAATAGGGAAAGATCTAGAATAATGTTTCCTAGAAAATTATTAAACTATTCAAGCAACTAAAAGGTTACACTAATAAATTTAATAGGCCATAAATCGGCTTGAATGCACTAAATGGCTTTCTCAGAAATTTTGACATAAAATGAAAATACATTTACAATTGGGAATAACACACAGTTTACAGCTTATAGAATATTAAGTAAAATAAAATTTGGAAAAGCCTAACATTAAAATTCATAGAATTATTATGACAAATGTTAAATATAAAATTAAAATAATATGAATTAAGATTCTTAGTATAGTTACAATATTAAAATATAAAATTAAAGTAAAAACCAATTCATGTCCTTAACACTGTCTTTTGTATGTCCAAAATGACGCGTTCCACAATTCCACTCGATTTGGAAAATACAGCTATCAATTTCTTCTTTACAGATCAGGATTTTTTGACAACTACGGGTGTATCCTCATCATCAAAGACCCAAACTTTGTTTTGAGCTTTGGTCGGTACATCGTAATAGTACAGCCAAGTCTCGTCACTTGTCACGATGTTGTTCACATACCGAGATTGTCCCTTATTAAACTTTTTCAGCATCTCACCAAGTCACAGGTCGTGTCATCTGCTTTTCAGTCAGTCGATGCGGCATCCAGAGAGGACAAAGTTTCTTCACGTGCAAATAATCATGCAGAATCGAACGAATTACTGGTGCATTTAGACCTGAAGTACCCTCTATCTGTTGCTAGGTCACTCTTCTGTGCTCGCCAAGCATTTTCCTCATAGTAGTAACGTTCTCCTCCGTAACTGACGTTCCTGGCCTTCCCGGTCTCTCAGCATCCTCCACAGTTAAATTTCCCCTTTGGAATTCTCTATACCACCTGAATATCGTTGTGCGATGTGGACAAACATCACCTAGTGCAAAAGTCATTTCTTCGAAGCACTGGTCTATGTTTAAACCACGCACGAAATTATAACGCAAAACTGCCCTTATCTCATTTCGTGACCACGGTGCCATCGCAAGCACTTTACACTCTCACTGCTAATGAATAACAGAGCCCATCGATAAGGCGCGGCGGCTACTATGCACGTATGAACATGTATCAACATGTAGCAACAAGCAGCTTCCTACGATTCATTGTTGCGTCATATTGCAAAACTTTCCTAGTACCCTTTGTAAATTAATATTTATAATAAATCATTTCAATAATAGTTATAAAGACAATAATAAACAAAGTCAATGTATCATAGTAATGTCACTATATAAGATTTGAAGAGAGAAATAACACATAAAATTTATTTTTTGATTTGTTCTAAATGCGATTTATTAAATGTAATCGGTAAATAGAAGTTTTTTTATGCTTATCTTAATCTGTATCTTATCAAAAGTGGCGAACGACTCATTACTTTGACAAAGAGTAAAAATATAAATAAATAAGCTATTATTATTAAAAAAATATGTAAGAATAAAATATAAATTCTTTTATACATTTTATAATATATATACATATAATGCTGAATTTATTATATAACAATTTGAGATATAAACAAAATTATTTGAATTTAATAATAGAAATTAAAGCATACATTTCAACGAATAATTATCCATAACTTGAACACCACTTTGTCAGAAATAACTTTGATAAATATGATAATAACTGATAAAGTTTTATTTAATGATATACAATCTAATGATTTTTTGTGATCACACTTATAGAGATAGAAAAAAAGTATAGTACTCTGAATACTTAATACATATGTTATATATTAGAAATAATAAAATAAAATATTCTAAAAAATTAAAATCATTTTATAAGGCACGTTTCTGCAGTTACTTGTTTTTATCAGACCAAATAAACATGAAAAATGATATAAAAATCCGCCAGCAGTTCTTTTTAGAATTTATATTACATCATTCTGTCAATCGTTTTAAAATGCTAATTCTGCTGTTACCTTAAGGAAAGCTTCACGGTGCAAACGATATTTACTTTAAGAAAAAATAAACGTCGTCTACATGTACATATCTAAATAAAGATTTCATCAAGGATTGTAAATTTGACTGACAAGTGAAAAATAAGGAAAAATATTTTTTGTATTTTGAAATCGAAATACAACTTTTAAACTTGATATGACTGTAAGATTTACTACATACATATGTACTCTAATTTATTTATGCATAACAATCTCTCTTTCTTTACTTCTAAAAAATTACATCGAAAGACTTTTCAATATTAGTTTAAAATAATGTGTAACTAAGCTTTTATAAACTTTAATAACATTTGATAACTTTAAAAGCGAACGTTGTGCTTGCTTGTAAGATTATTTGTACCAGGTGTACCGGAAAGTCATTACAGGTTTTTCTAACAGATGTCGCTAGGCTTAAATATGCAATGTTATGATTTGACGCATATGTTGTTTTATTCTACTGACATCAAGCTTCTAAGCCATACATGTTATATTTTGCGAAAGTAATACCGTCATAGATTTATACCTCTTTAAAAATGTGGAATTTCGTACCTGAAAATGTGCATTTGAGGCACACATTAGTTTCCTTATTTAATCAAAAGCAAAAAGCTGCTGAAAGTCATCGTTTGCTGGTAGAAACTTACGGTGAGCATGCTCCAACCATAAAAACATGCGAGCCGTGGTTTCGAAATTGGTGATTTCGATGTGCAAGACAAAGAACGTTCTTGTAGACCGAAAAAGTTTGAAGATGCGAAACTGCGGGAGTTATTGGATGAAGACCCAACCCAAACTCAAAAACAATTGACAGAAGCGTTAAATATGCCCCAAAACACGATTAGTGACCAATTACGGGCAGTGGGAAAAATCAAAGAGATAGGAAAATGGGTGCCACATTAATTGATTGACAGAAAAATAGAAAACCGAAAAATTGTCGATTAGGTTCAGGTTAACTGAAGAGTCGAGATGCCTTAATCAATACCTCGTCGACAATAGAGTTGTTCTTTATTCAACCAATAATATTGATCAAAGCAACGTCAACGATTTAGAATATAAAATGTGCTCCTTTGAAGAATTAAATCTAATATCAAAATATTAACGCAACATAAGTACAAAAGATCCTATATAAATACAAATAACGATCTTCTAACATTACAATCCAAGAAATATTTTGTATTTTGCGATAATTACTAGCCGTAATGTAGAGTTTTATGAAAAAATGATATAATCAAATGCATTATTTTTGGTTAAAACTTTCAACTAGCAACAATCACATCACGGATAAACATCATTAGCTACTATATCACCATTGCACAAAAGCTTTTTTGGGAGTTAAGTTTCGGATCGCATAGTGAATAGATTGTATGGACCGGCGGCAAGTAACACCTATAATAAATAATAATTATAATTATAAATATAAATGCAAATACAAATACATGTACAAGTACAAGTACAAATATAATTATAATGTCTTTTGGATTAAGAAGAAGAAATACTTTTACAAACTATTATTTCACGTACACGAACATTGTGAATTCGAAATTTTTCGGTATTAGTCGCGCAAAAATCTACCTTTTAATATTCCAACATGAACGCGGTTTTCACAAAAAGAACTTTTTACATCAGTCATTACTTGAACAAGACTAAATATTTAGAATTGTCCCAAAACAATATTACCTTAGGACTTTTGAAACGAATTTTGAAAACAATGTTTCACAAAATCAATGAAATAAAAAACTCTGTGTATGGATATGGAGAACGACATCCGTTCAATTTACGTCGAAGAATTTCACAAAAAATTTCAAATAGCAATATGTATAATACAAAAGGTCTGTCCAAGTTTGTATAATTCATTTGTTTTCTATTAAATAATGTGAAGTTTATTTGAACATTAATTAATAAGGAACATGTTAAAAATTATTGTTTTTTCATTCAAGGATTTATTATATATATATATATATATATATATATATATATATTATATTATTTTCTTTTTTGTTAGTCGTATGTTATTAGTTAATATTTAGTACGTATTATTACAGATGTTCTTTATGTTTTTCTTCTATACAAATTTGTCATTACTAAGTTTCATAATTTTAAATCGCTTAGGTTATTTATGTTTTCGAAATAATTATGAAGTAATAATTAAATTTCTCGTCGTAATTTATCAGTGAGCTACGAAAACTTAAAAAGGAATGCAGCTTTTCAACCCTTAAAATCAGTATCATTTGCCCGAAAAACTTTTGGAACGTTATTATTATGCTCTAGTTAAAATTTTTAATCATTATATGTATATATGAATATTATAAACTTCATTAACTTAATTTGTTAGTTGGTTGAACAATTAATAATAAAGAATACTTTTTATAATAATTTGTATAAATATTTTGTAGTATTTGTCACGATGTCTAATCGAAGTGATTTCTAACAAATTTTCGTTCTATTATAATAGACAAACTATTTCTGTCGTTTTCAATTTATCTGCAAGTAATTGAGCAATGTGACATTTTAGTTACTTCCTAAATTTTAATAATTCAGTAATGCTATACAGATTTAGATCAACTTTTTGAAGTTAGCAGAAGTTAGATCCCTGTAATACACTGACAGAAGCAATAAAGTTTTTCGGAAGAGAAACAGTAACATATTCTGTGGTCGTCTGATCATAAAAAATACATTGGTCTTAAATAAAGAAATAATATTGAAAGAATTACCAAAAGTATAGATAAATCCGACTGTGCCGTATTATCCATTTATTGACTCTTAAATATAACTAAACAATTATTTGAAAAAGGCTCGATAATATCAACGAATGAAATTACAAAGGGTACTAGGAAAGTTTTGCAATATGACGCAACAATGAATCGTAGGAAGCTGCTTGTTGCTGCATATTGAGACATGTTCCTAAGTGCGTAGTACCCGCCGTGCCATGCCGATGGGCTCAGTTATTCATTAGCAGTAAGAGTGTAAAGTGCTTGCGATGGAATCGTGGTCACCAAATGAAATAAGGGCAGTTTTGCGCTACGAGGGAGCGTTTTTATATTCGCGGAATGGGGGACAAGGGGTGGAAATAAAAAAACCAAATTATTTTTCTTTTTCAATATATTCACCTGCAAGACGGATACATTTTTCACATCTTTCAATTAATTTATTTATACCCTCATAAAAAAATGATTTCTCTTTATCTGCAAAATACGCCGAAACTGCCTCCTTGACTTCATTATCGGCAGTAAATCTTTTACCCCGCAGCTCTTTTTTCATTTTCGGAAACAGGTAATAATCACTCGGGGCCAGGTCTGGGCTGTAGGGTGGGTGATTCACAATTTCGAAGCCCACCTTATGCAGGACAGCTAACGCAACGCGGCACTTGTGGACGGGCGCGTTGTCGTGCAAAAGCAGAACACCTTTTGTCAATTTTCCCCGTCTTTTCTCTTTAATGGCTTCTTTTAGTCGCTCTAATATTGAAGCGTAATATTCTCCGGTTATAGAAACACCTTTATCTTTATAATCAATCAACAATATTCCTTCCGAGTCCCAAAATACCGTTGCCATGAGTTTCCCAGCTGATTGTGACACTTTAAATTTCTTGGGAGGTGCTGTGCCCTTTTTATGCCACTGCATGGAGTCTTGTTTGGACTCAGGTTCATAATGATGAACCCAAGTTTCGTTTCCAGTAACAATTCCACTCAATACACCATCCTTGTCTTCATTACAGAGGTCCAAAAATGCACGCGAATACTCTACGCGCTGTTGTTTTTGCAGAGGCGTGAGCATTCTCGGCACCCATCTTTCGCTGACCTTAGACATGCCGAGATGATCGTGTAGGATTTTAAAAATTGTTGTATCGGATACTCCAACTATTTCTGCGAGTTGTTTCTTTTTTAGTCGAGCATCTACGAGTACAATTTGTTCAACTTTTTGGATAAGTGCTGGCGTGGTCACCTCAATGCTCCTGCCCGGCGTCGGGTCGTCTTCAAGGGATTCCCTTCCTTGTTTAAATAAACTATGCCACTTGTACACCATGGTATTTCCTGGACAAGAGTCGCTGTAAACCAATGACATCTCATTCATTATGGTCGCGACTGATTTTCCTTGCCTGGTAAGGAACTTTATAACGGTACGATATTCGATTTTTTCCATATTTCACTTTTCACTCCTGATTATGTTACTTGGTTGACGATAGCTCAAAGACTAACTGTCTAATAAGAATGAAACTTCGTATTTATACTAATCTACTCACCCCTCTACAACCCGCTCATACCGCGAATATAAAAACGCTCCCTCGTATAATTTCGTGCGTGGTTTAAACATAGACCAGTGCTTCGAAGAAATAGCTCTTGCACTAGATAATGTTTGTCGACATCGCACAACGATATTCAGATGGTATAGAGAATTCCAAAGGGGAAATTTAACTGTGAAGGATGATGAGAGGCCGGGAAGGCCACGAACGTCAGTTACGGAGGAAAACGTTACTACTGCAAGGAAAATGCTTGACGAGGACAGGCGAGTGACCTACCAGCAGATAGAGGGTACTTCAGGCCTAAATGCATCAGCAATTCGTTCGATTATGCATAATCATTTGCACGCGAAGAAACTTTGTTCTCTTTGGGTGCCGCATCGACGGACCGAAGAGCAGATGACACGACGTGTGACTTGGTGCCGAGAGATACTAAAAAAAGTTTAATAAGGGGCAAACTCGGTATGTGAACAATATCGTGACAGATGACGAGACTTGGTTGTAGTATTACGATGTGCCGACTAAAGCTCAAAACAAAGTTTAGGTCTTTGATGATGAGGACACACCCGTAGTTGTCAGAAAATCCCGATTTGTGAAGGAGAAAATGATAGCTGTATTTTTCAATTCGAGTGGAATTGTGGAATGCTTCGTTTTGGACACACAGAAGTCAGTCACAGCTAAGTGGTATACTGAACAGTGCCTGCCTAAAGTCATTGGATCTATGAAGAACGTGCGGCCAAAGTCAAGAATAGACACCTGGTTCCTCCATCACGATAATGCTTCACCTCACCGCGCCAAAGCCTGCACCGAATATTTGCCCACAGCAGGATTGAAACTTTTCGAGCACCCTCCTTACAGTCCAGATCTTGCTCCCTGCAAGTATGCATTGTTCCCGTATGTGAAAATGAAACTAAAGGGAGGCAGTTTTCCAGTGATGAGGACCTTCTTCGGGCTTGGGACAACGAGTGTGCTTTACTCCCTAGTAAAACTTGGCAGAACTGGTTTAAAGATTGGTTTCGGAGGATGGAGAGGTGTATTGAGTGTAGAATAAATTACTTTGAAAAGATTAAATAAACAAAGCTGTATTGTAAACTTTCCTAGTGCCCTTTGTAGTTACCGATCGTTGTAACACATTTAACATGATATTCTAGATGCTCTTATTTTCGTCGTGATCACTTGTGAGTTTTCTTAAAATTGTTTCGCCCAAGGCCGCATATAGTATCTTGTAGATAGAATGTATCCACAGCAGCAATTTTTGAAATTTTCTTCGATTGACCAATTGGTTGAAATGGCATTCCTATAAAATTTGGACATATCAGCTTTATAAAACTTGTATCCCTAGTTATTATTTAATAGGAAATTTTTATAAATACCATTAGTTTGAATGATACTGATATTTTATATCTGGATGTTGCGGATCTTCAAAAAGCAAAGGATGTCCTCATGAATCACATCCGTTTCACCAATTTAATTAGAAAATACTAACACAACTAATTTGTCGCTTCTATTAGTATCTACAACATGCCGATATTTGAGAGTATTGTCTCCAAATATTATAATCTTTCTATTCATAGCTTCGAAATTCAATGAAATGCATAGCGTCATCTGCTTATCAGTTAGGGTGTGGAATACCCAAAAGATTGTTAGTACAAAATGGCACAAATTGCTGATAAACAATCTTCTATCTCGCGTTAACTTGCATGACTATCGCATTCAAGCATTTTTCTGACAAAATCAATGTTCTCCGCGATAATAAATGAGGTGGAGCGTTCTGACAACGGAACATCTTTCAAGCCAAAATTGCTCTGAGAACTCTTTTCACCATCTAAATACCGCTGTAAGATATATACGATCATCTTTTATCGCAGAAGTATTATAATTTCCTTCAAATATTGATCAGTACTCAATCCATGGGAGAAGCTAAAAATAAAATTGTCCTGTACTCCATTTTTGAACAAAGTAAGATAACGAGTTGTTTACAGTAATGCAGTTCTGGAGCAACTAGAGAGAATGCGAGACTAAGTAGACGACTACAAAGTAGGCTTTGCAGTTCTGGATCAATAATGAACTTGTCAGAGCGTGCAAAAATCTATTGCGTTATATTGTAAGTCTTTGTAGTTTCCTTTACATTTTCTTACAGTCAACACATTAAGTCAATATAGTTGTTTAACGAATTAGTACTCGTAATTACGAGCAAGATAAATCATAACTACTCCAAGTGATGAAACCAGAAATTTATGTTGAATTCGCTAAATTTTTTTAGTGTGGATATTAAATTAGAATACTATACTGCACTTGCTAATAACAAATGCATAAAAAGGAAACGTAGGCAATAGTATGTTATTGAAATCTTCATAAGAATAATGAACTCAATGGTTCAAAAAAGTAGTAACAGAGATAAAGCCCTAAAAGTTTGTTCGCCAAAAATGATTCGAAAGTCATCTATTTCTCTTTTACACTTATTCTTAATAGTGTTTAGAAGATATCTGAAATTAATTTTGACTATTCCGTAGTTAATGAAGCAAATTGCATTGGAAGAGAAATATTGAAATATCTTTGTTTTAATCTGGTACGTAGACATCCGCGGTCGTAGTCCATACTATCTTCTTCTTGACTTCCGGGTTGGAACCGCGTCACTGGTATAACTGCCGATGTTTCAGTTTCAGTGCGACAGACAGTAGCAGTAGTTGAGCCCTGAAGATGTCCCATACGAATGGGTACGAAATGTCGGCAGTTATACCAGTGACGCGGTTCCAGCCCGGAAGCCCAGAAGCAGATATCTTTGTTTTAGTTTAGTAATTTACACTATCGATTCTACATCAACTATAAAGCAATTAACAAAATTTTAAAAAATTTTATTAACAGTTATCTAAGTGTAAGACTTTTGGAGACGCTAAAAATTAAAGTCTTAGGAATATATACATTTATTAAATTCTAGAAAATTAAATAATACAAGCCTTGGGAATTAGTGTTATATTAATTTGCTCTACTTCATTTTTCTAAACATATTATATTGGATGCTAAATTGTTTATCTTATTTAGCACTTTAAAAAATATAATTTGAAATAATAACATAAATTAATAAAATTATAATATATATAATAATAAATTTCTTTTGGTATTAATATTACTAATTTTATTATTTCTGCTATTATTATTATTGTCATAAATATACATAATACAATTTCCTTCCAAGTAAAGGAGAATTAGGGAAAAGTAACTATTCTCTACATTATTGATAAATATTTTTGAAATGTCATGTCACGAGATGTCATGTTCAGAATTCCAGGTCCACGATTTAATTGTTGCGGAAAAAAATTTAAATAGTTTTCTCGTTGTATGCGCACATGCTTGTCATCCGTTGGGATATGTACGTAAATGAAGGAAAAGAAAATGACAAAATATATCTCAGAAATCTTAAACATTATTTTAATAACGACATATACACGCAAAATAAGTATCCATTTAAAATATACTAGAAAGTACTTAGTAATCCTTGAAGATATTATTAAATTAAATTAAATTTAATATTTGAGAAGTTTTGTGAAATTACCAATGCAAGAGGTATTTTCATCATATTTCATTACCTTTCAAATATTAATAAAACAAAATTCGGTATTGGTGTGAATTGTGTAAATATTACTTATAAATAGAGAACTTTAGAAGAAGAAAATTAAAGATTTTTTTGTAAAGAACGAAATATTTGTATATTAATATATTATCCTGTTTTGTTAATAACCGTTTGTCATCTTTCAGACACCATCGTAGTTACAAGTTCATAAAATTTCAGGTTTCTATTGGAGAAACACCTAATCAAGTGCGGTTTAGCACTATCATCATTACCGAAATTTTTACAATTCAAGAAGTTTTGTAGTCTAGCGGTGCAAGGTTTATGTGATGGATAAGACAATACGTTACAACTACGTTTAAGTTCTAACATTTCCCAATTGATTAAAAATGTGTGTGATAATCTATTGTCATTGTGAAAGACTACATTTTTGTAATTTGATAATTACGGTCGTTTTTCTGGAATTATATTGTTTAGCATAGTTACTTGAACTTATACAGCTTAATCATTCGGATACGTGATCTACGTTTAGTTCAATTACAAATTTGTTAAGACAAAAATACATATAGTTAGGTATTATAAATACCGTTCATAATCAAAAAAAATATAGAATTTGTGTAAAAACTAGGGATAACAGCATGACAAACTTAATCTAATATTGCTATTGAAATGACACCAGCAAGTCATACACACCGATGTGTATACAACTTTATAAATTTGTACTAATACGAGGTGTGGCTATTAAATAAAGAGACTGACGCTGTAAAACATTTTATTTTGATTTCGTACATATTTACTTATTATCACCTTCAATATACACCCCACCTCTATCCCTGCAACGCTCCATGCGAATCTTCCATTATACGAAACAGTGTTGGATGTCTTCTTCTGTCAGCTGCTTCAGGACGCGTGCCGTTTTCGCTTTCACAGCTTCAACGGACTCAAATTTTGTTCCCTTTAATTCAGATTTCACCACAGGAAACAGATAGAAGTCGCACGGCGCAAGATCCGGCGAACAAGCCGGATGGTGGACGATGTATTCGGCTAGAAACCTCTTGACTGACAATGCGGAATGAGCCAGTGCATTGTCTTGGTGAAGAACTCATGAGTTGTCCTTCCACAATTCGGTTTTTTTTTTCCTTATTCTTTCACGGAGTTGAGCAAGAACGTGAAGGTAGTAATGTTGATTAATAGTTTGACATTCAGGAACCCAGTGAAGGTACACAATCCCATGAATATCGAAAAAAAACATCATATCATCATTGCTTTGAATTTGGATTCGCTCATTCGAGCTTTTTTGACTCTCGGTGAAAACGGGCTCTTCCAGTGCATGGATTGGCGCTTCATTTCAGAATCATAAGTAAAAAATCACGAATCGTCACATGTTATTCCAATACGTTTGAGTCATTTTCAATGACATTCAAAGTGTCAGTAGAAACATTTTTGCGAGTTTCTTGTTGTTCAAACGTGAGAATTTTAGGCACCATTTTGACACACACTTTTTGCATGTTAAAATTGTTATGTAAAATTTGCCGTACGGATTCTTTATCAATTTCTACAGTTTCAGCAATCGCACGAATACTTAACCGACGGTCAGATCGAATCAGATTACCGATTTTTTTGATATTGTCATCCGTCTTTGACGTGGAAAGGCGACCCGGGCGTGAATCATCTTCAACGTCTTCTCGGCCATTTTGAAAACTTTTAAACCACTCAAAAACACTTGCACGCGATAAACATTTATTACCTTACACTTCTTTCAATAAATTATAAATTTAAGTAGCGGTTTTTCCAAGTTTCATGTGAAATTTCACAACAATTCGTTGCTCTATTGTTACACTTAACATTTTTCCGGCGAAACGAAAACACTACTCTAATGCGAACGAAGGCTACGACTATACTGATTTATTTACAGAGGCGAGAGGCACTGCATTCGAAAGAGAAGGCTCTACGATAAATACCTGTCAGTCGTTGGCGTTTGACGCATGCGCACTTCTTCTGTACTGGCGTCAGTCTCGTTATTTAACAGCCGCACCTCGTAATGTTTCGGTTGTGTTCATGTTTTTCGTGCTTTCATAATATACTATTATATATACCATGTTTTATTTAAAGAAGGCATATATGCATTAAATATGTTCGAAAACAGTTCAAATCGTTATTATATCATAAAATAGCTTAAAGTTTGTTCTTTGAAGTTAGTGAATATATTTTTTCATTTAGGTCTTTTGGAGTTATTATTCATAAAAGATGTAGTTTATTTTTGCATATATCGCTTCAGTCCCGCGTTTTTTACGAACTTTCCTTGCTTATTTTGAAATCCATTTTCTGCCATCTAAGAGTAAATGTTATGAAACCGATAAATGAAAACTTTTGTACTTCTGTTGATTTCTATTTTTTTGTATACTTTATAAGTATACGAAAAGTATTAAATAAAAATACAAAAGCATCATATATAAGTCTACAAAAAAAAAAGGGAGACCAGAAGCGATATATGCAAAAATAAACTACTTTTATGGATAATTTCATTAAACGAATTCAATTAATTATGTTTATAAATGCTTTACAACAAAATGTTTGCGAAAAGTGTGTCTTTTCCGCTAATTAACATATACTATAAGTACTAACAATTACTAGTAATTGTGTTAATTTAATTTTTATATTTTTTTTTCAGTTTACACGTTCTACATTTTTCTAAAAATTTTTGTAATGTGTTTTGAAACACATCTATGGTACTTCGAACCCTGGGAATTTAATAAATGTTCAGTATTGATCACAAATTCAAACAGAACTTTTTCCACTTTACATTTCCGTATTGATATGCAAGATACCTTTTCCAGCTTCCAAGTGTCGCATTTTTAGTTTGAAATGAAGATTAGTTTACGATTTTATCAGTTATATTGTAGAAATTTGTAATGTTGATTTCTCTAGTTAATAAGGATTGCAAAATTAATATTTGGAATATATCTAATAAATTTTTATATTCTGGGTAACTATTTCTAATTTTATAATTAATGTATGACCGTCTATTTTATAGTATGTAAATGCGTACTAGGAATGAACAACTGATTAAATTTTTTATTTAAAATAGAAAATAATACACTGTTAGATACACAGCTTAAATTGTTCTTTCATTAACATTTTTTACAAAATTCCTTGTAGATATATATGTTGCGGTAAATATGGCCTTACAAATGATCTTTTTAGGTAAAGTACTTCATACTATATATGTATATATATGAAATACGCACGTACCAGATCGTCATTTTGTTGGAAATATCATTTTGCGAATTCATCCGTTTAACTAATTGTGTGTTCAAGTAAAATGTCCAAGTAAAGGTACGTCTTAGCAAATATATTTGCCCAGCAAAGCTCGACGATACAAACGGTGATTGACCAATCACAGTGCGTAAGCTGAACACGTATCTAATGTAGCAGAATTCGGCTAGGTAAGCTTCAAGTTTCGTTAATGAACGAGCAAGGTGATGATTAACTGTCGATTTAATACGTGAAAATCTAACCTTAGATTTATATACAGGAGTAGTATTTACAAAAGTTAGTTTTGGACGAAACAGAAAACATATATATATGAGGTGTATCGCAATGCTTCAACTTTTAGTTTGAACAGCAATACTGTAGATTTTAAACTGATGTTCTCAATGTAGTTACTATTCCAGTAAAATGAATAAAAAAATATTTGTATTAAATATATATCCAATAAGAAATTAGCACTAGCCGTAGCTGTATTTAATATTTAAAACGTAACGAATAAGTAGTATGTGTCTACAGTACATTATTATACATTACAGTACTTGAAGATATAAAACTGATTTTTAGTTTCGAGGGCTTTAATATTTCTTCCTATTATTATTAATAAGCCCGACCACATATTTTTTCTCGTTCTTTTAAAGTAATTATGATCAAATACAACACTATAGTTACTTGACCCTGGGTGTCAAACAGTATTGTTTATCTTTTAGGATTTGACACCACTCGGCTACTATATATTGTATATTTTCATTGCTATTATTTAATTTTATTACAATGGACTAAAAAATCTGTTAACTGTATACTACACTTGTTTTTATTCGAATAAAACGTCGAGGATATGTTAAAGTATTCGGAACTAGCTCTTGAATTCTAAAATAAAAAGTGCGCTAATACCATACAAACAAAAGCTGGGCTATGCTATGCGAGTTAAGCTTAACTAACAAGTTGTATGAGTTGTTTGCTAAAACGTACTTTAATACATTTTTGTATCTTATTATTAAAAAATATAGGCACAATCATTCACCTTCTTAATACTCCTATGCATCAATTTTTTTAACTATAGTGTCTAATTTAATCACTAAGGTTGATATATAACCCCTTTCCATATTAACTTTCGTAATTCTGTATACGCATTTCGACAACTAAGTTGTCATTATCAGCAGATAATTGCAAAATGTACACTGTACATTTTGTGAACATTTTGGTTTTCAACAGTACGGATCGCGTACGGAGTTTGTTTTCGTACGGGTATTTTTCGCCGTGGTTTACCAGGTGCGACACTTTAACTCAACCTGAGTGATTAAGTTAATCAACCACAGGCTCAATCAAATTCAACTTATATTGTCTAATATTGTCTTCACAAACTCGTAAAAGTTTTCAGTTTTTTCTTTTTTTAACCACTTAAGGTTGATATATAACCCCTTTCCACATTAATTTTCGTATTCTGTATACGTATTATTATCCTCTTCGACAACTGCTGATGAATTGAATTTCTTGCCAAATTTTTCCACAATTTCTTGTTTAAATTCTCTCCATGACTTGATTGTCGGTTGAGCATCAAGTCATAATTTGGCAGTACCTCATACTAGTGTTTTATTAGTGTTGTCTCCCTTCAAGAGATCAATTTTTCTTTTGGTACTTTAATCATTTCTCTTGGTGCCCTCTGCTGTGGACTATTCGAAATCGATTAATCTGGTCTTTCTATTGGTTTCAACGTCTCATCAATCATTGTGTCACTGTACTGTCTTATTTCTTGTTTCACTACTTTTAACTTAATTTTTAAATTAAACAACTTCAACTTAAATCAGTTTTTCAATATTAATTATTTTCACTTACAACAACTTTAACTTAAGTCTTTCAACGTAAACTACATAAAAAATTAATAACTTTTCAACTTAACTATTCAACTTAAAAATGTTTCTGGTGTATAAACAAATTAGTTTTCAATTTTCTTAATTTAAAATTGTTCTTTAAATTTTGGACACTACTTTTACAACTTTCTACGTCCTTAATCAGTTTAGTTGTCTTAATTCCAACTTTACAACTTACAACTTTAATCACTTTCTTCTTAATGTCACCTTGTCATCTGTAACCACTCTAATCTTCTTGATTTTTCTTTTTCTTTTTTCTTCTATTTAAAGTCCACCAATTAAATTAATTAAATTAAACTTAATTTTAAATGATTTATACGTTTTATCGCGCATTTAAAACAAAACTCGCACAATTTAATACTTTAACAACGTTTTTTTGCCTGTCTATTGTCTGATGCCAAGCGTATATGTTTGTCCTCTTCTATTTTGAGTGTTTCTAGCGCCTCGTTTTTCCAACTGTTATATGCAATTAACGCGATTACAAATTCTCACGCACGTCTACTTTCGTTTGGGTTAATGTCAATTTTAATTTTCATGACCCGGTTGAACTCCCATATTTTTGTAAGACATTAGAAATTAAGGCAATTAGTAGATTGTTCGAATATATTGCTTAATTACAGAGATGATTTAATTGTAAATATTTACGTGCTTTTTCTTATTACAACGCGTGCGCGGTTGTCTTCTTAGCGATACACTTTTTACTCTCCTCTCTTGCATTCCTCTTCCCTCACTTCCCACGTAAATATCCTGCTTAAAAATATAAATTTTAGTGAATTAACTTTAAGATGGCTGTCAAACTAATTATTAAAAAAATATCATAAATTCTTTTCAACAACCCCAACTTTACTATGTAATAATTAGGCTATGTTAAGTAAGAATTTTGTTGAAGATACAGTATGCAAACAATTTTTTCTACTATTACTAATTTTATTACAATTTTCTTATCTATAATTTTAAGACATTACACAATGTTCCTAACTCGATGTGTTAATTATTACATCCTTATATGAAATCTTCTGAAATCTATTCCGCACACTGGTCTCTATGGGAAAACTTTTTCGAATTATTTCTTTTTTTCTCCTGATATATCTTTTAGGACAGCCATCTCATACTCCTATAATCCGGTCGGCACCCTATAAGATAAGAAGTTCAGAGCTAGATAGATTATAGCATTGGAAGGATTTAGGTAAGTTTTGTAGATACTATTAGTTTACCAATTAGGCGTCTAAACTTATAAAGGAGGAAAGTGTAATTAGGAAACTAATTATGTAATATATATTACCTCAAATCTGAACTTAACATACAATAGAAATAAAAACAATAATAACAATATAATAATTAGTAATTAGTTACTATAATTTAGTTAAAAAAAATAATCACCGAAATGAGAAATAATTTAATATAAAAGACCAGTAATTCAGATTGTAATAACAATGTTAGGTATAGAGAACCTGATGATTATTAAATCCTACTAAAAAACAGCTCAATGATCATTCAATATTACAGATGAACCTATTATGTATATTTCATCGATATTAGGGTGATCCTATTTAGTATGCAGTTAATAGTTGAATGAACAATAATATCAAAAACAGTTGTAAATTTGATAAATGTGAGACCCATTGGCTTGATTCAGACTATAGTGTAGATGTTTCAATTTCTTATATATGTAGGTATATTTATAGTGCAGTCATTCCTTATTTATCATTCAAAACCCATGTTTCGCATCCATAGGTCAATATTAGTCATTGGTTCAGCGCACTGAAACAGTTCAGTTTCAGTGTGACAGACAGTAGAAGTAGTTGAGCCCTGAAGATGTCTCATATGAGTGGGTACGAAACGTCGGCAGTTATACCAGTGACGTGGTTCCATCCCGGAAGCCCAGCAGAATATAGTATGGACCACGACCGCGGAAATCTACGTATCAGATTTTATTTTAGTTGCCTTGGACACTTCATTTGTCACATGTCTTGTTTATTGTGTAACAGGTTTTTATGGCACTTTCAATTCTTCTGTTGATCTCCATCTCTTGATCACCAGTTCTTTCTATAATCGAGGCCAAATATTGAAAGCCATCCACCTGTTCTATTTTTGTATTGTCTACCTCTATATTTATGTTCCGTATGTTCCGCTTCTCTTCTGTTATAACCATCGTTTTTGTCTTGTTTGTATTTATTTTTATACCACTCCTTCTTAGTTCTTCATTCCACATGTGGATACTGTGCTGCAGGTCCTTTCCACTTCCCGTCATTATGACGACGTCGTCAGTGAAACCACATTCTGACACCTCGATTTGTTGTAGATGTCTGTAGCCAACATGCAGACCGTTTTTTGCTACATCTTTGACTTATCTCGTTTATGTAGATTATAAATAGTACTGGACTCAGTACCCCTCTCTGTTTTAGCCCTTCTGCGGTTTGAAACATGCCCGATTTCATATTTTTACTTATAATGTAATTCCAGTTTTCTTGGCAAATGTTTTGGACGCATTGCCTCTTTCGAGCAAGTCCTTCCATATACCTTTCTCTATACACCCGATCAAAAGCCTTTTCTAAATCTAGATATGTATTATAACGTATTATAATTTAGAATAATAGATAACAAGATAGTTGATTATAAATATTATAGTACTCCCAGTTAAGGTGTAATTGTAAATTAATTTGTAAATGCATCTATAAAGATACTTATGTATATCATGTTTTGCAAAAAGTAAAAGGAAAGTGATTAATAATATTTTTCTGCATAATTTGCATAAACTTATTAGTTAGTGTCAAGTATAAATGTTATTCGACATGCTGAAGGAGTTATGGTAATTAAAGCTTATATGGTGCAAAATATTTCGATATTAATTAAGGGATTGCATATAAACTAATTATTATAAAAAAAAAGAATTATATGAAGGATTTCCAGGCAAAAACTTGATAATGGTTTTTAAAATTTAAAAATGATGCAAAATCATTAAAAAATTAAAATACAATGAGATAAAATTTTCTGAAGGAAAATTAAAATTAAGCATAAAGATGAATTTCCTACATTTAAAATTTGGAGATATCATGAAAATAATTAGATATTATTAGATATATATCAAAATTTTGACAAGTCAAATTTCGAATTTTTAAGGGGTATTTAAACTGATTTTAAAATGTAAAATTTGGATAACGCTTACTAAAATTATAACCAAGATTCTAATTTGAATCTGTTAAATTCCTTAAAGATTTATTGTTATGCATTTATTTATTTAAAAATCCTATTACTTCTTTAATGGATTTGAATTTAGTATTTAAAGGAAAAACACAGTTAGTGAATAATTTGTGGTTGTAAGAACACGTTTCGTGTTAATAAGAAAATATATAAACACTGCTATATAATAAAAAATATATTCAAATACGACGATAAAATTAATAGAAACAAAATAATTTGAAGGGTATATAATTGAAATCACGTTAATATATCTTAAAAGTGTTATATTAATATATATTGAAAGTAAGATAAATACCAGATGTTCTAATTAAATTGGATAAACTATACATATCTATTAAAGTGATATAAAGTATTATACTATTATTAAATAATAATTATTATATAAATATTAAGAGACATATGTGGATAAAATTGTAATGAAGCATATACTATAGTAAGTGTCAAAAAGTTGTTAAATGTGGCCCAAGAGACGACATCAATTGAGTGACAGGCAAATGGAAAATCGAAAAATCGTCCGTGAAATTCTGCTTCAAAGGTACGATCGGAAGTCATTTCTACATCGAATAGTGACAGGTAATGAAAAATTGTATTATAGCAAAAACCCTAAGCGCAAAATATCATGGTTATGCCCATCGACTCCAAGGCGAAATCGTGCTTTGCGTTTGGTGGGATCAGAGTGGCGTGGTGTATTACGAACTGTTGAAACCTGGTGAAACAGTTAATACCGATCGCTACCGACAACAAATTATCAATTTGAATCATGCATTGATAGAAAAACGTGTGAGCCCGAAGACATGGTACGTGGTTTACGGTACGATAAGGTCAAGGAAGTGTTGAAAGCACTTGGATGAGATATAATATTGCACCCGCCGTACTCTCCAGATCTTGTCCCGTCCGACTATCACCTTTTCGCATCAATGGGAGATGAGTTTGCAGAGCAGCACTTCACCAATTTCAAAGTAGTTGGAAAATGACTCGATGAATGGTTTCGCTCAAGGGACGAATAGTTTTTTTGGGATGGCATCCATAAATTACCTGAGAAACAGGCAAGATATGCAAACCCAAATGGCTAATGCTTCGAATAAATAAATCTTTCCATTTTCTTTAAAATTATGTAGTTTTTTTAACGAAAAAACCGGTAATGACTTCCCAGTATACCTGACAGCTGTCTTCGGACACTCCGCACTAAACTGATCCAATTCTAAATTAATGTTATTAGCTTTTTATAGTAGATAATAAGTGAGACTCATAATTAGGCAGCTTTAGTTCATCAAAGCACACTTACTTCTTCGATTTGCTAGTGTTAGTAATGTAAAAGACTCAAAATAAAAATTCAAAATAATATATATAAACATTATTCACCGCTTGTCGATTAGACTCAATATTAAGCGGACATTTTTCGCAGACCAGAATAAACTTGTACTTTACATAATTATTAATTTATTTAAAGATATTGGTAGAGACTCATTACGCTTCGTTAACACATAATTTCATGAATTTTCCAATGCCAATGTCAATTTTAATGTTATTAATCGAAAATTAATCCACTATAAAACATAACTCAAAGCATGAAAGCAAAATGCATTTATTTAGTCTAGCCTTGATTGCATATTTTTTTTATATAATTACTTTGCACATTCAATGTCAATTTTCATGTTGGTAGTTTCACATAAGCTTAATGAATTTAATAGCTGCATGGATTTTGACAATACATTATTTCAAATCATTTTGTCAATATACGATTTAAAACTGTGTGATAGTTTTGGCTTTTTAATTCAATGTAATGCTAATTCAATCAATTCAAAAAAGTAATATATCGATGAGATATGATAAAGCTCTCTAATTGAAAAAAGGCGATTAAATAGAATAGAATTTTATAGAATGTATAGATAACGCGCAAATGAATTAAAAAATTACTAACTAATTTTATAACTCTTAGCAAATGAGAAACTTTATAAATTTCTGAATATTTATCGTGCAAATCCCTAAACTTTCCTTGACAGTGCTCCATGCGCAATTCTGTGTATACAGAACACCATTGTCCGGAATTTCTGGTATCGATCATAGATATCAGAGCCCAAAAAAATTCTTTATACGCTACAAGTCAGCCATATATATATATGTACATACATATGTATGTATGTATAGTACTCTACGTCCTTGGTTGATGAAATAATATATTTAGTAACATCTTGCTGTAATATTTTATTCACGACTTTCGCTTGTTGAGCATATTCATTTTGTATTTAACGCAGGTTTAAGCATGCTTAACTTCATAAACAGAAATACTAACAATTTTTCGTACATCGATTTTATATTATCGTTATATTTTTCATTTGTGCCTTTTAAGTTGGAATATATAGTACTAATTTGGCCACCAATATATAAGAATCACATAAAACTAATGAAGCATGTTAAACATTTTAAAAGTACATATACTAAAGACCACGTCGAATATCTACGTGAAGTTTTATTCAATTATTATTATTGAATATGAAACCGGCTTTCATTGCTTTTTTTCATATATTTTGCATTAACGCGTACTTTTTTTAGTTTCTCTTAATTTTAGTAGGCCAACATTATACATACGTTGGGTAATATTTTATTATTATTGTTATTAATATTATCATTATTTATAACATTCAAAGTTGCTAAATTAACTTTTTCTATTGTTTTCTTAAAATTGTTTATTTGAAAGTAATGAATCTATGAGTCACAAATTTAGATTCTCGTTTTTAAAAGAAATTATTCACTATTCTTCTTTATTTTTAATATTATTTATATGTTAATTTGCTTAAATAATTTGTTGTTTATGTTATCATTTTTGTTGTAGCTATTACAATTATCGGGTTTAAAGTATAATCTAACTTTGTCAGATTCATAACGTCGAAAAAGAAACAAACAAAAATTTGCCAGGCAGTAATAAGTCAAAAAGTTTTGTTAGTTACATTTTGTTTGTCACACAATTTAATGTACTACCACCTTTAAATTTGTTGAACTGTGTTCTGTATTTGTATGGAGGTGTTCTTCGTGACCAAGCCACCGAAAATTTTTGTAATTGAATACTTATTACTTTTGTGATGGTCTAAAAATCTGTTCGAAATTATACACGGCACTATATTATTTATTAACATTTCCACAATTCTTGTCAACATTTTCAATAAAATAATTTAAACATATGTGAACTTTCATTTTACTTATTAATGAAAGAAAAAAACTGCATTTAAAAAAAGCTGTACAGACTAACTCCGAGGTTCGTTAAATCTATTCGGATAAAATCGTTTGCGTTACATCTTAACCTCTGTTCCATAGGTTACAGTCACAATATGAAATAATCTTTATAATTATACATTTTCTTACATGAAAATTAGTAAAATATGTATAGGTAGTTTTTCATTTACACAGTTGCAGCTATGTAAATGAAGTGCTTATTGTTAACTAAAAAAAGAATCTGGCATAAATGAACTTATTGCGTTTTTAAACCAAATTCTTCATTTAATGCATCATTTTACGATATTTAGCAATATATTGACTCAATCAAACAATCAAAAAAATGCATAACCGAAAAGATAAAAACCTCTTGCTACATTAATATTTATGTTATGGATATGCATTTTTGACAACTAAGTTGTCATCGTCAGTAGCAATTAAGCACAGTGTCCCGTATGGGGCCGATTAAACTTACATAGAATAAAGACCAAAATGATTTTACACCAAGGTAAACCGAAAAGGTAAAAAACCCCTTGCTACATTAATATTTATGTTTTGGATAATCATATTGGCAGCTTACATAGAATAAACAGCAAAATGATTTTACACCAAGGTAAATCGAAAAGGTAAAAAACTCTTGCTATATTAATATTTACGTTTTGGATATGCATTTTGGTAGCTAAGTTGTCATCATCAGCAGCAATTGTCACAGCACAGTGTCCCTTATGGAGCAAATTGAACTTATATAGAATAAACAGCAAAATGATTTTACACCATCAAACACTATTTGTGTAATTTTGACGAAAACTTTGCTGCTGAAAATTCTAAAAATTTATGAATACATTTATTACTTACGACTACAATAATATTATGTTAATACACTACTGCATGAAATATTAATCTTTGCTATTTATATATTTGAGAAACTCTGTATGGTGAATGTAAAAATTACCTAAAGTGTTTTCGTAGAGTCAAAAGATCGTGCATAGAATTTTCATTGTAATATTCACATAATAAGCAAGTACTTATTACTTTGTAATGTTATTACGTATTGCTATATTTTTCTATACTTATTTTGTTAAATGCTTCCTCGTGGGTTTTAGTTAAAATTGCAACGTATTTACTGGAGATAGTATTTGAAATAGCAGCTACTTGACGTTTATTACTCACCAAAAGGTTCAATTTTCATCTGCTTCACCTAAAGTAAATATTTAGCGTTCCAAACTCACTCAACGTAAGGATCAATTACATACTTTCGGATGTAACTCGAACAAATATGAGAGACCTGGATGAAAGTATTAACATCCGTCAAGATCGATAGCTTATGTTTGCCTATAAAAAACCTTTATAGTATATATAATAACTTATGTAAATTTTTTATTTCGATTTTAAATAACACTTCCAAGCACCTACTTGAACATACTATACTCAAGTTTTAACTCATCCACTGAAATATTTACACTTGTGAGATTATTATAACTGGATACTACTACTGTCTTTTATGTCCAGGAACGTAATGCAGATATTTCTGTGTTCAATTAAAGAAAAAAGACATGTCAATGTAAGCAATCTTTGACGAATAAACTGGTTATTAATATAAACTGGTTGAATAAAGAAAATGTCAAGATTTTACTTTACTTATAATATATTTTTACATTGAATACAAAAGTTCATTTAAAAAAAGCTGCTAGGAAACTTAGAAAATATAAAGAAAAAATTTGTTGAAATGATTGTTCATTGTGAACGATTTTAAATTTAATTTGTAATATCTGAAGGTACGTTTCGCTAACTTATTTTTAAGTATTATTTACCTATTATAGAGTTGTAATGACAATTTCTAGAAAAAACTATTATATTTATTTACCAAAAAAATATCGAACAAGTGTTCGAATAGCAATTTGTATATTAATTTTTAATTAAGTATGAATTCCAAATAAGAGTTAACAATAAAAGTTTCCAGCACGTTTGTAATTTGTTTCCAATTAATTGATCGATCGATATTACAACTAAATTTCAAAGTTCGATCAAATAGTTCATTAAAAAAATTGGTTAAATGTGTAATGAAATTATATTTATTGTAAAGTGATTATTCATTGTCAAAAAATTTCATTTGTGACGTAAACGTGAATGTGTTATACTTATATATAGTATTTAAATGAAAAGCTCATCTAATTGTCTGTGAGATAATCTGAATATTTTAAATCAAACTTAACTACGTAACCTCAAAAGTAATCTTTTTCTCATTCTCGTACATGCGATTAAAGTTCGCAAATCGCTTTTCCCGATGATATGATAGATGTATGACTGGCAAATACGTTAAGTGAGAATTTATAAGTTAGAAATATTGATTGCTCGATAACGATACCTACTATTCATATTGACTGAATAGCATCTTGCTTTTCATATTCTGATTACAGTATAGTATATACATACAGATTGTTTGTTAAAGAGCGGATCATAAGCGATATAAAATTCACTTGTTCGACTGTTAATTCAACCGCTGCGCTTACCCCACTACATCGGCAACAATCACCTCGAGCATTAGATAGCAAACTATCATAAGTACACTTTGGTTTACGTAAAAGTATAGTCGACTTTGATGAGAATGAATTATTTTACGATCTTAGGGTGCATTCAAATTGTAAAAATATTTTATGAAAAGAAATTCTGCTCGAAATATTCGTGAAACCTTTTGGAAACTTTTCGTAGTAGGCCCCTTTCTAGTATCAGCACAATTCAGCGTACTATAGAAACATTTGAAAAACTGGTTCCATAAAACATACAAAAATAGAATTTCTCATTTACCAAATCAAAATAATGTATAAATACTGACTAATGCAGATAACGAATTAATTTTACCATCTCAAAAAAACAATAGTTTGCAAGAAAATATTGAATTAAATGAAAACAAATGAATTAGAAAAACGTGGTTGCGCATTAACGGAGTTTCAATCGACACTATCATTACGTCAAGTAGCCGTCGAAGTTAATATAAACCATGGGTTTGTTTTTAATATATTAAAAAAATATGATCTGATTATAAGGATAACTATTTTCATAGAATGCAATTTTAAAAAACCTTACTAAATATGTCTCAAAATGAAAATAATCAAAATTTTATAAAACACATTCTTTTTATCGACGAAATGACATTTTATTTGCCTTTACATCATAGTAGAAATATTGCGCGAAATTGGTCTAAAGTAAACAAAGCACGTGATTTTTCCCTTATGTACGCAATACGCTCAAAAAGTGATTGTTTGAGCTGATAGAATAATAGGTTAATTTTTTATTTCTGAGAATTTAAATGCATTTCGATATCAATATAATATGGTTTCAACAAGATAAGTGATTTGTTGCAATAGTCAATAATGTTTGGACTGTTTAAACGGCACCTTTTCAAATCTATGAATAGAAATATATTGTCTCAGTGCTTGACTTCCACGACCCCCCGGACCAATAACTATTTTTCTTGGGACTATTGAAAAATTACCATTTATAATGATATCAATAATCAATCAAAAAATGTAAACTGAGTTGTTGATTTCATAATATTTGTCCGAAGTATTTATTTTAATATTTGTGTTTTAGTATCGCAATGTTATTTTGACGATGAATACTAATTACCGTCGCTAACGCTTAGTAAGTTCTGAATCATGGATTTATGCGCGTTTCGTACATCGCGTTTCGTACACTGTCATAAAACCTTCTCGTTTCGTACACTAACCCGATAAGCTGTAAAATTTGACTTAATCATATTAATGTTTCGTACACTGGCCATATGGCGACAAAGCAGGTAAGTATAGCAAATTAATTTCTTTCATAAAATGATTTATTTACAACATAATATTACATATATACATATATTGTCAAAAAATATTAGGGAAATAATAACTATATTAAAATAAGTTATAAAGAGCAGTTTTATAGAGACTTACACACGTTTCCCGATTAAAACAATAATTAGTCAAATTTTACAATATAAATTAGACGTTTTAATGCATCCAGAATTGTTATTTTGCCTTCTAAATAATCACTAACAGTTTTATTAAGAAGGTTATCTAAGTCACTATACTTTTTGCATCGTTTTGGTGTAGAAAGGTAAAGCTCACATCTTCGTTGTACGATATCGTAATAATTTATTTCTTCTAACAGCACAGTCATAAGTTCATAAACATTAGGATGTGCCTTGCCAACACGTTTATTTAAACGGTTATGCCACCCTTCGACTGAATTCATTGTAACACACCCATATCGAAGTACCTTCCAGCCACTGCTCCACAAAATAGTCATTGAACTTGGTAAGAGCCTCCATGTTTGGTGCATTTTCCATTATTTGTAACCACGCATCACTTACATCTTCTTCTGGTAAATGTGCCAATGCTGCACACATACGAATGTGATCCCGTACATCCTTTCGTTCCTTGTAATGTGTTACTAACTCCAATTGTTGAACTTTTCTCCAAATCGCTTGGTTGAAATGAAAGTTGCATCCTTTTATAATAACTCAAAAACATGTTGTAGGGCATTTACACAGCTTGCTCGAAATCAATGTGAATTTTCATGGGGTTAAGAGTTGGTATCTTTTCTCGTAGTAAATTGAAAAGTCTCTTATAAGTAGATTCTTTCCGATTTGGTAATAGGGCGTAAATGACTGGGACAAAACATGTTGTGTTTGTATCACTGGCCAAGTCCATGTGGATGGTGTAAAGTTGATCAAAAAGCGAGCAACAGCTTTTAAAAGTTCCATCCATAAACAACTCGCTACTTTGCGTAAGCAGGTGTCCTCCATTGCTTGCAAAAATTATAATTCTGTGTGTATCCTTCGGCATCATCTACAAGGAGAAATGGTTGCATCGACACTGGGATGACAATATCTTCTCGTTTTTTCGGCAGACTGCTGATTCCCAACGCTCTATGTCTTTCTCTGTAGGATCGGTCTTTAACAGATGAAAAGTCGGGACTCAAGTTGATAATACCTGGAACTCATCTCGACTGTAATTAAGTAGGATTAAAATATTTCGGACCGCACCGTTATTATAAATCGATTGGACAAAATGTACGAAGCAAGAAACCATAAAAGTGATTATTACTTCGGTGTACGAAAGAAGAAAATATCAGGTAAATTTTAATAGTGCACGAAACAAGAATGCACGAAACGAGAAAATACCGAATCATGCTGTATGCATTACGAACGTAAGTTAGCGAGTACGTAAATATCTGCTTCTCCCTTCTGTTGGAGATGATCAAACAATTACCTTATGGTTAATGCTCGAGGCAGTCCATATAAGCAGAACGAAATGTGACTTGTAGTTAACCAAGTTAATATATTGTCTATAATGTTAATAAATATACGGTGTATAATAGTCGTTCTTCTTAATAGACGACACACAATAGCTTCTTTGTGCATGCACCGCATTTATGGAGATCTTTTGTTCGTTAAAATATATAACAAACTATTTTTTATTAGAAAAAACAAGAAAAACCAAGCTTCATGAATAAATACATAAATGTATACTGTATACCCAAACATAAATATAAAAGATATGTTAAATGTAATAATCGATATTTTATAACGTATAAATTCGAGCTTAAAGTTACGTATTCTCCAGTCGGACGTCAATGATAGGGAACCGTGATTGTGCAATACAAATAATTTAATAAAATTACAACTATGACTGATCCTTTACTACATTATTTTTTAACAAAATTCCAAAGTAAATTGAATGAACTTTTCAATTTAACACATGATATAATTTAAGAATGCGATATATGGGATGAATAGAATATGTACAATACATGTTATTTATTTACTACTTATGCTTATCAATTAGTTTTAAACAATATCTCGACATAATAAAGAGTGTTTCAAAATTGCGCGGTTTTTTTAAGACTAAATAAAATATAGATGGCGCACTGAGTTTGTCTGGGTATGTGGGCATTTAAAAAGTGTACTGTATGACATTTATAAAAATGCCTTCGTACACGGTACAACAACGCGTTCAAATTGTTGAATTATTTCATGAAAACTAGGGTTCTGTGAAAAGAGTTTTTAGAATATTACGTGAATTTTATGGTTTACATAATCGTCCTTCTGAAAGCATTGTTGGACGAATTATCAAAAAATTTGAAGAGACCGGTTCCGTGGAAGATCAAGGAAGTGAAAAATACAGTCGTAGTGGTCGTTTACAAGAGAATATTGGTTTGTTAATTGGCCACCAAGATCATGTGATTTTACACCGTTAGACTATTTTCTTTGGGGTTATGTGAAAAGTCGGGTTTATAAAAACAATCCACCATCAATTCCTGCTTTGAAAGATGAAATTATTCGTGTCATTGGTGAGATAGAGCCTTAATTATGTCAAAATGTCATTGAAAATTTTAACAAAAGAGTGGACGTCTGTGGAGCTACAAGAGGAGGCCAATTGGCACATATTATTTTTCGCATATAAATGTCATAACTGATACTTCAATTGCCAATAAAAAGTTTTCGAAATTGAAGGCAAATTATGTGTTTTATTTATTCTTTAAAAAAAACCGCGAAATTTGAAACATCTTTATATATAGGTCTAATGATGTTGAAACAATTTTCATTACCTGTTTCGATAAGTTCTCCATCGATATTTATTCATTCTTTCTATCAAGAAAAAGTTTAGAGGAATAAGTGGAAACCACTTGGAATTAGATCTAGTGAATAGGAATGGGTGGAGCATAACCTGAATCCAATTGATCCAATTCTTTAGAAATAACTTGAACGGTGTGAGAAAACGCGTCGTTTTGATAAAAGATCAATTTTATATACATGACGTTTTTCAAAAATAATTTTCTTCAATTTGTCTAGTAATGTAGTCCACTAACGTTTAGAGTCTTTATAAGATAGTCTATGAAAATGATTCCTTTCGCATCTAAAGAAATCATATCAGCCAATGAAAATATTTCGACTTTCATTGGGTAGAGAGTTACTACGGGTTTATAGCCGAGATTGTCGTTGAAAATAAGATTATTAATTAAGAAATGTTTCACCATTATATTTTTCATCACAATTCAATACGTGTTGAGTTAATATTATCACTCGGCGCGCCTTTAATCGTACAAAACAATATCATCAATTTTATTTATCATTTCCGGAATTGTTGAAGTTTTCGATTGCCTTAGTTGCAGCCTAACTAGAAATTGTGACTTATGGAATATTGTTACCCAAAATTTATTTTATGCCAACTAAAATTTCATGTCGAAGTGCATCGCGAATTGCAAGTTCTTCCAAAAAACGATTTTTGTAAAAATAAACTTATCATGTATTCATATAAAATTAATTAAATTCTTTCTCTTTATGTAATATTTTAATACACATACGTAAGAAACTTATTTTAATGGAAAATACTATTTAATGCTATTCCATTTTTAATTTTATTACCTACATTTTTGTTTGAAAAATGGAAATTTTATAAATAAAGGAAGAAGTGCTAATTTCGGTAAGAAAGATTTAACCGTTTTTCTTTTGTTCCTATCTTTCTTTAATCAAATTGAGAAACGCAATTTCCACATAATTTCCTGAAACACAAATTGTTGTATAATGTTAAAATCCCGAATATTATAGACTAGATAAAATGGTAAAAGTACCGAACAAGTAATATGCTTTAAACATTTTTAAAAGTGGTAAAATATATACTCAAAAACAGCTATAACAGGTTGTATTACAAATACATACAGGTGGCCTATCGAAAACAGTCAGCTAGACTATTTAAATATATTATATATACACAGTCTGTCGCAGAGAAAACTGAACTTTTTTAAAATAAAACCAAAAGCTTACCATTTTAGCAAAATTCATTTATTTTATTCAAATTAGTCGCCTTCGGCTTCGATACAACGTTTTCCACGGTCAATTAACATGCCGAATTAATTTTTAAGTTCATCTTTAGAGATGTGCTTGAAGATCGCTGTCGACGCCTAGCATAACGCTGTCCATTCATAGACAAATGTAGTTTGTAGAATGGAATTGATGAATGCTGTGGAAGATTGGTGGTTACAATGCCATTTGTAGTTGGAAAATCAGTGATAAGAGCCGAGTGATTAGATGGTGCATTATCATGTAACAAACACCAGCTACAACTTTCACGATTTTGAGGGCGCACACGACAAATACCCGCCAAAAGACACCAAGATAATATACACCATTAACTACTTGACTAGTTGGTATAAACTCGTTATGCACTATGCCTTTCGAATTATAAAAACAAATCAACATTGTCTTTACTTTTGACTTCTCCAAACGGCTTTTTTTCGGTCTTTCCTCGCTTGGATGCTTCCATTCACAGCTTTGACGCTTAGTCTTTAGACCATATTCAAAACATCACGTTTCATTGCCAGTTACAATCAAATACCTGAAGTTTTCGTCCTTTTTTGAGTGTTTAATCAAGTCTATAGAATGTTGAATTTAGTTAGCTTGCGTGATACAAACTTTGCATAAATCTTTCACAGTCCCAAATGCTGTGCCAAAATGCGATGAATTGAATCTTTGGAAATATTTAATTCCATTCCCACGTCTCGCCATGAGGGTTTTGACCCGTACGACCCTCTTTAAATCGTTTTTACTACTCATACACACTCGTACGTGATAAACATGCATCACCATTCACTTATTTCATCAAATTAAAAGTTTCAGTAAACGATTTACCGAGTTGAAAACAGAACTTGATATTTGCTCTTCATTCAAAATTCACTTTTCGACCAATGCCAAATACACACTGTTACTTTATATGTAATTTATCTGCTTCTAATGACGCAAATATCTTCATATTTTGACATAACATTAGTGAAAGATCTACCTTACCAACGCATATTTTTTCAAATAGGTGGCGCTACTACGAATTACTATTTTAAAAAAGCTCTGTTTTCTTTGCGACAAACTGTGTATAATAAATTTACGAACAAATACTTGAACACGTCAATGTTTCTTTTGAAGAGGACACTTGATTTAGCCATTTTCACTCGGGTTACATCAACGCTTAAGTAGAAGTAACTTTCACCCCAACTATTTTAAATAGAAATAGAGGCTAAATGTTACGTTTTTATTGCTACAATAGTGTTTTATTTTTGAAAAATAATTAGATATTTCAAAAAGATTGTGCACCCCTCACTTTGTAGCAAATAAGAAAGTTTTTAGATGAAAGATTTTCTGGTTTATTGGAAAGAGAGACTTTACTGAATGGCTGCCCAGATTACCAAATATTCCGTATTGCGAATACTTTCTAAAAAAAACAATGAATATCTTCAAAAGCTTTTTCATGAGCTCGATTTAGAAATAATTATTCTAAATTTTTCGATTCCAAAGTCAATAATGCACTCGTTCCTTGCGCTTAGCTTCTGCCTAGAATTTAAAGTTAATTCTTACACTACTTTACTTGGAGGAGCGCACGGTATTAATATGTAATACATTGACATCCTATAGGTAATACGAACAAAATTTCTCGACATATAATATTATGTATAACTTAAACTAACGTTTAAAAATTAAAAATATGTAAATATAAAGCTGAATATGTATGATTATTATAGGTTTTAAAAGAATACTTTTTCAGACCGTAACCTATGAAATTATTCTATTTTCGTTGCTTTAAGAACATGTTAGCTATTTTGTGCAGAATTTTCTCTAAAATATATTATTAATGTATTAAATTTGTGATCCACTGTTTAGCTTTGTCTTTATTTTCACCATATTCTTTAACACGTTTTAAAAGTATGTAGTCACATGTCTTTAGATAAACAGATCTGCAATAACATAATGAGTCATAGGTAATAATTGGTGAATTGATTTATATACAGTGTGTTTCAAAAAGAATATACGTATTACAAAGTATTATTTTGTCCAAATTATCGATCGCTGCGCCTCGGCTCGGCTATTGGAGAAACGAATACATAGTCTAGTTTATTTAATAGCCGCTAGCTGTCAGTTGTATTCTGTTTTTCTTGGTAACCGTCATATTTTTAAAATGGTTACTCCGCAGCAGAAATCATTTTGTGTTCTCGAGTTTGCGAAGTGCAATTCCGTGATTACAGTACAAAGACGTTTCAGGTTGAGCTACCAAATTGATACTCCGAATGGGTGGAACATCCGCAGATGGTATCAACAGTTTGTAAATGCAGGATGTGTATGTAAAGGAAAGGGTTCCGGCCACCCTCTTGTTTTTGAAGAAAATGTTGCGCGAATTCAAACTGCTTTCCAACGTAATCCTTCAAGTCAACTCGTTGTGCTAGTCGGGAGATACAACTGCCTACAACAACAATTTGGTGTGTTTTGAGACGTCGGTTGGTTATGAAGCCGTACAAGTTACAATTGTTACAAGCTCTGCGTCCTGATGACGAACGGAAACGTATGGCATTTTGTAACGAGATCATAATGCTGTTGACAATGATAACACTATCGCACAACGTATTGTGTTCAGAGATGAAGCGACTTTCCATGTTAGTAGTCTGGTAAACAAACACAATGTTCTAATTTGGGGTCTACAGAACCCACATGCAGCCATTGAACATGTACGAAATTCGCCTTAAATCATTGTGTTTTGCGCGATATCTCGATAATCTGTTTAGGGCCCATTCTTCTTTGATGGAAACACGGTTTACGGTCAGCAGTATCTGGCTATGTTACAAAATTGATTGTTCCCGAGGCATTTTTCAACAAGACGCGGCACCCCCTCACTGGAGTCTCCAAGTGCGTGAATATCTGAATGAAACTCTACCGAGCCGTTGGAGTCGTCGTCAAGGAACTGGTGACTTAGCATGTCTCAGCTGAGCTCCACGGTGACCGGATTTAACAACCTGTGACTTCTTCCTGTGGCGTTTCATTAAAGACAACGTACATATATGTACCACCTCTCCCACAGAACCTGGACGAGTTGAAGAACCGGATCCGTACTGCCATAACATCAATGCTGAAGGACATGCTTACCCGAGTATGCGAGGAATTTGAGTATCGATGTGATATTGTTCGTGTCCCTGACGGAGGACATATGGAACATCTGTATTCTGAACTTGAGAGGTTCGTAAATATGTGTGTAAAGTTTCATATTCGTATGTCTTAAAGTTTTATATACGTATATGCATTCGAAATATGTATATTCTTTTTGAAACATCTTGTACGTATATAACATATACCAAGTGTCCATATTTCAATACTCACCATTGATATCTCGGTTATTAGAAGACATAGACCAACGGTTGAATTGGGATTGTTTGGTCGAATTCAATACTCGCCGTATATCTCATGTCAAATTCGCCTTAACTTTTTTAAATTTTAAGATAATTCTAAAAGAACAAAATTTTCCGATTTCAAGTTTTATAACGATTTTAAGACTAATCTTTTTATATAACAGAAACTACCAAATATCATTTGTTTTAAAATAATTAGTACAATCTTTTGTTTTTTCATAGGCAGCCATAATGGATTTTTGATTAATTAGTTTTTAAAAAGAGTATGTATACCATACCTGAAAGTTTTTATTTGTAGGGGAGATATTAACAAAAAAACAAAATAAATCTTTAATATGAAATTAGTACGCTCTGAAGCTAAACATCAATGAGAAATAAAAGCGAAAACATATGCCTAATAGATAGTGATGTTTAATTTCATTTTAACGAAAGACAAAGTGCCTAATGAAATAAGCAAGCTGTGGAATTAAATGGGTGTGAAACAAAATCATAAGTTGTCAAAGTACAATTAGTGCTACAGACGTTAGTTAATTAAAAACTTGTGCACTCGTAGTTAATGATACGTAATAATTGTATTAAGTTTAATTAATAGGTATTGCTGTAAATACTCAAATGAAAAAAAATTCGATATGTTGAAAATGTATTTCAAAGCAAATATATGCTCTGAAAACGCTTACATGAATTACCCTGAGCGTTTCCAGGAGAAGCGAGAATTATACAGGACAATTTTTAGAAGAATAATCAACAATTCACTGAACTTTCAAAATTTAAAATAGAAAAGAGCTAACTACGAAGTTAAGGATGCTGGTATGCGTCGAAATGATATTTTGCAAAATATTACGAATAATCCATTCACATCAGTTCACCGAGTGGCTCGATGCAAAGAAATTTCAAAATCCACTGTTTACAATATCTTGAAGAGAAACAAATAGCATTCTTATAAACCAACTATTGTGTAAGGTTTAAACAATAATGACCGTCGCCGAAGATTATAATTTAGCATGTGGTACCTACAAAAATATAAAGATGTTAATTTTTCTAGGAAAGTATTGCGGACAGATGAAACATGAATTGTGAAGTGTTCAATAGGAATAACTTTCATTGATCTACTAAAAATACACATTTGGTAAATCAAAGAAAATTTCAAGTTCGATTTTATTTTAATTCTCTGGTGTCGTTTAATTGGTATGAAATTTTGTCTACGTCTCCTTTTACCTTTTCGAGTTTCTTTTCGTTTTAAATAATCACTCAATAGGTCCTTCCATCTTTGATTAAAATTTAACTGTTTTTTAACTCTATTTATATAAAAAAAATTACCTCAAAAATACCTCAACATTGTAAAACTTTAGAAGCGGTCATATTAGTGTTTTTTTTATGTTTAATCCCTTTCCACATTAATTTTGGTATTCTAGATTCAGAATACGAAAATTAATGTGGAAAGGGGTTATATATCGATCTTCAGTGATTAAGTTAATCAACCACAGGCTCAATCAAAATTACCATATTAGTGTTAACGAATTATTGAGCAAAATTGAAATTAGCAAATTTGGTCTTTTCCAAATTACTTAAAATTTAAAGAAGTTAGGACGATTTTGAGATTTTCCGTGAGTACTGAATTCTGTAACACATTTTCCATTTAACGCTTGATTTATAGTTTCTAATAACTGAGATACCAATGGTGAACATCGAAATATGGACATATATATATAGCACGAGTTTCTATATCTGCGATACATTATTTTATTTAAATTAGGACTACTATGCGTTCGTCTATACTATTTCCATTATAGTTTCTAACCAAATCCATTTTTCGGAATATCAAACATACTGCAAATTTGAATTGCATATTTATTCAAATTGCTTATCTACGAAATTCTGTCTGTATTTATTATTGTTTTTGTGCATAGGAAATACAAAATTATATTTACATTTCATTATCTTTTGTATGAAGTGGAGCCGGCGGTATCACAACTAGTAATTTCTGTTGCTTGTTTAATTTACAACGAGCGTGTAAATTCCATGTCCATATGTTTATGGAGGTATGATTTTATGCATCTAATCTACGCTATCATTATTTGCTATGTATGATATTTAACAAAGTCTGCATGCATATGAACTAAACTTGTAAGCTATTATAGTAATTACTATATCACCATTGATTTCTAAAAATATAGTATAGCAAATGGTACATGCTTAACATCTGAATTCGGAATTTACAATATTACAGTGAAATATACATTTTTATAAAACAGTATTCTAAATTAAATATAAAAGATTTCTAAAAGAAAAACATCGTACTTTAGAATTAATAGAATATTTCTTTATTCGATTTGAATAGTGTAGAACTGTTTCAATTTTATAAAGGGTTTTTCAATAAGGACTTGACAACTTTTTTTCAAAATAAAATGCAGACCATTTGAGATATTTCAAAAACTTTATTATCGGGTTGAAATCAAAACATTTATGAATGGAACTCGACTTCGTTCACATGGCCACTGCGGGCACGTTTGCAGAGGTCGATTCTTTGGATCCAATTTTCGATGACTCGGCCACACAATTCGGCGGAAACGGCTGCTATTTTGCGTTCAATGTTGGCTCTGAGCTCTTCCAACGTTGTTGGCTTATTGGCATAGACCAATGACTTGACGTAGCCCCAAAGAAAAAAGTCTAGAGGCGTTAAATCGCACGAACGAGGCGGCCAATTGACTGGTCCATTTCTTGAGATAACACGCTCATCAAACTTACTCTTCAATAAATCGATTGTAACATGTGCTGTGTGGCTTGTGGCACCGTCCTGCTGAAACCACATGTTGTCTAAGTCCATATCTTCCAATTCGCGCCAAAAATAATCGGTAATCATGGCGCGATAACGATTACCATTCACAGTAACGTGACGATCATTATCGTCGACGAAAAAATATGGCCCTATGACGCCGCCGGCATGCAAACCGCACCAAACAGTTATTTTTTGTGGATGAAGTGGTGTTTCATGAAGCACATGTGGATTTTCACCCGATCAATAACGCATATTTTGCTTATTGACGAACCCATTGAGCCAAAAATGAGCTTCGTCACTAAAAATGATTTTGCGATGAAATTGATCATCTTGGCGCATCTTTTCCAGAACCCAATTGGAGAATGTACGTCGCTTCAAATGGTCCATCGGCTTCAATTCTTGAGTCAGCTTGATCTTGTGTGGGTGTAAACCAAGATTCTTATGCAAAATTCGCCATAAAGTGGTCTGGGCGATGCCCAACTCTTGAGAACGCCGTGGAATTAACTGATTTGGATCATTTGCTACGGACGTTTCAACGGCAGCGATATTTTCGACACTTAAACCAACCCGTTGTCTCACTGGCACGGCAACATCACACAACGAATATGCAGACTCAAATTTTTGCACTAAACTTGTTACTGCCTGTCTACTAGGGCGAGAACTACGACCGAAAATCGGAGTTAACGCTCTTAAAGTAGCGGTCCTCAACTCCGAATTTCTGTAGTAAATTTTTATAATTTGCAGACGTTGTTCGTTCGTGTACTTTACCATGATGAAAATGTTAAGTTTACTGAATAAATTGACAGTGACAGTTCGATGATTAGTGAAAGGATGCGTTCACAAATTGAATTAAAAGTTGTCAAGTCCCTATTGGAAAACCCTTTACAATTTGTTTGTAATACAAGTGTATTTGTAGTTCAAGTATGAATAATTAATGCAAACATGAATATTTAAAATCTATAAGCCAATAAGGTTCAGCAAATATTCAGATTTAAACATGCATACATACATATCTCTGTAAGAATCACAATATTTCAAATTACGTAGCATCTTTAAGGATTTTTTTACAAGAAAAACACTTTTTCAGTATGATGTGGACATCGTAATGCATTGTACCGTAGAAAAGTAAACCTTATAAAATAGTGCTACAAGACTTTTTAAGTTTCCTTAAAACGAAACATGAAAACCGTTTGAAATTGTAATGATATTTCTCAATTCTTCGATAGAACATGTGAATGTTTTATAATATGTTTGCTTTTATTTTGGAAATAAACGAAATTAGTTTTATCATTATATGTCATTATTAGCTGGTTAGTTTCCATCCAGTCCTTAATATCTATGGAAATGAATTATGTTTTTACCTTTAGCCTTAATGTATAGAATTATGTAAGTTAAGCTATCAGCAAGACAATAGCCGCGAATTTGGAACTGTTATCAAAAACGTGAAGGAAAGTTAACCGGTAATTTCAAACTATTTAACAAGAATAAACGTGATTTTTGCGAAGATTTGTTATGACTCACGGCATTTGGCTTCACCACTATATGTTCCTGATCCCAAACGACGCTCTCAATACTAGACATATCATAGTAACCCTCCCCCAAAGAAAGTCAAGATATTTCCATTAGAGGTTAAGTTAATGGCAACATCCTTCGACACCGGTTACTAAACACATCAGCAAATTTAAAGGAACGGAAGTAAATCTGAATAAATTATTTCTTAATTATTTTTGTTTCTAAATGACATTTTAACAACTTCGATAGAATTCTTAATACGAAGTTAAAGAGAATAACTAACTTTTATTTTGTAATATTTCTTGGCACTTTTAAAGGTGTTAAAAATATTAAACGAAAATGCGCGGTTTTGCTACAGAATAATTTGTTCACTTTTGCATGTTTTAAATATTTAAGGAATAATAAAAATTACGCAATTTAATTTTTTAGCAACGTGTGCTTTCCTCATAATCTTTTATAACTGCAGTCGTACATCTTATTTTACTTTATTTTTTTGCCTTTATTTTATTGAGGAATTTTTTATTGCAGTGAATTGTTTACTTTGTTATTATTATTGTTACTAGGAATTTCTTAAGGCAAAGTCCCCCATTCTTTAATTAAAACAGCTGTCAATTTTTCTGTATTTTAGACAACAGGAATTTGCGTCCTAAATTGTCTGTTTAATATGGCCTAGGAATTTGTTCAGATTAAGGTCCAGAGAACAACGTGGCCAATTCATTGCCGTTATACCAATATGATCTAAAAAGTCAATTACCCAGTGAACGACGAGCCGCCGAGCATTGTCCTATATTAAGTCTAAATTTTTCACCATGGTGTCAAAGATACTACGTGACATTGCATAAAATCCCCAACGTGCACTTAGTGCATTTCACGTCAATCATCACCGACACTAAGTGTGACATTAAACCTATGCCACCTCAAATTATAACTGAGCTTCCACCAAAACAACTGAGCATATCGTTCTTCTTGACGTCGATACGGTTTTCTCCTAGCGTCAAAAGAGTTTGCGCAGAAACGGCTGTTATCCGCGAACAAAATTTGACTCTTTGGAGTTTAGGTGCTTCTATAGGTATATATGCTTTAGTCTTCGCCTGAGTACACGCTCACTTATTCTGATTCTATGAACTTCTTCCAATTCGTTTCTGGATTAAATTGTCGTTTGACTTCCGTTTCGGAGAGTTTGCAATGTTGGATACCAAACATTTATTTTGTGTTTTCTGCCTCGATCTCGTCTTTTCACACACTCTCTAGTCTGCCTTTAACTTCTAGTGCTTTGATTTAACATTAGGGAACTTCATTGTCAGTTAGACCATGTTAGATCATTGTTACAACCCTATCAGTATTAGTCCTTTATAAATTATCCTTTACGAACTACTTTACAGTCAAATTACAAATTGCGAGCAAAAAATTTTAAAAGATTGCTTTTCAAAACTTTTCAAATGTAAGGCAACACTCAGCATAACATAATACAACTTGAATAGAGAACAACATGCAAATCCAATTGAGAAATATGTTAAAAAATTACCATTAGTAGTGGACGATTTAATACTGTCCGTACAAGTTCAATGGTTTCTATGTTTTTCCTTCTCTGGGAGGAAACACTTCACTGTTATAATAAAAGGGAAAATTGCTGCCCGTAACCTGGATCTGCAGTTTCAAGAATAGAATTTTTTTAGATTCAAACACTACAAAATAACGCAAAACAAAGCATTGTTTTATATTGTTCAATATTCATGTGATATTTTTTTAGAGAAATTTCTCTAACATTATACGAAATCTTGAAATAATTTTATTTTGCACAGTATTCAGCAGAAGTGATTATGATAATATTTCCAAGTTTCAACATTTTTTATTTCCTTAAAACCACAGCTTGTCGCAGAGAAAACGGAACTTTTTCAAAATAGCAAAGGTGGCGCCATCTATTAAAAAAATATGCGTCGGTAAGGTAGATCTATCACTAATATTTGTCAAAATATCATAACATTCGCATTATTAGAATCAGCAAAATGGCGAATAAAGCAACAACGTATATTTGAAATTGGTCAAAAAATAAATTTAAAACGAAGAGCAAATATCAAGTTCTGTTTTAAACTCGGTAAATCGTTTATTGAAACGTTTAATTTATTGAAACAAGTGTATGGTGAGGAGTATTTATCACGTACGAGTGCGTATGAGTGATATAAACGATTTAAAGACGGTCGTACGGACATAAATGGCGACGAACATCCTGGTGCAAAAATCTATGGTTACGGAAACTAATATCGAATTTGTGGGTGAATTTATCAGAAATGAGCCGAAATCCTCATTGCAATACATGAGAATTGAATATTTCTAAAGATTCAATTCATCGCATTTTGACACAGCATTTGGGACTGTGAAAGAATTGTGCAAAGTTTATACCATACCAGCTTGCTGAATTCAACATTGTGCAGACTTGATTAAAGACTCAAAAAAGAACGAAAATTTCAGGTATTCTATTGTAACTGGCAATGAGACGTAGTGTTTTCAATATGATATAGAGACCAAGCGTGAAAGCTCTGAATAGAAGCATCCACGCGAAGAAAGACCGAAAAAAAGCCGTTTGGAGAAGTCGAAAGTGAAGACAATGATGATTTGTTTTTATGATTCGAAAGGCATAGTGCACAAAGAGTTTGTACCGACTAGTCAAACAGTCAATGCTGTATAGTATCTTGGTGTTATGAACCGTCTTTTGTCGTGTATTTGACATGTGCGCCCTCAACATCGTGAAAATGTTGTTACATGATAATGCACATCTCATCGCTCGACGCTTATCACTAATTTTCTAACAACAAATGACATTTTAACCATCAACCATTCACCGGATTTGGCTCCCTGTGATTTCTATTTATTCTCTAAATTTCATTTGCGATGAAAGGACAGCGTTATGCAGACGTCGAAGTCATTAAAAAGGCGTCGCCAGCGATCTTAAAGAACATCTTTTAAAAATTCATTGAACATGTTAATCGACCGTGCAAAACGTTGTATTGAAGCTGAAGGCGACTACTTTAAAGAAAATTAATTAATTTTACCAAAATAGTAAGGTTTTCTTTTTATTTTAAAAAAGTTTCGTTTTCTCCGAGGCAGACTGTGTACAACGAAATACTAATAAACAAGGATTAATCGATATTGAAATACATCATAAATGGATGGAGCTTATAGATAGAGATATCGGCCATTTGCCTTTACTTACCTGATAATTTCATTATATATCCTTTACTAGATTGTCAAAAACATAATAATCTTTTTCATTCTTATGTAATATAGAGGCTCGAATATAAAGATACAGCTTTTTATATTTCTTAACAAGTTACTAAAAGGGGTACAGTAGAATTATCACATTACTAAAGGCAATGTCATACTGTTAGAATATGACTTTGTATTTATATATTTAGTTGTTAAGTTGGCTATATACAGTTGTCTAACTGAGTATACGCTTTTCTTCCATTTTGTTTAAGTGTTTATAATAATTTATAACCAATCGTTTTAACTAATACAAGTATAACGCTATAAAGAATATAAAAACGGCCTCATGTTATTTGTTATTAAAAATAACTACATCTCATTCATTTATGAAGTGTTTAAAGATTTTACTAAACCTCCACAAAATGCAAAAATTAAAAAATATTTGACATAGTACATCAAATACATGTCAAAAATTGACTTTTAATTATGAAACTTAACTTATAAAACTTGAATATTAGAAGTTTTATAATTTAGTTCATAATTTTAAATTACGGCAGAATTTTAGTCTAATATTTTATCAGGGTTAGTAATTGCACGACATTGTCGGCAATCTCACTTGCATAAATTCAGCTAATACATTATTTTAAAGTACTAGAATGAGGAAATACAGCTCATTCGAGGATGAGAAAAGTAAATCATCTTTAAAGATTAAAAAGAATACAAAATTTGAAGGAAAACGGCCATCCGCGGACGAAAGTGAAACGACTGTGCCATGTATTCAGTTCGAAGGAGTTGACGCGGTAGCCAAAAATTTTATCGAAAACTTAGTTGAAAATACAGTTGAAACATTCAGTCGTCACAAACTTGCCGAAACTGCGGAAGAAGAAAGTGTAGGCGACAGTGAGAGCGCCATAACTTTCGTTGAATTTTTTGGAAGCTTCACATCTTGGCCCTCTATAAAAGAATTTACAGTGGCAATTGGAGAAGATAGGATAGGGGAATACTTATCGACGTGGTATTATGAAGAAGATTGGCTTTATTGTGTTGAACTCAAACTAGAACAAAGCGATGAATGTTGTGATTATTATACATACGAAACAAAATGGAGTTTGCCAACAAAGGAATATCCTATACCGCAAGCCACTGCGAGCATTTATTTCACTATTGCTGTTTCTAGAGTCAAACCGTCATACTGTTTAGTAGATGTTACTTACCAGTACGAAGGATGTCGATATGTTCATGTTCCGTTTAAGCATACATTTTCGGAACAATGGCTTTTCAATATAATCGAAGCAAAATTGAAATTTTTTAAGACGATTAGATTTTAATATAACTGAAATAAAATTATCGTTTTCTACAAGAACTTTACTACATTATATTAAATTACAGTAATTAAATTTGTATTTTAAAATAGAAGCACATAATAGCAGCATTTTTACAAACATTTTTTGTCTTTTTGTCAGTGAAATAATACAAGTGTAATCAACAATAAATAACGGGTTAACTATGTTTATTATTAGAGTGTTTTACGTACGGAAAAAATCCACTTGTGTAATAATGTGTTATGAAGAATGTTAAAAGATATCATTCCATTATTAATAACACCCTATCTACTACTTAATACATTTTTGTATTGGACGAAAGAGGGAGCCAATGATTTATTCATTATTTTTCTGTATCGAAATATGATAAACGCTATGAAGAAATCGTTCATTAATAACACAAATCTGCCTGATGATCGGTGAATTAGTTTATGTGATACAAATGCAGTTTCAAAATGCAACGAATTGAATCTTTGGGAGTATTTACTTTCATTCCCATGTATCGCAATGAGGATTTCGGCTCGTTTCTGATAAATTCACGTATAAGTTCGATATTAGTGTCCTTAACTACAGATTTTTTTGCACTAGGATGTTCGTCGTCATTTATGTCCGTACGACCGTCTTTAAATCGTTTATACCACTCATACACGCTCGTACGTGACAAACACGCATCAGCATACACTTGTTTTATCAAATTAAACGTTTCGGTAAAACGATTTACCAAATTTAAAACAAAACTTGATATTAGCTCTTTATTCCAAATTCATTTTTCGATCAGTACCAAATACACACTATTACTTAATGCGCAATTTCTCTGCTTGTATTGATGGAAATGTCATGATATTTTGACATAACGTTGGTGAAAGATCTACCTTACCGACTCATATTTTTTTTAATAGATGGCGTCACTAAGAATTACTATTCTAAAAAAATTCTGTTTGGTACATACGAAAGCAAATTAGAATCTGACATCAGAAGAGAGCCAGATTACCCCTAATATACGGTTATAGTTCTTATCCTTGATCAGATATTTATCGTTGCCATTTTCGTATATGCAAGAACTAACTAATTCGTCTGAATTAGTTCCACGTTTTCGTTAAACCCTCCATTTATAAGTATTTAAGTTCTCATGTTCTTAGTTCAATGGCGTTATACATATAACATCACTACCTGTTATTAAATCATCTACATGCATGTCCAACATTATAGCACAAGAAGCTAATTTATATATTTATATATAATTATGACAAGTAGATATGGATTTTAGTTATGTTGAGCTATATTTTTCAATCATCGCATTGTCAAATTATGGCTGGGAAAATGCCATATGTGATTATACACAATTGATATATACCAAAGAGTTTGTACTTATCAGTTCTCCAAAGTATGTGTTAAAATTTTCGATGATCAACAATATTAACCGACCTAAATAATTCTCAATATCTGCTATTTTGACGTTATATTTTCTCAATTAATTAATTACATCTCTAAGTTTTGTCGCAGAGCCATATTTCTTTACACACTGGATAATATGGTACATATTTGTATTCCTTCTTCTCACGATTTTCTGTTTTCGGTGGTGTTAAATCACTGACATGTTTCATGTGTACCAAAACCTCATACTCTGACATAAACATTGAATTGTCTTTTTTTAAATGTTCCTCTTTCTCATGTCTGCACTCCGACCTTTGAAAGAGAGTGAAAGCACCGCGTAAATTCTCTTTTAATCTGTCTCAATTTTCATTAAGAGAAAGAGTAACAGTATAACTACAGTTTCATAGCAAATTGTTTACACAATTCGTTTCTTCATTAATGAATGTTTGTTTCTCAGGATATTAATCGAATCAAAAATCGTTCTTATTGTTTCTACAGATGTGGATTATTTTTGACGCTTGAGTTAATATTATAGATATACCTCTTATACCGCAATCTAATCGTTCCATAACTAATAACTTTATCTTAGAATCTCATAATATTGATTTTTTTCGACCTAATGCAATTTTTCCGTTTTCTATTAATTCATAGAACATTTCCATGTCTATAAAAATGTCGATATCATCTTCTAGTTTACTTACTGGATCTAAGTTTATATACTGAGGCATATTTAAATGTTCAATATCTAAATCGATCATTGCTATTCACTAATTCTGTCTGCAATTAAAAACATCAGAAGTGCCTAGTAATTTTTATGAATGGATGCAATAGTCAAATCTATCCATTTAGTTACCGGTAAAGTCATACAGGTTACACCGGCTGTTGTGTCTGTATTTTTGTATTATGTATTTTGATTTACCAAACAGATGCAGATTAACGTTACCATAGTGTGAATTCTGTATAATATTCACTAACTGGTATAAAACAAATTCCTCTGTATTTAATAATTCGATCCTTTCGTAATCATAGTTCTATACAATCTTTTCCAATAAATCACGTTTGTGTAATACTTTCGTTGCTCGTCGTATTATCCTTATATTTACTGGTCTTAATCATGTTACCCCTATTAATTACGTTTTCTTTGGCTCTTCAAGATATATCATCTATGTGTATTTATATTATGTAACCTGGAATTAACTGTTTACCATTTAAAATCTAAGATTCATTTGGTCTTGCTTTGTATATATTTGCTTTACTTTGTATGTGTAAAAGCTCTCTTTATATTCAATTGTATTTTGTGTGTATAATTGTTTTCGTAAGTGCATTACTACCTATAGCTATCCCATAAATATTTGTATTGTTTACATACTTTATATTCATATTATCGTTACCCGTATCTATAAGTTCTATTAATTTATTAATCTAGAATTTGTTTTAATTGACTTTACCATTTTTCTGGCTGTTGTTAAGCGTAATTCTCTTTTTTTCCAATCACATATATCGTTATTATAAATACGTTCGTTTGGAATGACAGGCCAATCACGAAAAAACTTTTTTATAAATTTAGCTCCCCTTTATGTTTTTTGACGTGCTGAGTTCGAAAATTAACTTTAAAATACCACAGGACGTAAAGTTTCCTCGCATGTTTACTTTACGTTATTTATACATTGTAAGCGTATAATAATACCTGTTTTGAAGTTTTTTGGCAATCAGAAAGACCCTAATTATGAAAATATAGTTCAAAACATGTTGAAAACATTTCGAGAACTTGGATATAACATGAGTGTAAGGGTGCATTTTCTACACAAATTTAAATTTTTACCCTGACAATCTTGGAGCTGTAAGTGAGGGGAGCGTTTCCACCAAAATATAAAGGAGATGGAGAAACGGTATCAGGGTCGTTGAAATATCAACATGATGGGAGATTACTTTTGCACCCTTCTACGAGCAACTCCAGAAGCATCATATAAAAAGAAAAGCTACACTCGAACTTTTACCGTGAATAGGTTGAGGAAATACACAACTTTAGATTAATAAGCAACAAACTGTTTATATTCAAACTTACACTACCATTGTAATAATAAAATGTTAAATTTTTTAATTATGCTCTGATAATAAATTATGTGCTTTTAAATCTTAACTATACAAATACATATTAATACTATCATATCCAACAAAAGATAAAGATACTAAAAGTTGGTACGTGGTAGAAAAAAACTCATTGAAAATTTGGATTCAGCACACCAAAATACATAAGAAACAGGTTGAACTTTGAAAAAAGTTTTTAAAAAATATTTATTGGTTGGCCTGTGTTATGTGTCGATGTGGAACACATATGAAGCTTGTATGCGTTACCGCATATTGTTTTAGTCTTGTTTCATTAGGTTGTTTCGTTATTTAGTTCTCGTTTTCGGTTTTGCGTTGTTTGTAGATTAGTTTGTAATCTCCTTTGTTTAATTACTTTTTTCGCGAGTTTATTGTCATTATTGTGCTATTTGTCTTTTGTTGTTTTAAGCCATTTCTAATTCCTTTCATTATGTTAGTTTTTCTCTATTAGTCTTGCGTACAAGTGCACATGCCTCGATTTTGAATTTGAAATTCGCCAATTTACATATATTCTTCTTGTTTGATTTTTTTAGCAATTTTACGTGGATACTGAATGACCTTGTGAATAGCCGTTTGGTTGATACGTTTATGTGTTGCATTTCAGGATAAAATTTGGTTTCGAACATGCTAATTACAGCGATTTGCTGAATAAGGGATTTTAGAAAATAAGGGAAGTTGTTTCTTTTAGAGCTCATCAAATTAAAGGTACGTTTTTTTATCCACCTCCATCTTGAACACGTTTTATGATTTATCGGATTTCTTCCCTGGTTGTTGGTTTAGTTCTGGTGTAAGTATTAGTACAATTTGTTCTCCATTTGTTTGATTTGCCGTCGATATCGCTATTTGAAATCTCTCGAGAATACTGATATGCTACCATATGAACTATCCTCAGCCATTGTTCAAATTAATATCTAAATTGTGTCCGTATCAGTTAAGTGTTCATATAAGTGTAAATCTCGAATTTCATTTTTCTCATTTTTTTGGATTAAAATTAAATCAAATTAATTTTTACGTGTAGTATTTTCTTTAAAATAATTTCTTTGTTTTTCTTTGTTTAATTAGCAGAAATTTCAATGTTTCAGTTGGGTTAAACCTTCGTTTGTCAATTTGTTAGTAGAATCGTATAAATTTTAATTTAAGTGATTTAATGCCTTCACAAAATTACCCTTTTTTATTAACATAAACAAGTAAATGTTCCAGTACCTTTTTCAATTTTGTTAAGAACCTGTTATACCGTTGAAAGTTAAAAAGTCCAACAGGGACTTCTCCGAACTTTGACAGTTGATAGCGACCATATTGTTGAAGCTACATCTGTTGAATTGGCTGTCATTTATTCAGTCTGTTTTTCCAAATCACCTTGGAAGGATATAGCGTTCAACAATACGTGCAAATGATAAAATTGTTTTATCAAAATTGATGTTCTGTTCCGGTAACGTTCCGCGCGCTTCGCCCATTTTACCGTGCCATAATCGCCCTCTCGAGAGGACCATTCGCAGTGCGGTGGATAAATTTGAGTCAACTGGTTCAATAAACAATAAGCCAACAGCCATACGACGACGAAACGCAAGATCTGTCGAAAATATAGCGGCTGTCCATGAGAGTGTGCAGAAGAATGTGAGGCAGCCGATTTCGCGTCGCTCACAAGAACTCGGCCTTCCTTTTTGCCGAATTGCATGGAATTGACGCTAATAACATGTGGTTTCAATAGGACGACGCTACGTGCCACACAACTCATGCCACATTGGACATTCTGCAAGAGCGATTTGAAGGCATGGTCATCTCACGTGGAGGTGATGTAAATTGGCCACCGAGATCGTGCGATTTGACTCCGTTAGACTTTTTCTTGAGGGTTTTTTTTAACTCACAGGTCTATGCGAATAAGCCACAAATTATAGCGCCCCCCCAAAGCCAACATAACTCATGCCATCAGTCAAATTCAGGCTAATTTACACGTCAGAGTCATGGAAAATTGGACATTTCGGATGCGCGCCACCCAGGGAAGCCACGACAGATATTTGCACGATGTTATATTCCATACATAATGGCATCGATAGGCCTTTCAAACGAATAGAAAATTTCAATGATATCTCACATATACTTTGTTTCATTTAAATTTAAAGATAGGAAGTGCTTAATGAAAGACCTTTTATAAATATTGAAATTAAAGTTAAAATTTAGGAATAGTTACAAAAGCATAATTTGAGTAGGTTTAATTTAATAAATAAATTTCACTACAAAATTTTCTTTATAAACAAAGCTTGGCCCAATATCATAAAAGTTCGGTTAATGTTTTTTATTGTTAATGGTTTCATAGAGCTAGAATGCAAAACATATTACATTTGAATTATTATTTAAATTTTCTTCATTATATAGCATTTCTCTTATTATCTTCCTCTTTGTCACTGTATTGTTTATTGGCACAATTATTACCTCAAACGGGAAACGAGATTCCTTGTTTCCCATTCCGACGCTGAAACATAGAGGATGTCGTTTATTAATTTAATGCGATGGCGCGCTTATCTTTTTTGACAACAGCTATTGTTGACTGAGTAGAGCGGCAAATTGCACCCAAAGCGGACAACTGCGAGTAATCAATTCAAACTAGGGTAGAGTTTCATTTTTTAAAATTTATTTATCTTTAATATTCCGGATTTAAAAAGTATGTCATAATGTTGCGATATTTAACACAGATTTTATTAAATAATTTAATCGTTATGTAAATACTGTCGCTACCACTGTCTGTTAGAGCGTGAGCTTGTACTATTTCTTTAACATGATTTTTTATATAAATTATTGCAGTTGATAAAAGAACAGGAGTTTATTTAGTGCAAGCATTGAATTTCTTCAATGTGTAAAAGGATATGATGACCTTAACTGCATTTAAAACAAATACGAGTTGATTTGCATTATTGTGTTGTATGTTATGAACCTAAACAATTAGTATTTTCACAGATTTAATTCGTTCTTGTACATTTTTTCTTAGAAATTTTTCACATTAGTTGGTAATTTTGATGGAGCCTGTGATTGACTAACTTAATAATTGAAGGTTGATATATAACTCCTTTCCACATTAATTTTCGTGGTCTGTGTGCGTATTTCATTTCGACAACTAAGTTGTCATCATCAGCAGATAATTAAACAGTGCCGCACTTGGAAAACTACGGCAAATAACCCCCGTACGAAAACAAATTCCGCACACGATCTGCACCGTTGAAAGCCAAACCGCACACTATATATCCGTTTCACATAATTTTTAAAAGATTGTGTTCAATTATTAAACAAAGATAAAAGACAACAGAAAAAAAGGAAAAGAGGGGAAAGGCAAGACAAATACCTACATGCGGTTTGTTGCACTCTCCCTTGTCCGTCATTCAAGAGACAAAGAGACATAAGTTATGGTTGGGCCCCGGGTCAGTATTCAACGCATGGCCTTTATTCTTGAAAATGTACATACTTGCATAAGTATCTAATTCGCGATAATTACACACGTTCTTTACCAAATGCAAACAATGCGCGTTAACACTATGATTACTTTCAAACACTTGTTTTGCTAAACTGGATTTTTCTGGCCGATTGAATTTTATGTGCGCAATATGTTCTTTATACCGGGTTTCTATCGATCGTTTTTTTTGGCCGATGTACTGTTTACTGCAATCTAGACATTTAATACGGTAAATTCTCGATTTCTTGTTGTCCTCGACTTTGTCTTTTGCATTTCCTAAAAGCGATTGATGGAGTTAGTGTACCGAAATGTGAATTGAAAACCCCGCTCTTTAAAGTTTTTAAATTTCACATTAGTGTATTAAATGTGACCCTAAATAACAAATGCAATACGGTTTTTTAGACGAAACATTAGTGAAAGTCTTAGTCGTTTTTTAATATATTTTAATATGTTGATTTTAAAACTTAATATCTGTTCATTTCTCTAAAAAATCGATTAAGCTATTAATACTAGCTAAATTCATGCTCCCAAAGCTTTCTTGTATTTTTGCCAAATAAATCTGGTAGCACATACACTAATAGCGCTTCAGACCTCTACTAGCAATTTTAATTGTCTAAAATGATATAAAAAAACAAGAATGACATAATGACGCTGCGGTTTCACGAGAAACACTTTTTAGTAGAAATAATGACCGCATTTGGCTATTTACAAACATTTTAAAATTAATCTTTCAATAATTCCATACCTACATTATAACTAGGTGAGGATATTTCTAGAGCCTTAATAACTTCAGCTGCAGGGCATAATCAATATAAGTATATAAATTTTTGTTAATTTTATATTAAGTGTTAAAAATATCACGAAATTGAAACCAATTTTCATAATTATCATCAAATTTTAGTAAATTTATAAGTATCAAAACGTAGCTTATTTTGAGTACATTGCTTAAATCAATTGTTTGAATATTTAATTTACCAAGCTGAGTCAAATGACAGCATTGACACGTTCATTGTTAGTCTATAAATCGTTCAATGTCACTTGTTGACGTGAACTATAATACTATTTACCATAACCTCACAGAAAGAAATTTGAGTGTATTAAATTGCATAAGCGTGGAGAGCAATTGACTGTTATATTTCTGGAAACAATCGATTCGCCTACTTCTCTTTCAATAAGTGAATTATTTGACTGACAGTGTGGCACATATCCTCCACATTGAAAGCACCCGATTCGGGCAAAAAATATTCAGTCAACATCGAGTGATAACGAGTACCATTCAAGTAACGAGATTACCAACATAGTTGAAAAAAGTAAGATCCCGAACATCAGACAGTCAGTTTATCGGGACGCAATGCTTGTTCATGTACTACTTTTGGCTGATTTTCATATTAGATACGGCAGTTTTGCTTATTCACAAAACTACTAAGCCGTAAGTGAGTTTCGTCGCTGAAATTGATTTTCTTATGAAATTCGGGATTATTTTCTCTAAATCTCAATCATTTCGTTGGAATTCTCGAGTTATCAAGCTCATAGACACGTAAAGAATTAACACATTTCGATCTTCGCGTACACCTTAAGGTACGGCCGCAATATTTTCTTCCCTCTTTTAATTTTTTTATTTTACTGGCACGGAAACATTATGCAGTGAATATATAATAATAATAATATAATACGAATTAAGTACAGATAAATATCAAATAAACAATCTCACAGGACTACCACCTGAAAGAAATTTCAATTTGCAAATGGAAAATCTTTATAGGCTTGATTAATTCACAATCTCTAATATTTTTTAAAATAGTTTTTTTTACTATGTAACGTGATAATACTTGCGTTAAGATTACAATGTATGTACATAAATGCATGCGCATCAATGGACTTCGTTGTCGTCAGGTTTTCGATATCTAGTCATCATATTTCTGTTTATTCAACACCTTCCTTTCCCAGCTACATGTGTTAAAAATAATAACTTCCGAAATGCATGCATAATCACACTACCAAACAGCACATCCCAAAATAAATGTAACATTTATTTTGGATTCACCATTTCCCTACTCAAATGTTGCCAAAGTTGCATATGTTTATTATTTATGTTTAACATTTCCTCTAAATATAAATTTGTACAATACCTCTTTTTACCTTTGGCATTTTCAGTTTCAGAATAGAAGCAATAATTGAATAAATTAATTGGAAACAGAATGAATGAATGCTACGAAAATGTTAAAATGCTTGTAGAAGTTCTTTATTGAAAACATTTGAGTCCATTATGGGCGATTAAATTTTATTTTATTTGGATCAAAGCATAATCTTGCCTTGAAGCATATTATAATAAAATTATTTTTGGAATCAATAACGACCGTAATAATAATTCTTTATTAAAAACATTTGGGCCCATTATGAACGATAGAACTTTATTCCATTTGGATCAAAGCATGATCTTACCTTGAAGCATATTATAATAAAATTATTTTTGGAATCAATTTCACATGTTGGATTAAATTTTCGCAAAGCAAATAGCGTGTTTATCTTGAAAAAAATATTTTCTAAAGCAAGCGTCGATCTCATATTCGATCATACATCATTACTAATTACGCAAGCTATGTTTACAATTTTAATATTTTCAATACGTAAATAATTGACATGTGAATACTGCATTGGGACCGCAAAAAATCGTCAAACTTTATCCAAAAATAAGCGTTATTGTCATGCATTATGAATTTCTATCAACTGGTCAAACAGCTAATTAAGAAATACTCCTCATTAGCTGTTTAAGTAATAATTTAGGCGTAATTAGGTATTCCCTTTTGGCAAATCGTGATTACACACCTCACAATATTATCATTATTAGTGAGTTTTAACCCAATTATGTACTTATGCATCAACTATTAAGCTCATTAGACATCGTAATACATGATTTTATTTGCTTAATCGATATTAAAAACTCTAAAATACTAAAAAGTGTTTCCGAGAATTGTATTAAGTACACGGACATGCACATTGTCACTTCAAAAATTTTAACAGTTTTGGATGGATACATTAAAAAGCAGTATTAAATCAATTCCAAAGAGAAAACAAAAATGAAATGGGCTTAATTCATCAATAGGAAGAAGAAATCCGAAGCGAGATTCCGGGCGTCGTTAGTAGACATTACTGAACGAAACAGGCGATACATTAAAAAAAAGAATTAATAGTAAATTTTGAGAATGTTGTCAAAATGGCTTAACGTATACTTTTGTGCATGATAGTGGTCCTTGCCTCCAGGAGAAATTAGTTAAAATCGTCCTAGAAGCAATAAACTTTCTAGAGTTGCCATGGTCAGGAAATTCACCAGTCTATGCTATAGAAAATGTGCTGTGTTCTAAAAAAACATGCGCATTTAAAACGAAACAATACTAAACATGAATTGTTGGCCAATATTGAGGACAAACCAAAAATCAAAAAAACCATCAAGTCTTGCTTTAACAGTGTGCAATAGAATAAAATGTATAATTAAAGATAGCATAAATAATACATTCGTGGAGATTTCAATGAACTTGTCCATTTAAATTGTTGAATTGCTTTAATATTTAAATCAAATCACTATATCAATAGGAGACTGTAGTATTATAGTCTGGGGTTCTGGGTATATCAAGTATTAAATAAACTTCTATTTTGTATTTTAGTAAACAACTTCCGGTTGTTTTAGAGACAAAGGATAAATTGAAACTAACTAAATGTTGAAAATATTAATCAAAACATTGCAGTTACAAGAATGTCATTGTAAATGATTTAAACTAGATACTTTAATTACCACAGACGACCTAAAAATAATTTAATCATGAATAATCATAGCCTTCCTCTCTCCTCAAACACAAAAATGTATTGAACAACAAAGCGAGAGCGCGTCTATCTCGCACGTCGATAACTAAGTTACCAGAGCGTATGGACAGACGCTTGCGTCACGACTATTTGCCAATTAAAAGAATGTTAAAAGGAATCATTCGAATGTTAATAACACCCTGTCTACTACATATATTTCACAGATATCACTGATGGTCAGATATCACTAATGATCAGTGATATCTGATCATCGTTTGAAGATGCGAAACTACAGGAGTTATTGGATGAAGACCCAAACCAAATTCAAAAACAATTAGCAGAAGTGTTAAACGTGGTCTAAGAAACGATTAGCGATTGATTACGAACAACGGCAAAAATCCAAAAGATGGGAAAATGTTCGCCACATCAATTGAATGACAGGCAAATGGAAAATCGAAAGTCATCTGTGAAATGCAGCTTTGAAGGTACGATCGTATATCATTTCTACATAGAATAGTGATAGGTGATGAAAAGTGGATTTACTTCGAAAATCCTATGCACAAAAAATCATGGTTATCACCTGGCGAAGCCGGCCCATTGTCTCCAAGGCCAAATCGTTTTGGTCGATAATGCTCTGTGTTTGTTGGGACCAGAGTGGCATGGTGTATTACGAACTGTTGAAACCTGGTGAAACAGTTAATACTGATCGTTACAGACAACAAATTATCAATTTGAACCATGCATTGATAGAAAAACGTCTAGAATGGGCCCGAAGATATGATAAAGTGATTTTAGAGCACGATAACGCTCCGTCATGTACAGCAAAACCGGTCAAGGAAGCGTTGAAAGCACTTGGACGGGACATAATATCGCACTCGCCGTACTCTCCAGACCTTGCCTTGCTCGACTATCACTTTTTCGTATCAATGGGACACACCCTTGCAGCACTTCTTCAATTTCGGAGAATTTAGAAAATGGCTAGATGAATAGTTTTGCTGAAAGGACAAACAATTTTTTAGGGATAGTATCCATAAATTGTCTGAAAGATGGGCAAGATATGTTGAATCAAACGACTAATACTTTGAATGAATACATTTTTCCATTTTCTTGAAAATTATGTAGTTTTTTTTACGAAAAAACCGGTAATTACTTTCCGATACACCTGGTATGTATGTACATATATACAATTTAGATTTACTTGTAGGAAGAGATTATAATAATACTCAAAGTTATAATACATCGTTGCTATTCTATTGTCCTATTAAATATTAATTATCGTACTAAACAAACTAAATGTTCCTTTATTTCTTTCATTAGAAATAGCAATAAAAAAAGTTAATCTTTCTATATAAATTTTATATATATGAATATTGATAAACTTTTAATAACTACTTTCGTATCCTTCTAAATTCAAATTATTATTTTTGATTTTGTTTTATCTTATATACAATTAAACACCGTGAACAATAAACACCTTTTCAAATAAAATAATATATAAGTTCGTTTCGTCTTCGATCTATCATCCGAATTCTATCATCCTATTTGATCTACAATCTTCAATTAATTCACTTGTTCCTTTTCAACCCCTTTTTTCCATAGATAGAGTTACTATTTTCATAAATGCATGTACGCCGTTCAAATATTGCACTTTTGTTTTACATAGCACTATTAATGTACTTTTAAATAGTCTTTGATAATGCATATTTATTATTTATTGGTTATATGTATAAGACTACTAATATTTTAGTTCTTATTTTCACATCACTTAATAAATTGTTTGTATATGCATTATTATTATTGTAATTACTTTTATTAAATATTATAAATACTTTAATAGTCCATTATGTCAATAAAATATTAATTTCTACTACATATAATGGTTAATTATATTGGTTATATCAAATCTTCTTGTAAGTATGTATATGAAAATTTTCACTACGTCAGCTCTTTATTTATTGTTTATATATTAAATTCTTCTATTGCTATCTACAACTTTATATTTATAACGGTTTTTGAAAATAAATTTAATTATAATTTTGAAAACAAAGTACGTATTTGGAATCTCTGCTATCGAGTTAGTAACTATAACATTAACTTTATATTATAAAATTTTCTTTATATCGTCTTTATATAAATTTTACTTGTCAAAATTATGATGTTTATTTGATTTCTTTTCAAATCTTTCAACACAAATTATTAACTATTTTCATAGGAATCTTTCATTTAATCTTTTTCTTTTATTATAATTACATTATTAAAAACCCATTCAAATATTTTAGATTCCCTTCAAACCCTTACTAATTTTAATTAACGAAACTCCTACAACTTGTCCGAATCCTTTTATCCTTTATACTAGATTACAACATAACCAACATGATTTTATGTATTGTATTATAATTTACTAATCTCATTTATTTAATTATTAGACAAGATATATGAAAAATTCCTTTACAACTGATTATATACAAATACACTATTAACAAGATATATGTACATAAGCATTATTTACATGTGCGGACCTAATTATGAGTTTATTTACATATATCCACTAACTATGAGTTTATTACGTACACCACTAGTTATATTACTGTATAAAATTCTAAATTAAATTTAATTTTTAGACATATCTAGTACTTTCTGACATATATAATCAATTATTAATATGTTTCATTCGTCATGACCTTTTAAATAATATTTTTGTTTAATTTGCTTTGAATTCTCAGGTAATAATAGATTTTCTATCTTAAATATTCTTTGCATATTGCATAACATAATCATCATTAAATATTATCACAATCAACAACAATAATATTCTCTAATCTAGGTATTTGATTCAAGTTTAACGTACATACAATTATTATCTTATAATGTACATTCTTTTTATCTATCTAATTAGATTTTAGTTAATTGTTTAATTAATTTTGGTTTCATTTATATACAAAATTTGATTTACTATTTTTGATAAGTATTAATAAAAATGAAATATTGCTTTTCAATAAATAAAACAATTTTTTTGATGTCATTCTGTGTTCTCATAATATTTATTCGGTCTTTTTGTATTTCCGTACTATATAAATTTTGACAAACGAAATACAATAATAATAGATTCTTATCGTTAATATGGATGATATGCAATTAGATACATACGAAAGATGACAGCTGCGTCATAATATGAATTACACCGGCACTACAGAGTCAAATTAAGGTCTATCTTTTTTAATAAATGATAAATACAGAAATATGAATTGCTGGAATTGACATCTAGTCCTTTTATTGATATTCATATTTAATTCGGAAGAATTTCCATAAATTATTGATAAAAATATTATATATAAATATTTACGTTTGCAATTAAAATGGATTGGTATATCTTTCTATTTTTTTATGAAACTAGAATACCAGAAAATAAATTGCATACAATCAAAAATAAAAAATTGTAAATTCATCCTCCTCCTCGTTTACTGTTGAAATAACCAAAATTTCAAGTATACTTTGTCTATGAAACAATCTATGTATATTATATTCTCCAAAACCCTTCAATACGAGTATAGGTTATGTCGTAAATAGTGACTACATCGATGAATAATAATGTCCACAATGCACACAGTTGAAGTTTGAGTAAGGCGCCGCAAATGGAGTCCTCAATCATTCAAGTGTGATATGAACGAATCACTTGTCTTGCATAGTATACTTTGCATTGTAACTTAAGCCGGGATATCCATTTGTTAACTTATTTGCTTGCTTAGGCAAAGGTAGTTTTCTCGATACACATAACTGTGACATTATTATTATTATATACAACAGTCTGTTGCAGCGTCGCTCTCAAAATACACTACCGTCCATAAGTTTAATCGCACTACAGATAGTTTTAATTGCAGAAGGAAATAAAATATTTAAGTTAATTTATTGAAATTGTATCCAAACTGAAATCATTTTACATATTTGCACGTTATTTAACCGAAATGTTTTTATGTAAACGAATGAACGCTTTATTTTCTATTTCAAGAAATAATATTCAGGTAAGAAATATATGAGGGTGTCATGGAGATTATCCCTTACTCGGAATTGTTTATTGTATGGTTTATTACATGGATGTAATAGCCAGTCTTTACCTGATATTTGTGCGCTTGCAAAGGTATATTTTATGTCTATTTCACAGTAAATACTCAGTATTCACGTTGTTACTGAAGTGTCAGCAAGTGCTATAGAGTTAGCGTATTTTTTTTAATTGTATTTAAAACATGGCAAGGAGAAAGCAACTATCTCTTGAACAAAGGGCAAGAATTATTGCTTTGCACGAAACAAAGATTTCTAATAGAGTAATCGCCCAAAAATTAAAAGTTTCCGAGTATTGTGTTCATCAAACTATAAAGGGAATGGCAGAAACTGGCCAACTCGGGGACCGAAAACGCAGTGGACGGCCGAGGATAACTACTAAAAGAGAAGATGAATATCTGAAATTAATGTCTTTGCGCAATCGTCGCCTTACAGCACCGAAAATAGCAGCATAATATAACACACACCGCGAAGTCACAGTTAGCGTAACAACATCCAAACGCCGTTCAGCTAAAACTGAACTTAGAGGTCGAGTAGCAATAAAAAAACCACGCTGTCTGCATAACATAAACAAAAAAGATTGGCCGGGGCGAGAACACACAGGTACTGGACTGTCTTATGGTCTTATGGACAGATGAATCCAAATTTGAAATTTTTAGAAATAAACTCCGTCATGTCGGAAGGAGAATGTTTGATGAATGTGTGGTTAAGACAGTGAAAAATGGTGGTGGAAATATGATGGCTTGGGGTTGCTTAGGAGGTGGGCACATCGGAAAATTGGTGCAAATCACACAAAGAATGACAAAAGAAGTCTATTTGAATATATCGCAAGAGCATGCTCTTCCGTCAGCGATGGAGCTAATGAGTCCGGAGTTTGTTTATCAGCAAGATAACAACCCTAAACACACAGCAAACATTGCGAAAAGGTTTCTCGCCGACCAAACTGAAAGAGAAATCCTTACATTAATGAAATGGCTACCCCAAAGTCTAGACTGCAATCCGATAGAGCTGTTATGGGACTGTTTGGATCGTGAAGTGCGTGAAATACCTCCTATTAGCAAGACAGATCTTCGGGGTAAGTTGCGGAATGCATGTTGCAGAATGCATGAAACTCTATCGATGAGGAATATCTGAACCGACTAGTTGAACGAATGCCACGTGTTTGTGAAGCCATGATCGCAGCTAGGGGTGGTTACTTTGACGAAAGTAAAATTTAAGCTAACTTATTATAATATTACCTAGATTAATAATGTCAATTGCTAGTATTTTATAAATAAATTAGCCAAGAAAATAAACAGTCTCTTCAATATCATTGCGCAATTAAAATTATCTATAGTGCGATTAAACTTATGAACGATAATGTACGTACTGATACGCAAGTGGAGCGCATCTAAAATTGTCATCTCTAGTGATTATTTACTTAAAGAAATATTGTAAAGAGAAAAATAGAAATGGGTTAAAATGATGTTTGTTTCTTATGTATTGGTTTTTCATATGGTCATGTATAAGAAGAGAGGAAACATTTAAATAAGTAAGAAAAACTGACAAACTGTGACATAGGTCCTTGAACCTTTCTAAAATATTTGTACATTATTTTAGAATTTATTAAATTGAATGCTCTCCACCATATTCTTATTAAAACATAATACATGCCAAATATTAATATGAACTTGTTTCATTAAATTTATTACCTACTAGAAGTATTTTCAGTTTCTTTTTCTAAAAATTTACATCATCATCACTATATCATTAATGAAATTAAAAATCAAGTTATTTATATTATACTATTAGATGATATTATTATAATATTAAATGATATAAGGCCAGGATCATCAAAAGTTATTTATTTTCACGTATACCTAAATACGTCAAAACTACCAACAATGTAGGTGCTACAGGTCTTAAATTATGGTCAAAAAAGAGAAAGAATGCGAAATTCAAGCAATAATTTCAAGCTGTTTAATAAAACCAAACTCATTTTTTATCGTTTTTATGATTTCATGCTATGTTCCTGAATTAAAACGCCAACTTCTATAGTGGTGGTAGTGGTGGTCATGGCAGCCCACTTACTAAAAGTCTGAGGCGCTTTTATCGACGGATAATGTAATAACTATGATTTTTTAAGATTCAGAAGGGATACTTTTCGTAGACTATTTTGCAGCTCACTTATTCTATTCGCCCAATAAAGCCCCTACAGCTATAACATTTATCCCTAAAATTTCCTTGAGTAGAAGAAGTTCAAATGAAGAACTTATTGCGGCAACAGCCAATATTTTAATGGCACTGCACCATTATTGGTCTAAATGGGTTTAAATTGAATATGAATAGATGATCGAATAATAAAAAATTTAACGCCTTGACTTAATTGTTTCATTTCAGGTCATCCCTGTATACTATTGTAATATCCGTATTATCAGTAATCTATAAGTTTAGTAAAGATGTGTATGAGATTCTGAAATATAAGCATTCACATAATATGTAAAAAAGAAAATGATATAGAGCAAGGCTATACATGTCTCTATAGATTTAACATGATAATATTTAATTAATTAATTTAAATTAATAACGCTGGAATTTGTTGAATTGTAAATCATTGTAGAATTTAATTCATCGATTATTTTATCAACGAGACCGTGCTGATCACACTCTGCACAATGATAACATGGCTGGAAAATGGTCGGCTGACGAAAGTAATGCAGAGGCATGTGAAACGGAAACAAAGAGACAAAGTCGGGAAAATATATGTTATTGTTACGGGATTGTATATTCAACATCTATAAACGGTCTTAATAAAAATAATCGTTTCTATCAATATTCAGCTTAAATAGAGCAACTAACTATTTTCTACAGTACAAAATCAATTCTATTAATATGCGTGGTTACATGTAGAGACCAAAGTATGTAGCAATACTCGATGATTGGTCTAACCAAGGTTTTAAATAAATTAATGAGAAAGAGAGCTTTAGAAAACTCGGGTCTTGATCTCTTAATAAAGCCAAAAGCTTCATAGTTCTAGTAACAACATGATTAATGTGGCCAGTAAGTCTCAAATTGTAATCGAATATTACCACCAGGTCTCTCACAACTACCACCCGTTCCAATAGAGAATTATCAAGGCAGTAACTGTGTGCGATTGTTTTTCCTTAAAAAAATTTCAACAATCCTTAAGAAAATTTCAACAATCAATTTCAAATATATAAGAAGAGGGCGCCCATACGCATAAGATTTAAATAGAGTGTGCATAAGTAGAGACAAAGTAACATCTTTCAAGTTGTTATGTGTGGTGTAACCAAACTCTTAGAAATACATAATATGCGTTTTTACTTAGATATAAATGCAGTTAACATTGGTCTTTAGACTTACAATAAACGTTAGTCCTTCGACATTACTTACTCTGATTCATAGCGAACGGGATACGAATAAGCATTGGTATGGTTAGGATAGTTCAACATGTTTAAAAACGAGCAATTGCAGCAGGGTAGCAAATAGCTAGATATCTGCATAATACATCGTAAGTAGATTATCGTTATTCCTTTATATATTTTCCTAATATTTGTGTTAACATAGAGAATATGAAACAATTAATACGACAACGTAGTGGTAAAAAAACATAGTTTGACTGTGTTTAAATCGCATATTGATGCTTTCAGTAACAATTATATTTTCAAAGAACAAGAGATATTGTAATTGAATGATAGATTAGAAAAAAATAAATATTGCATTCAAAGATTTTAGCGATATTTAATTAGAAATAGAAAACACGTGTACTGATGATAAAATCGATCAACATTATTTAGAACGTGATCATTTTGAATCAGAATATTTTGCTCTGACATCGAAGGCTAAAGTGTATAATTAATAAAATTAATAGCATGAATGCTTCTGTAGCGAATTCTGGTTCTGATTCAATTAATGTTAGCAATACTGTTGATATAGGTACATGTCACATACTACAGTTGCTAAGATTTAGCGGTAATTTTGAATATTAGGTGGAATTTCAAGAATCACTTCATTCAATTATACATAATAATAACTTATCTGATGTACGAAAAATACGATGTGGCCCAGCGTGTTTAAGTGTTCTAACGCTCTAGTTTTTCTTTGCGTGTTGCCAAATTACGAACATATCGTCTACGTATCTCAGCCATAGTTTTAGTTTTACCAGGGCTGTTTCGAGTTCTTTCAACTCAAAATTCTTTATGAAAAGATTAGCTATTAATAGGGGGGAATAGTGGAGAAGCCATAGGTGCACCCGATTTGTTCGTGTTTTTGAATACTTACTTCCTTTGTATGTCTCAAGTGTCTAACTTGGGATCTCTGTTATTTATTATCTTTATTAACGATTTCACTAACCAAATTATGACAGATGATTTAGTGCTCGATAATAATCTCAAAGCGGGATTGTGAACAGCTTTAAGCATATATAACACAAGTCAACCAATAAATATTTTTTAAAAACTTTTTTCAAAGTTCAACCTGTTTCTTATATGATATATTTTAGTGTGCTGAATCCAAGTTTTCAATCAGCTTTTTCTACCACGCACCAATTTTTGGGAATCTTTATCTTTCGTTGGGTATGATAGTATTAAAATATATTGTTAAGATTTAAGGGTACGTAATTTATTATTAGAGTATAATTGAAAAATTTAACATTTTATTATTGCAATGGTAGTGTAAGTTTGAATTTGAACAGTTTTTTACTTATTAATCTCAAGTTTTGTATTTCTTAAACTTCTGCATGGTAAAAGTTCGAGTGTAGCTTTTCCTTTAATATGATGCTTCTGGATTTGCTAGTAGAAGGGTCTAACAGTAATCTCCCATCATGTTGACATTCCAACGACCCTGATGCCGTTTCTCCATCTCCTTTATATCTAGGTAGAAACGCCTCCCTTGTTCCTCACTTACAGTTCCAAGATTGTCAGGGAAAAATTTAATGCGAGTGAAAAAAATGCACCTTTACACCTTGAAATGTTTTCAACATCTTTTGAACTATATTTTCATAATTAGGGTCTTTCTGATTGCCTAAAAACTTCAAAACAACTTGTTTAAACCCACCCCATGCTGCTCTATCTTTCAAGTTTATAGAATTTTTTATAGAATAGAGTCTTGCATAAGTTTTCGAATGTCAGGGCCAACAAATATGCCTTCTTTTAACTTTGCATCTGACAAACCAGGAAATTTGTAATTAGGTATAGAGACCAAGGTATTATTATACGCTTACAATGCATAAATAACGTAAAGTAAACATGCGAGGAAACTTTACGTTCTGTGGTATTTTAAAGTTCATTTTCGGATTCAGCACGTCAAAAAACATAAAGGGGAGCCAAATTTATGCGAAAAGTTTTTTCATGGTTGGCCTGTGTAATTAGTGTATCTAATTGGTGTACAACTAACAATCTACCTTTAAATTTTGGCAAATTGACGAACGATCAGTTTTTCTAGAAAATTTAATACCGGATAAAATATATTAATTGTGAACTTGATGTCATTCTTTTAACACGTACTGGGCACATAAAAGATTTGGGTGTATATTTTGATTCTCGTTTTATTGTCTCTGTGCATTTTTAAAATATCACTAAGCAAACAAGGCAAAATCTGTGTTTCATAATTTGTAATTGTAGATCATTTTCTAAAATATACCCTTTGAAATCCATATACGAGGGAGCGTTTTTATATTCGCGGAATGAGCGGGTTATAAAGGGGTGAGTAGGCGCATTGTGGACGTGGCCTGTGCAGCGACTCATGATTAGTATAAATACGAAGTTTCATTGTTATTAGACAGTTAGTCTTTGAGCTATCGTCAACCAAGTAACATAATCAGGAGTGAAAAGTGAAATATGGAAGAAATCGATATCGTGCCGTTATAAAGTTCCTTACCAGGCAAGGAAAATCAGTCACGACCATAATGAATGAGATGTCATTGGTTTACGGCGACTCTTGTCCTGGAAAAACCATGGTGTACAAGTGGCATAATTTATTTAAACAAGGAAGGGAATCCCTTGAAGACGACCTGAGGCCGGGCAGGAGCATTGAGGTGACCACGCCAGCACTTATCCAAAAAGTTGAACAAATTGTACTCGAAGATGCTAGACTAAAGAAGAAACAACTCGCAGAAATGGTTGGAGTATCCGATACAACAATTTTTAAAATCCTACACGATCATCTCGGCATGTCTAAGGTCAGCGCAAGATGGGTGCCGAGAATGCTCACGCCGCCGCAAAAACAACAGCGCGTAGAGTGTTCGCGTGCATTTTTCGACCTCTGTAATGAAGACAAGGATGGTGTATTGAGTGGAATTGTTACTGGAGACGAAACTTGGGTTCATCATTATGAACCTGAGTCCAAACAAGACTCCATGCAGTGGCATAAAAAGGGCACAGCACCTCCCAAGAAATTTAAAGTGTCACAATCAGCTGGGAAACTCATGGCAACGGTATTTTGGGACTCGGAAGGAATATTGTTGATTGATTATAAAGACAAAGGTGTTTCTATAACCGGAGAATATTACGCTTCAATATTAGAGCGACTAAAAGAAGCCATTAAAGAGAAAAGACGGGGAAAATTGACAAAAGGTGTTCTGCTTTTGCACGACAACGCGCCCGTCCACAAGAGCCGCGTTGCGTTAGCTGCCCTGCATAAGGTGGGCTTGGAAATTGTGAATCACCCACCCTACAGCCTAGACCTGGCCCCGAGTGATTATTACCTGTTTCCGAAAATGAAAAAAAAGCTGCGGGGTAAAAAATTTACTGCTGATGATGAAGTCAAGGAGGCAGTTTCGGCGTATTTTGCAGATAAAGAGAAATCATTTTTTTATGAGGGTATAAATAAATTAATTGAAGGATGTGAAAAATGTATCCGTCTTGCAGGTGAATATATTGAAAAAGAAAAATAATTTGGTTTTTTTATTTCCACCCCTTGTCCCCCATTCCGCGAATATAAAAACGCTCCCTCGTATTATTGGCAAGTAAAATCATTTAGTATCCGTATTATGAAGTACAAAAGCAAGAAAGCCATTGGTGATTATTTTTCGTGCCTTGCAATGTATTTACCTATTGTGTAAATTGTCTCTTTATTTCTGAATACTTTATTATACTATAATTTTCTATTTTCTATTATTATTACTGAATTAATCAAATAATTTGTTTGTTTATTATTTAGATTATTATTATAGCATGCATTATTTATTATATGGCTCACATATTATAATATCTTATTTCTATTTTTATCCTATAAGTAGAATACTGCATGTTCTGTATGTGCAAATATACATATGTAATTATTATTAGTATGTCTTTGTTTAGAGTGCGATATGTAATGCATATTAAAAATTCCATTCACTTATTCTAATTACAATTTTCAGCTCGTATTCAGCTTATATTTTACAGTTTTCGTGAGGATAAAGTTAGTCGTCTACCCGTAAACTCTCTAATTGAAATTCCTACAAATTAAAGCTGTAATTATTCTCACAAAACAAATATAGCAAGTTAGAGTTCTCTTTGTGGCAATTAACAGGTTATGTGAAATTACATGTACCACATACATGACTTTTAAGTATTTATGAGTTAGAATATAAACTGTGTTACATGTGTACATGATAAAGTGTGCTAATTTCCTTCATTTCATATAAATTCACGTTACCCTGTATTTTCACAATTGCATCGTTTATGTATAGTTACTGTCTGCCTTAGTATGTTAGGTATAAGAATAAAAATTTAGATATTATAATTCTGAGAACATACCTCTTTAATAGATTTGGTATTGCGAGCGTTCAGTCAGGGGTGCGTGCTTTGAATTAGTTCGAGGGGTATAGTAGGTAATAAATACAAATAAACAACAATAAACCATTTTAACCAACGTTTTCAGTACGTAGATGCCGAGTGAATCAAAATCGAGATCGGTTAAATATTTGCAGCGTCAGATATGTTTCAACAGTTTCTTCATGTAATCGTGTTCGCCGCGAGGAATAAATGTTCTTATATACTGAGAACGGCAGTTCGATATCTAATGGTTATAATTAAAATAATCTTCGTTAATACAGAACGTATCTGTAAGCTCAATATCATCAAAAATTATTTGCTTCTGGGCTTCCGGGCCGGAACCGAGTCACTAATATATAACTGCCGACGTTTCGTACCCACTCATATGGGACATCTTCACGGCTCAACTACTGCTATTATCTGTCGCACTGAAAGTGGGTGTGAACCGTCGGCAGTTATATGCTAGTGACGCGGTTCCAGCCGGGAAGCCTAGAAGCAGATAGTATGGATCACGACCACGGAAGTCTACGTACCAGATTTATCATTAAAAATTGTTTTAATCAAAATTAGTTTTAATCTTGTAAAATCTGAAACCTTCATTAACACACTATCTATACTAATCCACTAATCTTATCCTTAAATAGGGCAGTTACTGCTATGCCATTCTCTTTTACACCCGATTTCATTCTTAGTACTTGCTGATCAAACTAAACTGAGGATAAGAAAGATACTAGACTTGACCCTATCTGCTGATAACACCAATTCACAAACAATATGTTATTAAAGGGAATTAAATAATTCTATGTGGGTATTTGCTTGATTATGTTGTACAACGCACAACTTTCTTTTAGCATTTGTGTTCTTACATAAAAATTTACAAGAGACACTAATGATTAACAAAAGTCATTTTCAAGTTGTGTTAGAATACAAATTTCTTGCAATCAGAATTCTAATTCTTATTTTGACCGCCTTTTTCCTTGTATTCAGCTTCTTTTGGTGAGATTCGAGCTAACGATCTCATGCTTATTAAACGTGTGTCCTTTCTGTAATCATATTCATTCTTAAGACATGAAGTTAATAATGATTTAATATATTTATAAAATAAAAGATTCAACAACATTAACATTAAGAACAGTTAACGTAATAATAGGAGAATAATCCTATATAAGATAAAAAGATAATCTAGATTAATATAATTATCAATAACTATAAACAAAAAACAATAATACAAAATAAACAAATTAGCGATAATTTTAAACAAATTTAAGAAATAACTACAAAAAATATACATGTAATTTGATTAATTCACCAAAGTAAAGCAGAAAATAATACCAAATACAACAAATAACTACGACAAACCTAGATCATACAACTACTATTCAACCTAAAAATATTGCAATTGCTCTATGAAGTCCGTAATCTCTATTTAAAAAACAAGACCACTTTCTGTTGTTGTTCAGGGCGGGAAGGCATTCACATTAGGTGAAGTGTTGATGTATTACTAAGTGTACGTAAACTTAAATCCGGTGTGACGTCTGGTGAGGATGGCGTTCCCGGTTTCTTGGTGCGCGATTGTGCTACAGTTTTGTCCTATCCCCTTGCCATCTTGTTTAACATGATAATTAATGCATCTGTGTTTCCGGACGCCTGGAAGATGAGTAAAATTATTCCTGTGTTTAAAAAAGGAGATCGCTGCGATATTGCCAATTACAGACCGATTAACATTCTCTCCAATTTTGCTAAAGTTTTGGAACACATATTATATTCTAGGATCTATAGGAGCGTACAACCTTACTTGTCGGCGCGTAAGCATGGGTTTATGAGCAGGAGATCTACGGTGACGAACCTTGCGGAAATGGCACAATATCTGTGTGATGCTGTGGATCAGCGAAAGCAGGTTGACGTTATTTATACGGATTTTTCTAAAGCTTTTGACTCTATCGACCATAACCTGCTTTTGGCCTAACTTGATCGTATCGGTTTTTGCCCTGGGCTTTTGCAACTGGTCTCTTCCTACATAATGGACAGACGTGCTTATATTTTTTATAATGGCTACTCATCGAGCTCCTTTCCAGTTCCTTCGGGTGTACCACAAGGATCGAATCTTGGCCCTTTACTCTTCAATATTTATATTGACGACCTTTTATGTAGGTTGAACTGTGAGTGTTTGTGCTATGCGGATGATTTAAAAATCTATAACATTGTCAACATGGAGGCTGACTGTATTAAATTGCAGACAAACCTTCGGTTAGTGGACGAATGGTGCGCATTGAACCATATTTCTTTGAACATTAATAAGTGCTTAGTAGTTTCCTACTGTAAATGTAGCCAACCTCATATTTATAATTATATGGCCGGATCTGGGCCGATAACAAGAGTGTCGAGGGTGCAAGATTTAGGAGTGCTTTTTGATTCGCGGCTTACATTTGCTGGGCATATTTCCTCAATATGCTTATCTGCATCGAGGTCGCTTGGCTTTGTGATTAGATCCTGCCGTGGTTTTAATAATATCCAAGCTATTAAATCTGTATACTTTGCGCTGGTGCGGAGCAAGTTGGAATACGCATCATTGATTTGGTTTCCATGTTATCTCCATCTCGATTTGTGTATAGAGCGTGTTCAGCGACGATTTCTAAAATATTTATCTTTTAGGGTAAGTAGTCATTACCCTGACCGTGGGGTTGACTACACAAGCTTGTTGGATCAGCACGACTTTCGGTCTCTATCTAATCGACGCAATATGTACAGTGCAAGATTTATGCACAATCTATTAACAAATACAATTGACAGTGCAGCATTATTCAAGTGCGTTAATTTTCATGTGCCGGGCCGTGATACCCGTTCTAGTAGCTTGTTGGAAATTCCTAGGGCGAGAACTAATGTTTTAGCTAAGTCACCGATTGGTCATATGTCACGGAATTTTATGCAATTTTATGATGACCCGTTTCATTGACTTGAATTCTTAATTTATTATGTCTGGTATACCATTTTTGTTTAGTTCATTTTTTTTTATATTTACATGTATATATATATATATATATATATATATATATATATATATATATGTTTTTTTTTCTCTTTCTTTTGTATGGATTATGTATTGTGTTTACTTAGGGTATGGCAATCTGCATTTATTTATTTTCTTGTTGTTCATATTTTGTCCTGTTAATGGTGTTTCACTGTTGGACAATAAAGTTTTCTTATTATTATTATTATTATTATTATTATTATTAAGTGTTGTATTGCTAACCTCACTATAATTATAGTATTCGTAACTTCATATGCCATAGCATTTCAAAGAGGATATATGTATGTATGTAATACATACAGTCTACAAAATATTTATCATGCCCGTAAAGTAAGTGTGCGTATTATGTGGAACGGTCTGTAGTGTGTTTAAAAAATTCCGGGTCAAAGCGTTCATTCTAGTTGTGATTGTTATTGTTGTCTGTTTATGAATGACTCACTTCTATTTTATAAAAATTTAAAAAACGTATTTTAATTGTGTGTGTGTATATATATATATATATATATATATATATATATATATATATATATATGAAAAATATATCTGTTAAAGAATTGATTTCTAGTTTATATTCATTCTACGATACATGTCATCTATTTTTAAATATTTGACTAATATATTTCGTAATTTTTGGAAAGATTTTTAAAAACCGTTATTAATAATCATACAATGGAATTAAATGTAATAAAGAAACAAAAACGAGGAACATACCTTATAGCTATCTTCTTCAGGGCTTCCGGACTGGAACCGCGTCACTGGTATAACTGCCGACGTTTCGTTCTCACTAGTATGGGACATCTTCAGGGCTCAACTACTGCTACTGTTGCACTGAAACTCAGTTTCAGTGCAACAGTTTCATGTGCTATAGCAAGTGTATATAGTACATACAATTGATAGAATAGTTGTCATGCATGGGTGCATATTATGTGGAAAGGTCTGTAGTGTTTTATAAAATTACGGTAACACATGACTCTTGTCAAAGCGTTCATTTTACTTGTGATTGTTATTGTTCTCTATGTTTATGAATTATGAATCTCTTCTTTTTTTTAAATATATAAAAAATATGTACATTATTTGTATACGGACATTTTAATAAAAATATTATAAATCTTTTAAGAAATTGATTTCTAGTTTATATTCATTCTATGATATGTCATGAATTTTTAAATATTCGACCAATATATTTCGTAATTTTTGGAATCAGAAAACCATTATTAATAATAATATAATGGAATTCAATGTAACAAAAAAAAAATAAAATAAACGTACCTTATAGCTATTTACAATTACCTTAGCAAATTACCTAAGAGAAAATGAGACACAGAATTGCTGTTTTCCACACTACCTGATCAAATTAAATGTATTTAGACTTGTTTGAAACAGAATTTTGAAAACGATATGTGCAACATACCTAGTCCTGCCATAAATACTGATATAAAGGTTTTTAAGTACAAAAAGAAAACTGAAAGTTGGATTTAAATGATTTTTTGATAGTTTATTTTGGCAATAGTAAGCTACAAAATACAATGCAAATTACTCGAAATGGCCGCCACTTGCCTTAATACAACGCCGAAGTCTGCAGGGCCACTCATCAATCGCTGTACGGACGATATCCATGGGAAAATTGTCGACTGCTTCTGTTAACGTTTGCTTCAATCATTCCAGGTTGCGATGGGGTCTTCTACAGACCATGCCCTCTAATATTGACCACAGCTTGTAGTCGAGCGGATTTAGGTCTGGGCTTGCTGACGGCCAATAGTCAGTACTAATAAACTCAGGTACATGATTTTCAAGCCATTGCTGAGTTGTTTTGGCCTTGTGAGCGGGCGCAGAGTCTTGTTGGAATATCCATGGTTGGTTTTGGAACATGGTGTAGTTCAGGGGCTCCACTACATTGTGTAAAATGTCTCGTTGATAGTTTTTGGCCGCTGTTTTAACACCTTTTTCACAAAAATGCAAGGAAGTGACACCGTCATAGGATACTCCCCACCAAACCATCACTAAAGCAGGAAAATGACCTCGCTGAATCCTTGGCACCACTTCACTGGCTTCGTTGGAGGACCGTACATACACCCTATCATTCTGCTTGTTAAAAGTTTCTTCCACGGTAAAAAATTTTTCATCAGAAAACAGAATTTATTTGTAACGCTCTTTGCCGTACAACGATATCAGGTGTCTGCATTTTTTCTTCCTATTTTTTTTATTTCAACGTTAAGGCGCTGTCCTGTTTGTCGTTTGAAAGCTGCAAGTCCTAGGTCTTGTTTAATGATACGGCTCATGGTTCTCGGAGCAATACCCATTTCACGAGCCATGATTTTCTGTTTGCGGACAGGATGTCGATTGATGCGGGACCTCACAGCATTGATGGCCTGTGGTGTACGAACTATGCGAGGCCTGCCAGATCTTTTACGGTCGATGACATTTCCAGTATCAATGAATAACTTAACAGTACGATACGCAAACACACGCATGATATTTAACGGTTTCAATAAATCAAAAATACGGGCTCTTTCTATTCCACATTTATGAAGTGCAATAACCGCAATAGGGCTCTCTTTATCCGACCATTCCATAATGACGACACAGGCTATAGTGACATTGTTCAGCACTTTTGTAAAGCATATATCAAATGTCAAAACTGCCAACATAAAATTTTTGTACTTTCAAGTTATCATCTGCAAAAAGGTGCGTTACACTTGTATCAATACTTATATTGTCGAACACATTTTATTATCGATATTATTAATTTGTTTGTGCCGTAACAATATTGCTCATAAACTCGTTTTAAAAAATTTTATCTCTTTGACGCCTTTTAGGAAAGTAATTTAAATCAAATGCAATACACCAATTTTCATTATTTCTTTCTCTGAATGTAGATTTTGAATTTGGCGATAAACTTTTAGTAATCACACAGAAATGTTTCCCGGTATCATAAATTTATATTTAATATTAAAATTTAATTTTTGTACTTTTGATGTAGAAGTTTTATTTACTTTAGTTTATATGGGCAGCATTTGATTTGCATTCATGTATATTTTGGTTTTCGAGTGAAAGAAGTTTTTACAAAATAAATATGTTTCGTTTAAATTCATATCTATTATTTTGGTAGATATTTTAATGTGATACTGGAGTTAATTGATTATTACAAAAGATTTGCATAATGTTACACATAGAAGTTATTAATAATACATTGATGGTGAATGTTAAAAGAATTATTCAAATATTAATAATATCCTGTTTACAACGCGTTTCAAGGAATTCACCTTCCATCGGCTAAACTTGTGTTGTTAACGAACAATTCTTTGTAGGCGGCTATCATACCTTTTCGATACAGAAAAACAAATAAAAAACAATACCTCCCTTTGGCGTTCAAATATACAAATGTACAGACACAGAACAAGGACGTGTTCATCTCGCTAAAATCGGTAACAAGGTTACCAGTGCGTATGTAGTCGAACACTTTAAAATCTCGGCAATTTGCCTATAGATGAATGTTAAAAGAATCATTCTAATGTTAATAACACCGTGTTTACTATGCGTTTCAAAGAATTCACCGTTCATCAGGTAAACCTCTGTTATTAATAAACGATTCTTCGTGGGTTGCTATCGTATCTTTTCCATACAAAAAAAATGATGAAAAAACAATACCCCCCTCTGTCGTTCAAATATAACTAAATTATTTTCGATTAAAACTATGGTAAGAGCATTCAAGTTAGCCTCTATCAGATCCTTCGTTATTCAGGATGTTAGGAATATTTCGCACACAATTAGCGGGCAGTAATTTGTTTAAAGCTACATTTATACAAACTCAATTTATTAAGCCTTTGTATAACAGTTTGCAATTTAATAATTTCGGAACGCGATTGGTCGATTTGTTTTCATGTTGCGCATTCTTTCAATTGACTAGAGAGATCCCTATATGACTCCCTGCTTAGATATGTCTGATTGCCGGTTCGCAATCGACTAAAATCAAAAGGAAGCTGACACTAAGACGAGTCGTGAAAATAAAAAGGAAATTATTATATCAAGAACGGATTATCCGAAAATGTAAAACATACAGACAACCTCGTAGAACTTACTAAAACTATGACAGTTTCCAAAATGAACAGCAAAGCCCTAAAGTAAAAATGAATGGACAGAAGTCAAAATTTGGTAATTAGGATGATAGGTGGTCCAATATAGACACAGAAATTACAAAAAAAAACAATTAAAATGACTATTAACCAAATGAACAATGAAGTATTATCGATTTGAACATTTTTGTCGTTTTTTTTTCATTTTGACGTTCAGAGAGATTGGCGTTCGATAAATAAACGCGATATTAACATTCCATAAACTTGTATTTTTTCTTAATAGTATACGGTACGATCGATATATCAATTTATTATGAACGTCGAAAAGATCTACACGATCTCATGATATTATTTTAAATACATTTTTATGTTGAATTTATACGATATATTTGCTCTTAAAATATAGAAAGTCGGCAATTAAATTATTCATTATAAGGAAAGTAATGGTGATAAAATTTCATTTTTCGAACACTTTTCAACACGTTCCCATACTATTAAAAGTATAACTTAATTTTTTAATAATTGTTTATAACAGCCTTTCTAGAATTGTATAAAAAATAATATCCTTAATAATTACTACTAATTACTACAGAAACAATAGTTTCATATATTTCTCGGTTCATTTAGTTGTATGTAACTCGTTTCACTTATTTGTCTGCTTCGAATTTTTTATGCATGGATTTAAATAATACATGAGCTTTGCACAGAAGAAACGAGTTTTACGGTGCGTCTTATCAGTTCCCTGTGAATAGGGTTTACAACTTCTCTTCTCGAGTATATTAGGGCCGCTTTCTTTTTCAAATGCTTGTGCTGAAATATGAAATTGAACAACGAAACGAAAACTAATAAAATTAGATAAAGTGCATTATGTTTTCATAAAAACGCATGAAATGAAACGATTCAATCGTCGTACGAGTAGTAAATTGCTTGACAATGTACAAGTTGTTCATTCGATTTTCAATGCTTGGGAGAACTAATGATTTAGATAAAGTGGATTTCTTTGCAAATGCAAAACGTCCATTGCTTTTTGAGCGTTTCGATATGAAATGACTAACCAGCCGCCTTTATTCGTATTGTAAAACAAAATTGCTTATTGTTTCATTGCTTCGCCCTCACATTGTTTTGTATAGTATATGGTGGAAAGTATAATAACTTTGCCGTCTTATTCTTTTTTGGCACGTAGCTGCAAAATGAAGCAAAGTTTTCGTCAAATCCAAAATGAGACGAAAGAACAAAACGAAAGGGACGTCTTTCTTCTTTTCTTCTCTTCGTTGTTGATTTTTCAGCATGCATTCCTTCCTTTTCCTCTTCTTCGTCACTATCAAAAATATCGTTTGCTTCAATTATTACTTCCACTTCAATATCAGATGCTTCGTCTTCAGGCACATAATCCATATCATGATTGTCGACATCGTCTATGAATGAATCGACTTCATATTCAACTCCTTCACGTTCTACATCATTGGCTAAAGCTGCTGCCAATTGTGTATGAAAATCAACATCTACACTTCATCACTCATTTTGAATAAAACAACCAATTACAAAATTTCTAATGAAATGTCAAACTTGTCTTACATACAAGTTTGTGCCTGTAGATACTTACGCTTATGTGTGCGTACAATACTCAGAAAGTATGAAAAGCAGTTTGAATGAAAAATTACTAAGAGAAAGTAAAAAAAAAGCGAGATGAAATATTCAAATTGAATCATATTTCATATATTTTCAGAGATGATAGTTAATAATATTTTAGGAAAAGTCACGTAATTTCAAGTCGCTAGCTCCACGAGAAGTACATTTAAATTACATTTAAAATCGGAAAAGGTCTGGCTGGACCCATGTGCCAAACAGAGAACAAGAGAATAGTATGTGATTTAAGTATGAAATGCCTTTTTTAATTCTTTATGTCGAACGTATGGCGTTTGTAATCAAATCATTTTTGTTTTTAGTTAATTTTTATTGATAAACAGATACTGTGATTGTTTCAATATATAACTGTAAAAAAAATCAGTAAAAATTTAGCTACTAAATGTAGAGACTAATATCGAATGAGTATTGAAAATAACACATATATGGTATTAATATAATATTCTTTTTTTACAACGAAAACTTTTATCCAATGAAACTTAAATAAAATTATGACTTATTATCGAATAAACGAGAACCTAACAAACACCTAAGGACTTTTTTTGCAAAATATTATCGACTTTTATAATTACATAATGGGAAATAAACAGAGCTTTACTACTTCAATATGGAGAACTCAATTCGAACTGCAATCAGTAAAGTAAGCGGTAAGCGGAAAGTTAAGTTATCGGTCTCGGTTGCCATATAAGGGTATTGTACTGGGGTATATATGTATACTCGACTATTTGATTCAACGCTTGCCCTATATAGAATCAGATTCAATCATCAAATTGAATATGTAAAGTCCCTTCAGGCTACATAAGCATTCCCATTTAATTTCTAAAATTGTAAATCTTTAAACATAGTAAAGAATGCTAAATAATGGTAATACATTATTTAGATATCTAAATCAAATTATAAAATTATTTTATAAATGTATATCACGGTTTCTTTTAAATACCTGATCAATTTTTCTAATTAATTTTGATGATAATTCATGAGACACACATTTTAATTTATTAATCATGAAATCTAAAGTATGTACAAATTTTTGCAATTTTAAATTTTGAATTTCAAAATAATTAATTATTTCAGTTAGTCAACAATATTACTTATATTGCTTAAATGCATTTATTTAACTACCATTCTTAATCAATTATTCCATCATTCACATTTACGAAATATGTAAAAAATGTTAAAGATTACTTGAAGAACTAATACATTTGAATCAAGAAGAAAAGTATTTTGTGCAAATGCAACAATTAATTATTTCGACATTATTTTTCTTGAATAGAGACAGCTTATTGTTTAAAATAAAATTATAACTTGGCAAAATCTACTCCGATACAAGGGAGAAAGTAGACTTATTAAAACAACAAAATAGCAACCATTGAACATATAACGCAGTGAGAGAACTGTATATCCATTTCTCACATAGAAATGAAAGCACTTAAATCGCTTTAACCGCCATTCAACAGTACATCTATTTACTAACCAAACAGCAACGTGTGCATATAAACACGGATAATCGCCAAATAAAAGGTAATTAACTACAGCTACTGCCAAGAAACCAGACAGATAATTAGATTTTCTCTACAAGTCAGGATTGTCAACAAGTTATACATATCTAGTATCTTGGTGTACTACAATAGAAACGATATATTATGTACCTACAATACAAAGTAGTCAGAGAGAACTATAGATACATCTCTCGGGTAGAACTAAAAGCACTTACATAACAACATAATTAACTAGTTGCTTTTCTTGAAATTCTACAAATCAAATAGAAAAGTATTTTAAGTAAACGGAACACTTTATTATTTCTATAATACATATTTATATATTTCTTGTCTATACACGTGTACAAACATAAATGTGTAGGTAGTTGTCATGGTTAAAAGAAAAGTAAGTCCAGTAAACATTTGTAGTTTTTTCTTTGAACTAAAATAGTTTGGCATTTGTCGTGTTTCCCCTATGTTTATTTAACAAGCTATTCATTACCTCTAAAAAAATACATTCAATAGTTGCAATACAAAAATAATTAATATCCTCGCTGTCTTATAAAAAAGTAATGAAAGGGATAGCTTTAATACTGTCATGGTAGGTATACATACATATATCTTAAATCAAATGAATGAATTCCTGCACATATGAACTAGCGATACCGCCAGGAGAATATTAGTCCTAGCTCTTGGAGTAACAAACGAGTCGCGAGATCTAGTGGCATGAGATGGTACTAGGAAACAAACCTGAGCCAGCAATGATGGAGCATCCACACCACTATCAACCAAGTTAGTAAGGAACTTGGCACTTGCAATATCCCTTCAGTAAGACAAGGATTGGAAGTTATACCTTTCCAGTAGGCTCTCATAATCTACTCCTCGCAGTGGTCATATACCATCAAGACGGTATGATACATATTTCAAAAATCTTTTCTTGATTCTCTCCAGAAAGAGACGCTGATAAATATATCGATGATACTTCAACTTAGTGCGAACAAATGCATAATAAACAGCCTTGAGAGTGTCAATATTATTGAACTGCCGACAGGAACGCACGAGGAAACCCAGAGCTCGAGACGCGGAAGCACACACCGCAGTCATGTGGTCCGTAAACTCCAATCTGGAGTCAAACATGACCCCAGGATCCATAATTGCCCACTTCCTTAAGATGGTAATGTTTTTGACAATGTACTGTCGAATAATGGAATTATTAATCTCAGCATAAGTGTCCACAGCACACCCATCAGCACTAACAGAGTCATCGTTCTGCACATACCAATCATTGATTATATAAAGATTATGTTGCAGAATCTGGCATGACTTTTTGCGCTTAGGGTTTTCGAAATAAATCCATTTTTCATCACCCATCACTATTCGATGTAGAAATGACTTCTAATGATACCTTCGAAGTAGCATTTTACAGACGATTTTTCGATTTTCCATTTGCTTGTCATTCAATTGATGTGGCACCCATTTTCCCATTTTTTGGATTTTTCCCATTGCTCGTAATCGGTCGGTAATTGTTTCTTGGGCCAGATTTAACGCTTCTGCCAATTGTTTTTAAATTTGGGTTTGGTCTTCATCCAAACACTCGTGCAGTTTCGTATCTTCAAACTCTTTCGGTCTACCAGAACGTTCTTTGTCTTCCACATCTAAATCACCAATTTTGAATTGTCGAAACCACACCTTACATGCTTTAATGGTTGGAGCATGCTCACCGTAAGTTTCTACCTGCAAACGATCACTTTCAGCGTCTTTTTTCTTTTGATTAAATAAGAAAAGTAATGCGCTTTTTCAGGAACGAAACTCGACATTTTTAAAGATGTATAAATTTATTACAGTGTTATTTTCCCTGATGTCAGTAGAATAAAATGACATATGTGTCTGATCATAACATTGCATAATTAAGCCTATCGATGTCTGTTAGGAAAACCGTTAATGACTTTCCGATACACTTGGTATAAATAATTATTATTTGTTTTCGCAAAAATAACTGTTTTGTTGGGAAATACTACACATTTTTACAAGAAATTTATTAATAATCGCTTAGAAATTTATTAAGAAGTTATTTAAATTAACTTTTTTGATGATAAAAGAATTTTTATGCCTTAGGTATTTAAATGCTGATAAATCGTTGCAATTATTGAGGAGATAAATTTTGTTTAATTAGTATAACATTGTATCAAGACGACCAAATATTAATATTATTTATACAGTAATTTTTTATACTTTCTTTTGTTAAGATTTATATAATTTGCAAATCATTTAGATAAAATGCAAACAAGTTTTCCAAAACAACTAAATGAATTAATTTAATATTTTCATCAAGTGAATATTTGTATACACGAAGTAAAAGGAAGTATTTTTTAAGGTTTTTTATTTGTAAGGTTGAAATGCGTATACAGAATTTAAAACGTTAATTTATATATATACAATTTCCTCCATCAAATTCAACCGAAGTATTTTTTAATTTTTTATTTGTAAGGCATTCAAATATCATTCAAATATCCTTGAAGCAACAGACCGGAAATTAGATTAATCCTTTCAGTCCAGAAGCAATCAAATCTTATCACTCAATTCGATAGCTACAAGTAGGCCATTATGTTCCAAATTTTAATTAATACCGCTTTTCCGCTGTCTTTTCTCCTGCCAAATGGTTCCTCTGTCATTTATTATGTACAAAATACAGCTTAACTTTTTCGATAAATTAAATTAAATATTATTTGATTGCGAACAAAACTTATTACATTTAATATCCAGATTAATAATTAATATTATTAAAGATACTTGTATACCGTTTAGTTTTAATTTAAGTATTCTTACTATCTTATCTTAACCAAATAAAATTTAATTAATTATTTTATCATTAGTTAAACAATGTGGGTGTTACATATGTTTTATATATAATACAATACGAAATTGGGTACTAAGGGACCGCCATCAAGTTATGTAATATTAACTAACATAGTATTTATATTCCTCAATATTGATTTTGCAGGGCTTAGAAAATATTCAAAAGTATTGTTTAAATAATGTGATGAATAGATATTTTGAATATGATATGTAAACAACCATGCTTTTAACAATTATAACACCATAAAATGTTAAACATGGATAATTCATATTAAATTGCGATGAAAGCTAGTTTTAAGTATAGCTTGTATTAAGAACAAGCCTGAAATAAATATGAATTATGTACTATATAGTAATTCAAAATTTCAGTCATGAGGAAGGCTTTAACTCATTCTGCTCTAATTGCATACGACTACGGGATTTCGGCATTATATTATATATATATATATATATATATATATATACAGTGTGTATCAGCCAAATGGAATAAAGTCGATAATAATTAAAAGGGAGAGTGTTCGAAAAAACGCTCGGACATGTCGATTGGGATTTTTAGTTGCGTATTTTTTTAAATAAAAAGTTTATATACAGGGTGTGTCATGTAAAAGTGGTCAATACCAACTTTCTTATTTTAAATGCAACACCCTGTCAAATATTAAACTATTGGATTTTTTAGAAAATTCCAGACATATTTCATGTACAATGTCCTATACCTATCTTCGACTGTTTCGGAAATATTAAATGTTTTCATTGGGTGATCTTTTTTGTTACATAGAATAGTTATGGATATCCAGATGATTAGACTGAATAAAATACAAAATGCAGAGAATTCATTATAAAAATTAAAAATATATAACTTTAATAATTCTAAAGGTATCACGTTTTTTGTATCACTAATTTTGAAAGCGTCATTTGATACAATTGTCTATTTAATAGTACTCTTACAATATAACAACAGAAAACAGTATTATAGCTATTCTCTCTCTAGGTTTGACTTTCTTTATAACATTGAACTTTAAATGAAATTTAAATGAAATGCATAATGGATTATAGGAGGCGCCAATAATTAAATGTCAGTCCTAAAAATCTTTACCTTTAGTTAACCTAAATCCAAAGTTTCAGTGCGATATTTGTAGTGTTGTAGCTACAACGAACTGTCAAAGTCGACAAGTTAGTTGAAAAATGGAATTAAACAGAACATTTTCGCGGAATAATTTTTTATAATTTTGGAAGAAGTAACACTCACCAAGAATGCCTCGCCCAGTTGATTTCTGTTTTCGGCAATGAAGCACCACATCAGTCGACAATTTCTCGTTAATATGGAGAAACGTGGACATATTAGTCTTAGCAACAATCCAAGAGCAGGTTCACCAAAAACGGCAGTTACTCAGAAAAACGTCAATGCTGTGCACAAGACCATCAACGAATATATATCACCAGATTGAAGCGTCATTGGGGATTTCAAAGACCTCAACTTAAAAAATTTTGCATAAAGAATTGTGTGTAAAAAAATTAATTAATGGTTTCTACCCCTGTTCAAGCTTAAAGCCAGATGGAATTTCCAAACGCGGCAGCAGGTAGATTCGGAAGGTGTAGCAATCCTTTTGGTCATATATTTCCACTATTCTTTTTTTTCTTGGATGACGTCGCAAAGTTGAATATAAACGAAATGATTACCATCTAATTAATATACAAAGTTTAATTACAGAATGTCACATACAGTTATTTAAAGGAAAATCTAATTTACTTTAATTTATACTCTTAATATGTCAACTGCTTATTATAAACTTAGCTTAAGTGTAAAATTATTACTATTATCCCGTTTTGCTATACAGAGTTAATATTTGTGTATATATGCAACGATATTACTTAACAATAAAACATTTTACATATTATTGTTAGAAAACTTATGAAATATTAAAAATAATTCTAATTGAACTTAAACCTGAAATATTTTTAAAATGTAGATGATATTATATATTCGTCTATAGTTTGTGTAACCCGCCCTATTTATTGGAAAACGCAGTAAAGTACAAATTTAAAATATTCTTGAATAATTCATGATAAGATACGTCACGAATCCAATGTCGAAAACTGAAACTCACATAGCTGCCCGATTTCATGTAATTTCATTGAGAATTCGGTGGAAGAAAGTTGTATTACTTTCACTATAAATCAAGATAAGAGCAGAAAAGGATGTACTCGTATTATTGATTTTATAAACTGAAGTATCTTCTAAATATAAACTATAGAAATATAGTTTTAGTTAAAAATATTCCAAATCAGTTTAAACGATATTAAATTTAGAATTCGCATATATTTTTTTTCAATTGCAAATGTACCATTATTTTTCATTATAACTTAATCATTTTCCCTTTAATAATAACCGTTCTAATATCTGAACCTCGATTCATTACTGGACACTGTACATATCTAAATGTAAAATATATTGTACTGATCATCGTAATAAGACGGTCTGTAAAAAACTGTTTTGGCAATCAGTATTCAACACTATGAATGTAAAAAATACTTATTTTCTACAAGCAACCTAAATTTTTAGCCGATGGAAATTGCAACGCAAGTATTTAGTGCATTGAGTTGGAAAAGTTATAATGTATTTTTGCAACAGATGGCTCTTTATTTTTGCAAGTGTAAGTGATTTACATCAGTTTTTATGCTACGCCTTATGCTGACAGTTCTAACTTTAAATTTAAAAAAAATGAGCGATTTGATTGAATGTTTGAAATTCTATAAAAAGTTGAAAATAACACAACAGTGTGTAGTTTACTCATATTTCAACCTTTTGTTTTCGTAAAGGGAAGAACATCCGTCAATCTTTCGAAAAGTTGTATAAACTTTATGGTGACAATGCATTACATGAATGTCAATGTGGCCAATAGTTCACGAAATTCCGTGTTGGTGATTGGTATAATATTCATATATCGTTCTCTTATTGAGCTCCTACCAAGGAATTAAACAATTAATACAAACATGTACTGTCGGTAATTGGACAGTTAGAATGAACTCATAATTCAGAAATGGCCGGAATTCGTTAATCGTAAAGGAGTAATATTTTATCACAATAACCCGACCACATACAAGTTTAATCGCCCATCAGAAATTTTTGAATTTTTAATGAAATATGTTGCCGCATCCTGCATGCTAGATGGACTTTGCGCCCCTCTCTTCAAAATTCTTTGTGTTGTATGACGTTCGACTCAGATGAGGTTATAAAACAGCAAATTGTAAAGTTTTTCGCTGACGAAAACAAGTCCTATGATCGAGGAATTATAGAGCTCATCGAAAGAAGGCAGAGAAGTTTATCGAAGGAAACGAGTAACATGTGCTCCATATATTTTTATCTTCTACTTGCTAATAGCAAGGATAGATGACAAGACCCTCTTATGCCAAAATTTCCTATTAAGCTAGTCTATGACTACGAGAACTTTTAAAGGCTGCAACTGATAGTAATTTAAAGCGAACCTCGAGAAATAACCGAATTAATGTTTCATAAAGATTTTCTAAGGAAACCAGTTGCGTACACCCCGCGAACAATACAAAGCGACATACTAAAGTTACGTTATGTACAACACATCGAATATGATTACCTTTATATTGTAAAGTAGGAGGGAATTATTCCTCGTTTACACAGCATTATTACTTATGTACGACTACACCCAATAACATTTGCAAATAAAGTACTTTCTAAGTGGTTTACTAACATGAACGTTTTCCCAAACGTCCGTCTCTCAGCTCTTGTATGACGCCCCTATCTCGATCTAATAATTATTTATTAAATAATTAATAAAATATCAGATCTACTTGACTTATGTAGGTTTAACATAATGTACAGATATCAAGAAATATGAAGCAGAAACTTGTCTAAGAATATTATGCAATAATTACAATTTACGCTCAATTCACAAATAAGAAAAAGCGACTCTCTTTGTACAATAATAAAACAAACTTGAAACTATTCATTCTAAAAATTAACAAATACTTACATTATACTGTACTCAAATCTACATATTCATATTGAAAAAGCAGATGGAGAAGGTAGTATTGATGGAGCCTGTGGTTAATTAACTTAATCACTGAAGGTTGATATATAACCCCTTTCCATATTAATTTTCAACTAAGTTGTCATCATCAGCAGATAATTAAACAGTGTCGCAACTGGAAAAATACGGTAAAATACCCGTACGAAAACAAATTCCGCACACGATCTGTACCGTTTGAAGCCAAATTGTATAATTCTTTGCGTTTTCGCTTCAGGGTGTTTCAAAAAGAATACACGTATTTCGAATGCATATATTTATTAAACTTTAAGACATATGAATATGAAACATTACACACATGTTTACGAACCTCTCAAGTTCAGATAACAGATGTTGAATATGTCCTCTATCAGCAACACGAACAATATCGCATCGATACCCAAATTCCTCCCATACTCGGGCAAGCATGTCCTTCGTCACTAATGTTATGGCAGTACGGATCTGTTTCTTCAACTCTTCTAGGTTTTGTGGGAGTGGTGGTACATAATCGTTGTCTTTAACGAGACCCCACAGGAAGAAGTCACAGGGTGTCAAATCCGGTGGAGGCCAGCTGAGACATGCTTAGTCGAAAGCTCCTTGACGATCAATCCAACGGTTCGGTAGAGTTTCATTCAGATATTCACGCACTTGGCGACTTCAGTAAGGGGGTGCCCCGTCTTGTTGAAAAATGAAGTTGTCTTCGTACAGCCTCGGAAACAACCAATTTTTGTAACATAGCAAGATACTGCTGACTATTAACCGTGTTTCCATCAAAGAAGAATGGGTAGTAAACAGATAATCGGGATATCGCACAAAACACATTGATTTTAGGCGAATCTTCAGACATATTCAATGGCTGCATGTGGGTTCTGTAGACCCCAAATTCGAACATTGTGTTTGTTTACCAGACTACTAACATGGAAAGTCGTTTCATTACTGAACACGATGCGTTGTGCTATCATTGCCAATAGCATCATGAATCTCGTTACAAAATGCCACACGTTTCTGTTTGTCATCAGGACGTAGAGCTTATAACAACTGTAACTCATAACCAACCGAAGTCTCGAAACACGTCAAATTGTTTTTGTTTGTAAATTTTCTTCAGAAACAAGAGGGCGGCCAGGACTCTTTCCTTTACATTCAAATCCTGTATCTACAAACTGTCGATACCATCTTCGAATTTTCCACCCATTTGGAAGATTAATTTGGTAGCTCAACCTGAAACGTCTTTGCTCTGTAATCACAGAATTACACTTCCCAAACACGAGAACACAAAATGATTTCTGCTGCGGAGTAGCCATTTTAAACAAATCACAGTTACCAAGAAAAACAGAAGAGAACTGACATCTTGTGGCTATTGAATAAACTAGACTATGTATTCGTTTCAATAGCCGATCGATTATCTAATACTTTGTAATACGTGTATTCTTTTTAAAACAGGCTGTATAGTATGACTGCTGATCGTGAATGTTTACCAATTCATTTATACGAAAATATGGATCGTATCTCGTTAAGCCTTAATACCTTTAATTTGCCCTTAAGGACAAATACATCTTCTCAGCTGCAGAAAGTTGGAAGAATTATGTCCGTAATTATTATCTCATAAGTGTGAGAAATCAGTTAAATTAATTAAATAACAAAACTTAATCGAAGCTATGCATAATTCTCTTTTATTTAATTTAAGAAATAATGACGAGGGCAGTATAGGCATATCTGTTTTGCAATTAATAAAAGTTATTATATAAATCACATCCTTATCCCTTATTTCTCACTTAAATTCCATAAATCGTACGTATATGTAAATCCGTGTATTGAATTTCAATGCTAATAATACCATGTTAGATTCCTTGCTTAATTTGATTTAATGTACGTTAAGCCTTGCGTAATGCGTAGATTTACATAGGTTTCATTTAAATTTTAATACATGCATATGTATGTACGTTTGAACTATTCCTACAGAAATCATGGTCGTACATTAATGAGTTAGGTGACATTCTATGCTTTATGGTTAAATGAGTTTGCTAAAATTGATGTGATATTCCTTGTTGGTTAACATAATGAACTTACATTGTTGAAACACATGTAATCAATGTAGCGTAATCAAATTTGATGTACTCGACCATACTAAATTGGATTATATTTAGTCTATAAAATTAGATTTAATTATTTGTCGAGATTACTCTGAGTACCTTAACTGAAAATTATTTGAAATGTTTTAGTTTAGTAAAGACTATTAGTTTTTAAGTATTTAATTTGACACAAGATTATCACATGAAAAGAATTTTATATGCGCAATAAGTTTTTCTTTATAAAAGATATAAAAAAGGTTTTTAATATTTTTTGTTTACTAATGAAATTTGACAAGAGAATAGAATAGTATATTCTTAATATTATTAATGAGATATTATAAATTTAAGATAAAATTAAGTTTGGTATGTGTAGAAGTACTATTTTGTGTTATATAATATTGGTCAGGAATACCATCGGACTTTGATGGAGATCCTCTGCGCTTTAATCCATGACGATACGCGCTAACCAACTTGAAAATTGACCATTATAATGAATTGGACCCAATCAATCGTAACATGACATTTGTAAAGGGTTTTCCAATAGGGACTTGACAACTTTTAATTCAATTTGTGAACGCACCCTTTCACTAATCATCGAACTGTCACTGTCAATTTATTCAGTAAACTTAACATTTTCATCATGGTAAAGTACACGAACGAACAACGTCTGCAAATTATAAAAATTTACTACAGAAATTCGGAGTCGGTGACAGCTACTTTAAGAGCGTAACTCCGATTTTCGGTCGTAATGTTAGTAGACAGGCAGTAACAAGTTTAGTGCAAAAATTTGAGTACATATTCGTTGTATGATGTTGTCGTGCCAGTGAGACAACGGGTTGGTCGAAGTGTCGAAAATATCGCTGCCGTTGAAACGTCCGTAGCAAATGATCCAAATCAGTCAATTCCACGGCGTTCTCAAGAGTTGGGCATCGCCCAGACCACTTTATGGCGAATTTTGCGTAAGGACCTCGGTTTACACCCACACAAGATCAAGCTGACTCAAGAATTGAAGCCGATGGACCATTTGAAGCGACGTACGTTCTCCGATTGAGCTCTGGAAAATATGCGCCAAGATGATCAATTTCATCGCAAAATCATTTTTAGTGACGAAGCTCATTTTTGACTCAATGGGTTCGTCAATAAGCAAAATATGCGTTATTGGTCGGGTGAAAATCCACATGTGCTTCATGAAACACCACTTCATCCACAAAGAATAACTATTTGGTGCGGTTTGCATGCCGACGGCGTCATAGGGCCATATTTTTTCGTCGACGATAATGATCGTCACGTTACTGTGAATGGTAATCGTTATCGCGCCATGATTATCGATTATTTTTGGCCCGAATTGGAAGATATGGACTTGGACAACATGCGGTTTCAGCAGGACGGTGCCACAAGCCACACAGCACACGTTACGATCGATTTATTGAAGAGTAAGTTTGATGACCTTGTTATCTCAAGAAATGGACCAGTCGATTGGCCGCCTCGTTCGTGCGATTTAACGCCTCTAGACTTTTTTCTTTGGGGCTACGTCAAGTCATTGGTCTATGCCAATAAGCCAACAACGTTGGAAGAGCTCAGAGCCAACATTGAACGCGAAATAGCAGCTGTTTCGGCCGAATTGTGTGGCCGAGTCATCGAAAATTGGGTCCAACGAATCGACCGCTGCAAACGTGCCCGCGGTGGTCATATGAACGAAGTCGAGTTCCATTCATAAATGTTTTGATTGTACTTCAACCCGATAATAAAGTTTTTGAAATATCTCAAATGGTCTACATTTTATTTTGAAAAAAATTTGTCAAGTCCTTATTGGAAAACCCTTTATTACGTATGTGTTGCTGAATGTTTTGAGTGAAAACAAAATTTATTTACCCTGTCCACACACTGCAGTCTGTTATTATTTCTTTTTGCACTCATAATTACGCTACCATGCAATTTCGAATATAGATCGTTATCAACGCCATGAAAACCTATACGTAACTAAACTTACTACATTCTACAACACGTCCGATATACATCGATGATAGCCTTGTCTAGCCGAAGACATCCGTATCACATTCTCTCGCCGCTGTGGTTACTAAATATTCCCGTTTTATAAATAAGCAAATTACTCTAAAAATGAAATAAAAAATAAAAGTACACGTAGCAAAAACATTTAGTAAGATGCACGTTAAAAAACTAAAAGATGTAGCTTAAGACATTAAAATAGAGAAGAAAATGTATATAAATTTGAACAAGACGACCCTGAAACTAAACATGTATATGAATATGTAATTTTTAAGTAAATACAAATAACAAAAATACCTGAATATTGTGCAAATAATAAAGACGTCTACTTGCTAATGGAACCTATATGGAAGATTGTTTTGATATGTATTCCTTCGAAAGGGAAATATAACATTTTACGCTTGTTCTATATACTTATTTAGTGTTTTCTTTGTTTCAGATACACTAACATGAAATGAAACACAACATAAAGGAACTCTTTAATTTATTCGACAACTAGAGTTAAATAAAAGAAATAACGAAGCAAAATGTCACTCGCACGAAATGAGGAGATTTCTGACCACAGAGATCGTTCGGATTGGTCACTAGCATCGAATGAAACGAACACCACCGCTAACTTACCGCTAGATATGCGCTTCAATGACGGTCACGTTTTGTCTATAGTAGTTTACAGTATATTGATGGTATTTTCTGCTGTTAGTAATATAACTATTCTAGTGTTAATAATACGCAGAAGAAGAAAAACTCCGTCAAGAATAACTACTACGTTAATGCATCTGGCGATAGCAGATTTGTTGGTAAGTAAATGTTCTAAGTTTGATCTCTTAAACGTATAGTATTAAATACAAACAAACGGAAGTTTAAGCTACTAATTTATTTATATACGATTGTGTGGCAACATTTTGTGATGATATTTAGAAATTACTTGTGACGTATGTAATGCCTTTGAACTTTATTGATTAAAACTAGTAAAGTTAAGTGTATTAATCATCAAACTTCAGTGAACATTAAAAATCGCTTGAGATAGTTGAGTTACAACTGTATTATTTCTATATACAGTTACTCACAGTTACAATCGTACATCACATGTAGTTTAATAAAAAATTCTTAGAAAATGCATGTGGTGAATAAATATTCTGGAAACAGGTGAGTATAAATTTAATGGCTTCCAATCATATGACAGACAAATGCTTTGATTGACACCAAATAAAAGTCTAGAAATAATGAATTTATAAGCAAGGGTGAAATGTAGAGGTAGTTGAGTGATAGTGTGAAGACGTTTTTCTGCTGCCCTGGTGGATAACCTATAAGGATAAAATTATATACACCGATATTTTCAAGGTCCATTTAAAAGAGTATAAATGATCAGGAATGATTTCATTTTCTATCAAGACAATAATCTCAAAAATAAATCTCACACAGCTAGGTAATGGCTTTTATATAATTGCCTGGCTACATAAATTAAAGCTTAAATTCGCAAATATATTAAAACTATTTAAGTAGATCTAAAAGCTAAACTGAGAGAATTGAGGCATGACAAACTATTTTGTCAGATACTACAGAATGCTTAGGTAAATACGTTAAATGATGTAGTGCTAGTCGGACCAGAAATGTAAATATGAATATTGTAGTTATTTTTAGGAACGTAATATTTCAATTATATAAGTATATATACATATGTATATCATATATTATTTGTATTTATATGTAAGCAAAATTATTATTACTTGCATATAGTATATTATTTTAATAGTGTGCACATCGTCTTTATACTCATTATATTATCATTTGTGTACGCCGCTGTACAACCGCTATTATCCTGGTTTCTAATTATTGGACGCATGCAATGATGTCCCTGCGTTTGAATGAGAACGTTAGCTAAATGTAGGTATAAAATTAAATCAGGATTAAAGCAAAAAAGATTATAAGAATGAGAGACAAACTATATAAAAAATTAATAGGTACAATTCCAAAAAGTGGTTATTAAGTGATATTAAATGCTATAAGACAATATTAATAAATATTTATAAATTACTATTTTAGATATGCTACATTAATGCACGAGCATTTTACTAAGTCTGTATACACGAGATTTAGAAAATAAGAAGACAGATTATATTTTGTTTTATATGTTTGTATTAAGCCAATACAGTTCCTATAAATTTTGGGGACTCGACCACAATTATCAAGAACAGATTGCAAGTTTCATTTTTAAATCAGAGCGCTCAACTACGAAATTGCAGACAGAAACTTCTCTAAGTACTTTCTTTCGACCGTACGCACCTTTGTTTATCATTTTCTATAGTTTAAATCAGGAATGTTTTCTGAGCACGTGATCAGTGTCGTATGAAACAAGATATCGTCAGGAAGTGAAAATGTCAAATTAAATGCTATATTTATGTTGCTATCAAATGAGATAATGTACTATTTACTTCAACTGTAAACATGTAAATAACAAATGTAAAAGCTGCCTACGTAGGTTACCTAAGCATAAACTTACAAGGATGATGAAATAAATGTGATAAATTAGCTGTTAGAACAATAACAAATAACAGCGGTAAAATACAAGGAATATACGATAACAATGTCAGAACCGTAGAAAAGACAAAACTTCATAAGTCAAAAGTCTAAACACTATTTTATCTGTATTATATGTGACACATGTGTGCATAATATAGATGTTCTGCATATGTCTGTTTCTATTTTTTCACGATTTCTTGATAAGATCCAGCGCGTAACTCTATTAGAAAAACGCTTGCGCCCTTTCTTTTTTTATGGTATGTACATGTTGGCATTATTTGTATACGTATGTACATATTTATATATCGCGTACTGAAGCGAGTGAATTGCAACTGCGTTCTGAATAGCTTTGCCTGGAAACCACTTAAATTGTTTTATACATATGTAAGTACATCTTTCCAGTTTCGTCAATTATCAACTCAACCCAATCTAGAACATTGAGGACGTTATTCCAGTTCAAAGTCAACTTAAATTGATGATAATGTTTATTGTAAGGGTCGAACATCAAACACATTCAAACAACCTATGGTAACAAACTGTTCCAATACAAACATATTCTCAAATAAAATACATGCACAAATTTAACAAATATTTGTATTATTACAAGGAAGAGAGTATATGTGGGCAACTTGAAAAGTTCTCGGCCTGACAATGAAAGACTACGATTGAAATTTAAAAAATGATTTTATTTTTCTACATAATCTTCTTTGAGTTCAACATACTTGGTCCAGCGTTTTTCTAACATCAATATCCCTTCTCGGAAGTGAGAGTCTGGAAGGCTGTCAAAATATTCTTCTACGGTCCTTTCAACTTCTTCGTTGGATGTGAATCGCTTTCCAGAAACAAATTTTTTCAAATTTGGGAATAGATGGAAGTCTGAGGGTGCCAAATCAGGAGAATAGGGAGGATGGCCGAGAAAATCGTACCGCAAATCCTGCAATTTTCCCATCGCCATGCGGGTTCGTTTTCCTCATGAAAAATGATTTTTTTTTTACTTCAAACCAGGCCTCTTCTCGCGAATTTTGGCATCCAGCTGGTCAAGAAGGTTAGAGTAATATGCACCTGTAATTGTTCTGCCTCTTTCAAGATAATCAATTAACAAGATTCCTTTTGCATCCCAAAACACGCTGGCCATGACTTTTGCAGCAGATGCGATCGACTTCGCTTTCTTTGGCCCTGAACCACTGGCTTCCACCCACTGCTTCGACTGCTGTTTCGTTTCTGGCGCGTAGCGGTGGGCCCATGTCTCATTCATGGTGACAAATCGCAGCACAAAATCGGTCGAATTCTTGTTAAATCGTCCAAACAATGCTCCGAAAATCGTTTGCGCATTTGCTTTTGATCGACATTCAGCAAATGCGACACCCATCTGGCTTCCACCCACTGCTTCGACTGCTGTTTCGTTTCTGGCGTGTAGCGGTGGGCCCATGTCTCATCCATGGTGACAAAATCGCAGCACAAAATCGGTCGAATTCTTGTTAAATCGGTCCCAACAATGCTCCGAAAATCGTTTGCGCATTTGCTTTTGATCGACATTCAGCAAATGCGACACCCATCTTGCGCAGAGCGTTGTCATCTCAAAGTCTTTGTGCAAAATATTTCGCACACAATATCATGTACTTTTTCGATGATTTCTGGTGTGGTTGCGGTTTTTAGCCGTCCTTCACGTGGGTCATTTTCGAAGGACGTACGACCACGTTTAAATTCAGCTGGCCACTTTTTAACGGTTGACATCGAAGGAGCAGAGTTCCCGTACACTTTTGTCAACTTCTGATGAATTTCCATAGGGATTAAATCATCCAAAATAAAGAATTTTATAACAGCACGATATTCAAGTTTATCCATTTAAAAAATAACACGCACGACGTCTATTACAAAAATTCTTGCAAACAAACTACTTGAGAGAACAAGTTGAAAGTTTTCATATGAACATAAATTTCTGTTAATTGTAATGCCATCTGTGTGTCAGGCCGAGAACTTTTCACCTTTCCCACGTATAATTGATAAATATACATGATAAGACTTATGCCAGTTCTGCATTAACTTGCTTTAAGCATTTATTGTTAAGTACTCATTTATAATAAGATTCTTGTGAACAATCTATGTCATATAACATGAAAAGTAGTTATTATATTAGTGATATACTTAATAGAAATTTCGAATAGTATTTACTTATATATATTTTTCCCTCAAAATGATGTAATGTATGTACATGCGTAATAACGTTGCAAATTGAACACGGAACTAGTGCAAAAGGTAAAGAAGCTAGAGTGCATGAATTATTAAACATGTTCTTCCTTTTGCATCTAAACTGTACCTGGTCTTGGTATATTTAAAGGAAATTTTATTATCTTATTTTACTATGCTCATGCATAATATGTATGTATGCTTAAAAGGAAACGAGGAAGAAATATTGCGACACATAATTTCTAATATATGGTTTGCATATTTAGATTTAAACATATGTATGTATAATGTATATGAAGTACACATGAAGGTACAGGAAAAGGTATTGTTTTATATTAATTCGTCATGTACAATACTATTAAACAATAATTCCTTCTCTTGATTAAAAATTGATTGTAATTGTTTTCAAACTATTGTTACGTAACATTTCTAGAAATGTTTTAAGCATATATAAATTTATTTAGAATACCACAGTATGAATTACTGTTATCGGTTTTCTACGAGGGGTACCCAGAAATAACTGGAACGGCAAAGGTGTGGGTGGGGCTTGCCTAGCACACATTCCTACCAGCATGACATAACTTATTCTGTGTTTGGTGCAGTCGGTTCTTTCGCCGAATAAGGTTGTGTCTTGTTACAGCGCCTTTTTTTTTTGTAAAAGCTCAAGTCGGACTTAAGTGAACACTATGCGACTGTGAAATTTTGCTTCCTGTTCAGAAAAGATTTGCAGAAATAGTTTTGATACTACAAACACCTTACAAGGATGACGCTATGGGAAAAACTCAAGTGTACGAATAGTTTTCTTGTTTCGAAAAATGTGAAATGTCAATTGATGACAACCTTCGTTCTGGACGTCCATCAACTTCCAGAACGGATGGAAATGTTGAGAAAGTTCGTGCAATTATGCTTGAAGACCGACGACGAACCACTGAAGAAATTGCGAAGTTATCCGGAATAAATTGGAGCTCAGTACAGCGAATTTTGTCGAGAGAATCATGACAAGAATCGTTGCGAAGTTCATGCCCTGCATTTTAGCTGATTATCAAAAACAGCGTCGAGTGGAAAGATGCCGTGTTTTGGCAGATCATCTCCAAATCGCTCCAGATTTTTTTATCCAAGATCATTACCGGCGGCGAGTCTTGGAGCTACGGTGCTACGACCCTGAAATAAAACAACAGTCAAGCCAATGGAAGACTTCATCATCACCTACCACAAAAAAAAAAACTCACTCAAGTGAAGTCATGCATGGAGACCCTACTCATTTGTTTTTTCGATGTGAGAGAGATATGAATTCGTGCCAACCGATCGGGCAGTTAATCGGGCATTCTATTTGGAGGTTCTGAGAAGACTGCGACGAAAGAGGAGGAGGAATGGTTTGTTCACCATGACAATGCACCTGCTCACACAGCCTTATCAGTTCGCCAGTTCTTGGCTAAAAACAGCATGACTTCGTGTGACTTTCTTTGTTTCTACGAATGAAGAGAGACATAAAAGGACATCGTTTTAACGACGTCGGAAAGAAAAAACGACACAGCAGCTCACAGCCATGCAGAAAAACGAATCATCGATTAGACAAGTGTAGAAAGTTAAATGGATATTATATTGAAGGTGATAAGGTTGTTTTGTAAAAAAAATAAGATACAGGTTTTTATAGAGAAATTTCGTATGTTCAAAAACCAACACTTATTATAGTAGAAAAGCGATTCTAACTAAATTGAAGACTGTAGCTACTAAATCTATAAAGGTTTAATAATTCCTTACTATAATGTAGTTTTATAATACTGATTCGTATTGCGACAACTAAGTTGTCATTCTCGGCAATAGAAAAATTACACATAGAGCACTAGCATACACTTTACAGTACATCGTCGTAACACCAATATATTAATACTACTAATTGTAAGTTAAAGAACTATATTATGGTAAAGAGTTCATTCTTTAGAAAAGAGGTATCATATCGTGTCCACTATTTAGATTGCCGTTTGGATTCAAGAACATAGCGGTGTAGCCAGATTTTAACAAATATTCCAAATAATCACAAAAAATAATCAACTTAGTTCTTGTAGTTTGAACATAGGCAATCTACGCATAAAATGTGATGAACGCGCCCTTTGATGTTAATCCTTCTATTGTTTCAAACAATATTTTCTGATTTCCGTAGTCGTTACAATTACTTATGATCGTCGTCGCACATCATCTTCAATGATCATGTCACATTATTTTTATGCTGCGTAACCCAGCTTGTGGATTTGGGAGTATCGTCACTCAAAGATTGCTCCATGTCGATCAAAATTTAAGATGAGTCCTTTAAAAAATAAATATTGATTGCAGAACCTTATTCGCAATACTGTAACTTTCAAATCAAATATCGAAAGTTACCAGATTTCACATGCTACCATAAAAAAATGATAAAATTATAATATGTTTTTCCCAAAGGTGGTGATACTAGGTGCTAGGCTTTCCATCAGATTACCACTAATTACTCAATTTACAAGCACTATTACTTACATATTTCATAATAATTATTAATATAATTAGTATTGTTATTGTTATTAGTACTATTATTTCTTCTGATTAGTTGTGTTGCCAAAGACAAAGTATTAAGTATTAATGAAATGAAAACTTTATTCCTCATTTGAAGTTAACGTGTGGTTTATGTTATTTTATTTAATTCTCTTGTGTTGATATCGTTAAAGCAAATATTATTAAGTTCAATTACAGAAATTAGCATTTTGGCTGGATGCTTTTAAACAGTTTTCTTTATTTACATAAGTCCATCAATTATCGTAGTTACATACAAACTTTAAATAGTATTAAATTCATGGATTTGAACATCTAGTCCAATAAAAATGCAATAAAATAAAACATATCTCTTTTGCTTTTTTCACTTAGAAAAAGATGTAACTACTTATCAAAAGTTGTACAGATGGTGTATTTCATTAGAATAAATATTTAAGCAATAGAGAAAATAGATTACTTTAATGGCACATCTTGTTCATTCTCAATACTTCTAATATAAAATAATAATACAGTAGATGTAGTAGTAGAGGCGATGCGGACGAATGATTAGTGTATTAGTATAGTGTATGCTTTTTAATAATATATTCCTTTGTTCAGGTGAAAAAAAAACATGTTGATGCATTGTAGGCATTGAATTTAGTTTTTGATCAAACAAATACACTATGATTTTCAGTTAAGAATATAGAAAATTGATCGAAAGAATCGCAATTTATATATTAATTTTTAAATAAGTATATATTGGGTTGGCAACTAAGTACTTTCGGTTTTGTAGTATAAAATAAAATACTTTTTTTTTAAACAAAGAATAGTTTTTAATCAATTATATATTTTCCATTTTGCTCAATGACCTTTTGCCATCTTTCTTTCAGCTGCATGATTCCGCGCTTATAAAATTTCTGGTCCTTATCAGCAAAAAACTGAACCAGGTGCGAGTGAAGGTCATCGTCATTTGTGAAAGTTTTACCATTCAAAGAATTCTGCAAACTTCGAAATAAATGGTAATCAGATGGTGCTAGATCAGGGCTGTGTGGGGGATGTGGCATCACTTCCCAGCCAAGCTCCAATAGTTTCCCACGAGTTGCTAAAGATGTGTGAGGCCTTGCATTATCTTGGTGGAAAACTACACTTTTCCGATTTGACAATTCTGGCCGTTTTTCTTTGATTGCTTCATCCAGTTTTATTAATTGTTGACAGTAAACTTCAGAATTGATCGTTTGGTTCCTTGGAAGCAGCTCAAAAAAACACAACACCTTTGTAATCCCACCAAACTGACAGCATGATCTTTTTTGGATGCAATTCAGCTTTCGATGTGGTTTGAGCTGGTTTATCGTGTTTGCTCGATGATCGTTTTCGAACTATATTACTGTACAGGACCCATTTTTCATCACCAGTGATGATTCTTTTTAAGAAAGGGTCGGTTTCATTACGTCTAAGGTGCATATCGCAAAAGTTGATTCTTTGTGTTAAATGAATTTCTTTCAATTCGTGAGGTACCCAAATATCAAGCTTCTTAACTAGCCCAAGACATTTTAAATGTTTTTCAATTGTTGTGTGCGATACATGTAGCCTCTCCGCAACCTCTCGAACAGTTATATGACGATCCTCTTCAATTATGACTTTGATTTGTTCATCATCAACTTCAATAGGTCGACCAGAACGTTGCTCATCTTTGAGGGAAAAATCTCCAGAACGGAATTTTTTATACCAATTCTGACACGTGCGCTCTGTTAAGCAATTAGCACCATAAACTTTACATATCTTTTTGTGAGCCGCAGCAGCTTTCTTTCCTTTACGGAAATAAAATAGTAAAATATGTCGAAAATGTTCGTTTCTGCACTCCATTTAAAATTAACCCACAACTAATAGCTTTAATAAAAATCACGCACTACTTGCTTCTGAAGTTACGTCAATGTGACTAGTATCACGCGACAAACGGTAAAATACAGCACTAACATACGTTATACAAAAAATAAAGCAACGCTCTCTATCAGTAAAAACCTAAAGTACTTAGTTGCCAACCCAATATTTCAAAGAGGAAAATAAAAATAATATTTTAAATTTCTCCAAACATAATAACCATTTTCGTAAATCCGACTAATTATACCGATCGATCGCTATAATCAATCAGAACAATTCATAATATTATTACAAAATTTAATACCGTATACTGTATTGTAAATACTCATAAATAAGAAGAGTGTAAAAACTTTTCCATGTCCTGTCTGAAAAAATGTACTTAAATATTGCTTTATATGACGAAAGCAAACATATCACATCACTATATTTAATAGTTGAACAACTTAATAAATCCGGAATATTTTTACTTGATGAAAATGTTAATACAAACCTTATAAATTTAAAAACAGTAAAAATGATAAAATTAAGTGGATATAGCTGTGTGAAACTATGTTCAATTTAATGCATTAACGAAAATGATATTTTAAGAATACTTTTTACAGATGATGGCAATGCGACACTTTTTTGAAAGGCTCGATAAACTTCCAAAGCTTCCGAAAATATTAGGACCTAATATGTGGGGTGTCTTTTAAGTTTTGCCTAGTGAGACATAGAGGGCTCCACTAATCAACTGTCAGTACTAAAAATTAACCTCCATCTTTATTTAACCTAAATCCAAAGTGTCGGTGCGTTAACAAGTTAGTTGAAAAATTGAATTAAACCAAGAACACTTTCAGGGAATAATTTTTTATAATTTTCTGAGAAAATTATCTCAACAAGAATGCCTCGCCGAGTTGGTTTCTGTTTTCGGCAATGAAGCACCACATCAGTCAACAATTTCCCGTTGGTATGGAGAATTCAAACGCGGACGGATTAGTTTTAGCGACGATCCAAAAGTAGGTTCACTAAAAACGGCATTCATTCAGGAAAACGTCTTTGCTGTGAACAAGATTATCAAGGAAGATCGACATGCGACATATCGCCAGATTGAAGCATAATTTAGAATTTCAAAGACCTCAATTCAAAAAATTTTATATAAAGAATTGTGTGTAAAAAAATTAGTTTCCTGTTGGATATCGCACCTTTTGACCAAAGAACGGAAAGCAGCTAGGATGAATTGGTGTCAAAAAACTCTAAATCGCTTCAACGCCGGAAATTCTAAAAGCGTATACAACATTGTCAGTGCTGACGAACCTTAGATTTATTCATACGAGAAAATAAACGCCAGTTATCTGTTTGGGTGTTCCAAGATGAAGAAAAGCCGACAAAAGTCATCCGTTCTCGAAGTGTCTCCAAAAATATGTTCGCAACATTTATCTCGAGAACAGGTCGTGTAACAACAATTCCTCTACAACAGGTATGGGCAACCTTTGACATGTTGTGGGCCAAACTTTAATGTGCAAATACGATCGCGGGCCGCCCTTAAAAGTAGCGCATTTTAAAGTAGTGTTAATAATTTTTAGCAATAGACATGAAATAATACGGCAATGTCTCGCGGGCCGGATCAAATCTTACAGCGGGCCGGGGACCGCCCACATATGCTATACAAGATCAAAGAACTGTTACTGTTGATTGGTGTATAAACATTTGTTTGCCGCAAATTATCCAAAACCAACCTCGAACGACGAATCATCCTCCATCAAGACATGCAAGTTCGCACACAGCACGCAAGACAATTGAATTTTTAACACAACAAAACATCGAATTGTCGGGCCATCCTCCGTACAGTCTGGACCTAAGTCCGACCGATTTCTTTGCCTTTCCGAAAACCAAGAACAAACTGCGTGGTCAAAGATTCCAGTCATCAGAAAGAGCAGTCGATGCCTTCAAAAACGTAATTTTTACTGAACCAAGAAACGAATGGAACAACTGCTTTCAGAATTGGTTCGAGCGCATGCAAAAGTGCATTGATCTTCGTGGAGAATACTTCGAAAAACAATGAAGTTTTTAAAATCTATCTACTGTTTTTTCCAGTTTTATATGCAAAATTTAAAAGACAAACCACGTACTTTATTCAATTTCAGTTGCTCTTATCCTATGCCTTTGTTATCCTAACATGTTTGACCCTATTTCTTTCTTTATAATTACCCTAAATATAAAATTTATAACAATGATCGAACAAACAATATAGAAGAATTAAGAAATCGTATATTTACTGCCTGAAATAAATTAAATTTCGTTGAGAAATGCTATTCAATCATTTTATAATCATTTAGGTTATTGTTTAGAATATGAAGCAAGGCCTTTTTAACACTTGTAATTGTTTATTAATTAAATTGCTTTGTCGTCGTGAGTTTTCATTACTATTTAATAATAGATAAATAATACTTAACCTAATCTAAGAACATAATGTATTCATATTTGCATCGTAAATGAAATTTAGAAATGTTCAAAATGAACAATCGCTTCAGAAAGAATATTAACTAAAATACTCTATGCATATAAAATAAAATTCAATTTCTATTTTTATAGAGAGACTGCCCCATTCTCTGTTTCATTTTTTCAAAAAAAATTTTGCAAATTCGTATTTAATTCCACATAACAAATGTTGTAATTTATTATGTTTGCTAGTTCTCCTCCTCTTCGGAAAGAGAAACTTGTTCGAATATGTGATTATCTTCTTCATTTATATCATTTTGTAGAGTACGCACTAGTCTAGGTTCCATACTAACTTCTTCACTTAGTTCCTGTTACTAGTTTTCTGAATTTTCACAAGTTACTTTATTTTCAATAAAATCTACACTCAATTCGATATTAATTTATCTACCAATACGACATAAATCATTTCAAATTTTATTCTATTACAAGTATTTTCGTTAATAACATTGGTGTCAATTCCATAAGCGTTGGAACATTTGATCATTGTTTCAGGCTAAACACGTTGCCAAGCACGAAATATCCACTAAATCGTGTCTGATAGATCAATTGATTTTTTTAATTCCTAAATATTTGAGACTTATTCGATTCCTGCTGCCAATATTAAAAGAACATATTTATGGCGTGATATAAGAATTGCAAATGACCGGGAGCAATAGTCGGGAAAAAGATTAAGTTGACGTTTGATGGATAAACGTTAGCAGGACAACGCGGGGTATTGTCTAATAATAAAGCAACATTCACTTCGTTTCTCTTCCTTCATTTAAATTTATTTAACCAATCGATAGAAATATTTTGCACCAGCCAAGCCCTTCTATTAGCGCACCAGATAAAATACAAAGTTTTAACATCGATATTTTTAAAACATCTTGATTTTAGGAATTTATTAATAACAAAAGAAATTCCTTTTTTACTTAAGGCATTAAAACATAATACAATTGTAATTCATCCTTTTGGGCTTTTACCATCCACACATTAATGTTCGCCAGCTGATTTCTCGGTATGAACCTCAAAGCTATGCAAAAATGACAAGAGTACTTTATATCATGTTTTTATTCACATTATTTGTCAACTTTGGCTTAATACTACATTTATTTGATTTTTTTTAATTTGTGTTTTAGCATATTTGTATTTTCACGCTTCCATTGAGATTAATTTCTTTTAACTTCGATAATTTCAATGTGTAATTCATGATACATATAAAGCGTTTTGTCTACATTTATTACTAGCCTTTATTGCACTTTATATATTGATATATGTTAAATAGTACATTTAGATGTGGAAAATACAGCAAGTACTGAACTTATCTGGATTTGTGGATTTTCCCGTAGGCAGTAGTCACATTTAAGCGGTCGGGTTTCCAATTCCTTGGACTGAAGAAAATGCGATCATTTACTCAGGTCTGACAAAGGTGTTCATTTAGGCATATGTGTCAAACGGACGATTCAATCCACTTTCGTTATTAAAATCCATGACATATTAATTGTAGTACTTTTAAAGAGCATTGTGATCCACTCATAGAATTTCCAGTCTGTGAAGTTTACTTTGAGATTACATTTATATATAAATTACACAAATTTTCTGAAGGAAAATTAAGTACATTTTCATACTACATTTTAAATTCATTATTTTATTTAACGAATTATAAAAGTAAAAGATCAGACATCGAATTTTTATTATTAAATTAATGCTTAATACTGAAGACTTAAACCATAATTAAGTTAAAAAATATATTAGCTGCCTTACATGCACTTATTTCAAGTTATTAATATACAATTTTTAATATATTTTACTTGCGATATATTTCGCTGTAATCACACCATGCAAATTTCATTAATAAAGACCTCCTTAGTCAAAATACTTTGATGTATTGCACTTTGCTCAAATATATATTTCTTTTTTTTACTACGCAAATTTTCCCAAAAAAAGTTAAATGTTTGATTATACATTATTGTATATTATATTATTAATTCTTGGTCACTATTATTATTTCTACTGTCTTCAGATTCTGAATACTGATTTACGTTTATTATAAAAGGTATTATTTCATCTATATCAAGTAGCAATCCTCAGTCCCACCATTTTTTGATTTTTAGTGTGTTGCACAGTATTTACCCAAATTTTTGGTGTGTCATTTCTAAGGCCTTATTCCAGATTGTAACAGCATCTGTTCTCCCTAACCTCTTCTCCAACGCGCTTATTGTAATATGCTTTCGATATCTTCCAAATGTGCTTTATTGGGTTGAATATACAGTGATATGTCGTAAAACAGTATGTCCGTATCTTTCTATCAGCAACATATTTTTTTCTGACTTATTACTAAAATATAAGATGTTAATTTTATAAAATTGCTTCTATTCTGCTTTGATTTCGCCATGGTAATCTGATTTATTTGCATTTGAAGAAAATGCTAATGAATCGCCTTCAAAAAACTATGAACCTTAAAGAAAAGCAAAAATCGTATTTATAGAAAGTCTTTCTACTTAATACTAAGATCCGCCTATTGGCGTTAACTTTCGATTTTGAACTATCATCTGAGCAATCTCTTAGTAAATGTTTCGTATATAGAAAATTCGTCCGAGCAAAAACATATATTTTTGTTCCATTAATCTTCTCCGTGGACAATTTTTCTTATATTTGAAACCAATATCTGTTGAGTACTCGGCCAAGAGCAAAGATATGACATGACACTTCCATAGCGGTGAAAATAACGGTGCTCTTATAAAGTGTTGTCTAAAATTATATTAACATTTTATTAATTCGTAGCGTGTAATTCTTGGCGATGGATTGTAATTTGAGTTGTTGTTTGTGCTTTTTCCTGCGTTTGTGAAATTTAAATATTTCGAGGGTTCAGCAGTTTACTCTACTACTGCCGTGCTCCTCTCCCTCATCAAGCCCTGATTAGGAGTGTTGTTTCTTGCCAAACTCATGGCTATATAATAGCTGGTATTTCGTCTCTGACTTGTATGCATGCATTCGCCCTAATTCTTTTCATTCGCTTGAAAATGTCCAGTGTGAGTTTTGAACCCTATCTCAATATTCCTTGGTCCACACAATTCACCACTAAGCTATCCGGGGAACAAAAATTATTTATTTAAAACCTGTATTTATGTTACAAGTATATGCGTAATAACATCCTTTGCGTACATACGTAGTTCTATTGGCGCGAAATATTAAATCAGCAGGATAGGCAACGACCATATGGTTAACAGCTATAAAAACCATGAACACAAACAGGTCGATTCTAATGAAAACAAAGCCTGGCAATGAGAATCAACTTCGTCTTCACAGAATACCATGCTGATGTGGATGACTATAAATAGGAGAGACAATCAGACTCCTCAAGATTAGAATCAATGAACACCAAAAAATTGTTTGTCAAGGGGAATCGGATAAATTGCGTCTGTATCAATATGCTTGGGAAGAAGAACATAGGATTGCATTGAATGAAGGTACGACCGTAGCAAGCGAAGAACATTGCATTAAAGAAAGCTGATAGAAACAGCATACATGGCCACAACAACAAATGCCACAATTACACAAAGCCTTGATATTAGAAATGTTCGTCTTACTATGATTCAAAAAAATATCAGCCATAACTACGATAAAAGCGACTCATGAATATATAGTGATGAATTTGGCAAGAAACTACACTCTTTATCAGGGCTACCCGAAGGCGATAGAGTGGAGTAACTGCCGAAACGTAGGAATGTTTAAATTCCACAAACGATAAAAGCAGTCCAAACGACAACTCACATAGTAATCTCTTTAACTAGATTGAATTTATTATAAATATAACTTACTGTTTTTATATAAATCATATATACATATATATATATATATATATATATATATATATATATATAAAGCATCGCGTACGTTACTTTTACAAATTATTGGAATGACACCACATACAGGGTTTATCTCGTGATGTTTTTTATAGTTCTTGGAGAGACTCATTTGTTTCATTGTTTTTAAAATATTGCTGACAGATTCAACGCAAATATTTAACGCTTCAGCAACTCTTTATAATGACAATAACGTTATTTGATGTTATTACAACGAACTGTACATATCTCATGCACACCTGTCAACGGTAGTATACCATTGTCCCGTTCGCGTTCGAAGTACGTAATTAAAAAACTAATTAGCTCTTTTGAGCGGCTACTGACCGGCTTAGATATCGCTAGCATCATCAGTCTACTGTCAAATGATTCAGCAGTGTAGATGATATTTACATTAATATTCTTAACAACACTGGTTAAAATAACGCCAAAATTATTACTTTTAATCAATATCATTGAAATAATGCTACAATTATTAATAGAGTTATAAATTTAGAAATTAATAATTGTTATTATACGTTATTTTCGTTGTTATGAGATTGGCAATACAGACGTTATCGTTTTTCGTTATGACGAAAATGAAGTGAATCGTTTTGCTTTAATAAAAGGTGTTTCAAATTGCGCGGTTCTTTTTAAGAATAAATAAAATATAGATGGCGCACTGAATTTGTCTGGGTATGTGGGCATTTAAAAAGTGTGATGTATGACATTTATAAAAATGGCTTGGTACACGGTACAACAACGCGTTCAACTTGTTGAATTATTTTATGAAAATCAGCGTTCTGCAAAAAATTAAAAAATTAATTAATAAAATTAAAAAATAGGCGAATTTTATGGTTTACATAGCCGTCCATCTGAAAGCACTATTAGTCGAATTATTAAAAATTTCAAGAGATCGGTTCCGTGGAATTTCAAAAAAGTGAAAAATACAGTCGTAGTGGTCGTTCACAAGAAAATATTGGTTTGGTTCGTGAAAGTGTTGCTGAAGATCCTGAAATGTCCATTAGATGAGATTCACAACAACTTGGACTTAGTGGATCAACAGCATGGCGTATTTTACACAAGGATTAAGCTCTGAAGGCATGTAAGGTTCAAATAACACAGGAACTGAAGCCATTTGATCATTTAAAACATCGTTCATTTGTCAATTTCATCAATGAACAACCAGCTGATTTTTCTCAAAAAATAATGTTTTCCAATGAGGCACATTTTGAACTTGGTGGCTATGTTAATAAATAAAATTGCCGTATCTGGGGTGAGGAAAATCCACGAATAATTCATGAGAAGCCTATGCATCCTAAACGAGTTACTGTTTGGTGTGCATTATAGTCAGGTGGTGTAATTGAACCTTACTTCTTTGAAAATGCTGCTGGAGGAGCTGTAACTGTCAATGGTGATCGATATCGTCGGGTGATAACTGAATTTTTGTGGCCTGAATTAATATGTATATATATATATATATATATATATATATATATACATATATATATACAATATATAATATTGATCTAGAGGATATGTGGTTTCAACAGGATGGCGCTACACCTCACTTTGCACACTAATGAATTGATTTATTGAGAGAAAAATTTCCTGGACGTGTAATCTCGAAACACGGTGATGTTAATTTGCCACCAAGATCATGTGATTTGACACCGTTAGACTATTTTCTTTGGGGTTATGTGAAAAGTCAGGTTTATAAAAACAATCCACAATCAATTCCTGCTTTGAAAGATGAAATTATTCGTGTCATTGGTGAGATTAGAGCCTCAATTATGTCAAAATGTCATTGAAAATTTTAACAAAGGAGTGGACGTCTGTGGAGTTACAAGAGGAGGCCAATTGGCAGATATTATTTTTCGCATATAAATGTCATAACTGATACTTCAATTGCCAATAAAAAGTTTTTGAAAGTGAATGCAAATTATGTGTTTTATTTATTCTTTAAAAAAAACCGCGAAATTTGAAACATCTTTATATATAGGTCTAATGATGTTGAAACAATTTTCATTACCTGTTTCAATAAGTTCTCCATCGATATTTATTCATTCTTTCTACCAAGAAAAAGTTTGTGTTTGAGAAATAAGTGGAAACCACTTGGAATTAGATCTAGTGAATAGGAATGAGTGGAGCATAACCTGAATCCAATTGATCCAATTCTTTAGAAATAACTTGAACGGTGTGACTGCACTGAAACAGTTTCAGTGCAGTAGTTCAGCCCTGAAGATGTCCCATACAAATGGGTACGAAACGTCGGCAGATATACTAGTGACGCGGTTCCAGCCCGGAAACCCAGAAGCAGATAAAAAAAAAGTGTTTTATTTTATACTACAAAACCGAAAGTACTTAGTTGCCAACCCAATAAATGAGTACAAATATTATCAATAATAAATCATTTCTTGAAAATATCAATTTTTATAATAAATTTCACTTTTACAAGTCACATTCTCTTTGCAATTGGGGATCTTCAGTGATGAATCCAGACTTTAAGCAATGGCCGAAAGTATTAATCTCGTTACACGAAGACCCAAGAACCGTTACAGAAAAAAATTAACCGCACAACAGCCATGATCTGTTCATTTACAACCGCGATTGATATTCTGTATTTTGTGGCGAGCATTATGAATTAAGTCTATATAAAATGGTTGTTGAAACTGTATTTTTGCCTTTCCTAAACTCACTAAATGAAGAAGAAGAATGACTATACACCGTCGTGCAGAATAAAGCACCGTGCTACAATATACCCCTTGTACTCTAGCCTGGAAACTCAATCGATTTAAATCCGATCGAAAATGTACTCAACCCCAAACTCAACAATGGCAGTTCTAAAAGAAATATTCACAAACATGGCAAGAGAATGCAAAACTACAAGAAGTGGAAAAGCTTGTATTTCCAATATGGTAGATAGAATTAGTGCAGTCATTAAAGCCAAAGTATTTTTGTTAAAAAAATAATACATTTTGAGTTCAATCAAAAAGTTACGAACCAACCTACTATTATAAGATGTAATGCTTTGCCTTATTTAAGATGTCTTTATGTACAATCTATCGTTTTAACACAAAACTCAATAACTAATTTTGAGGTAATTTTAAAATATAATGAAGGGTTGGTTACTTATAGAAGTAGGAAATACATTTATAGGCCATTTTTTCTTTCCTAAAAGTAGTATTAAGGTAGTTATTTTTTATAACCATCTATAGTTCGTGGTGAAATAGATAATGTTACCTAAACATTTCAGCCCTCTATAATAGTAGACAAATGATATGGTGCCACATTCGAAAAAGTGCGAAGGATACAACTTGCTCAACACAAATTGATTTTGTTTGTTTTCGTCACGCCGCATGTGGAATCCCTATACAGATGTCTACTGATATATACAATATATACATATATATGGGAGTAGATTTTGTATTGCCTGATTTTAGTAAGTATGGTAATAGATTTGTGAAATACAAGGATGGGGCAGTATTTCCAATTTCATATTATTTGAAACTCTATTTGGTATTTACTTAAATTTTCTACTCAATCGTTTATTATATGATATAATTTCTCTTATTCGTCTCTAATATTCAATTTTTATCTTAATTTTTAGTATAGATTAAGTAATCAATATTATATGTGGAATGTTAAGCTTAATACAGTAAAACACAATATTTTATTTATTAAAAATAATTCGAAGAAATCAGTTTTAAATAAAACACTGTTCCAATGGTGGTATTTGAGCAAACATTGTAATGGCGCAGTACGACTCTTCCTTTTTATTCGATTTTATATTGATTATAACGGATCCTTTTAAAAACTTCGGGCAAACGTATCATAGTATGTCGTAATTATATATAAATATATAAATTAGTTTCACGATGGGAAATTTAATGAAAATTATATTATTTTCTGCTACTCCATCGTTAATTAAATACACAGAAATTAATTAAAAAATTTTTTTTTTCATTAAATTTCCCATCGTGAAACTAATTTATATATTTATATATAATTACGATATCATAACCGAACTGCGGGTTTTCAAATAAATATTAGATCTGTTCCATAATATGATTTATGGCGTGTTAAAGGACTCGAAGTTACACTGCCTGGTGGCTTAATTGGTAAAGCAGTCGTCTAGAAAACGGCAGATAGAGGTTCGAGTCCTTCTCCAGCGCAGAAATTTTTAATTAATTTCTGTGTATTTAATTAATGATGGAGTAGCAGAAAATAATATAATTTTCATTAAATTTCCCATGGTGAAACTAATTTATATATTTATATATAATTACGATATCATAACCGAACTGCGGGTTTTCAAATAAATATTAGATCTGTTCCATAATACGATTTATGGCGTGTTAAAGGACTCGAAGTTACACTGCCTGGTGGCTTAATTGGTAAAGCAGTCGTCTAGAAAACGGCAGATAGAGGTTCGAGTCCTTCTCCAGCGCAGAAATTTTTAATTAATTTCTGTGTATTTAATTAACGATGGAGTAGCAGAAAATAATATAATTTTCACGTATCATAGTATGATATTTATAAGTGACCGTTTTATAATTATTCTGGATTGTAGTTGCAAACAAACTATTTCACATTTCTAGTTAGTACATACAACAGACGCACACAAATACACCACACTTCTAGTTACTACAAACAACACCTTTAGTTAGTACAAATTAAGTAAACGCACACAAATACACCACACTTCTGTTTAGTACATACAACAGACGAACACCGATACATCACACTTCCAATTAGTACATACAACAGACGCACAAAAACATACCATACTTCTAGTTAGTACTTCCAACAGACGCACACAAATACACCACACTTTTATTTAGTACATAAAACAGACGCACACAAATACACGACACTTCTGTTTAGTACACACAACAGCCGCACACAAGCGTATCACACTTCTAGTTAGTACTTTCAACAGACGCACACGAATACACCACACTTTTAGTTAGTACACACAACACACACACGCCATACTTCCAGTTAGTACTTCCAATAGACGCACATAAACACACCACAATTCTAGTTATATCGTTAGAGCTTCTTTCCATAAGAAATTACATACATTGCCCAAAATAATTAACGGATATATCATCGAAATGATATTAAAAAGAGTCGAATTACCGCCATTTCTTAGCTTCATTATCATTGTATTTTAACATGTTTGATGATGTTTTAGTGTGATTGGAAAACTATCAAATGTTGCATTTTTGGTGTAGAAAAAAATGCAAAAGAATTCGATTTTGTGGAATCCCATCCAGAGATATGTCTGGGCAGCTCCATTTTCTATAAAATACAAGTGATCTGCTCTCGAGTACTTATCCCAAACCATACAGTGCATATATGCCATCACCTTCATATTGAAGTCTTTCCCGGACAAATTGTGGATTATTGCTTGTGACAGGTTTACACCAAGGTGAAGTATACCTGTTATCTTGCTGCAACGTAGATCTGAATTCGTTCTGAAGTAATACTCACCCCCATTCATTGTAACTCCCGTTAATATGCTCATTTGATCTAATTCTACGGACTATTTTGTGCTTTGCAGTAAGACTAATGTAAATAAATGGTCTTCGAACATAAGAGCAAACGATTTCTTATTATTGGCATTGATAGGAGCCTGGAAGCGGCGAGCTCACTTCAAATTTGGATTGTATTAAAAGTGTGATTTTTACCTACCAATTGTGACAGGCATCGAATGTCCTTTACTTTCATCGAGTACTTTCAGTTTCTAGAAAGCATTACGAAGTCTATAAATTACGCTTTAGCTCACTATCACTGTATTCTTCCACTCTCTAATTGAACCACACCTCTTCAAGCCTACATAGATCATGGTGTGCTTCCATTTTGAACAATACTCAAAATTGCAAAAGTTCTTTTACTACAACATGAAAAATGGACGTATAGTTCTTTTACCTTATTTTGTATTTTTCTACAATGATACCCATCAGATATGTAGATATGCCCACAAAATCAGGCTACCCGGCAGTAGTAATTTTGCATTAATTATATTGCAAATCGTCACTACTAATCACAGAGGCTAGCTTTTGGATACTGATAGAGGAAGGTGTTGAAGTGCGCTTTTGTACATTGCAGCGACTACCGCTTAACGCATGCATAAACATTTTAAGATAAATCTGTGTAGTTGTTGTCTTAGCTACACTGAAGTATTTATACTTACCATTTTAACCATATAGAATTGAATCGATCTTCTACTATTTTGATAATAAGTTGTTTTTACCTTAGTATAAGGAAACGTGAGCAACTTTACTAATAAAAAACAATTTGTGTCTGGAAATTTTATATGCTTACGAGAATCACTCTAATATCTAATTAAAATATATTACTCCTTTTATTATCGAGTAGTAAATATTTTCTTTCTTTGCCTATTCTAAAACTCCACAATACAATGTTCGGACATCGAATTTGTTTACCTTACCTGACTATCTTTCTTTATTATGTATACTGTGGAAACCAACGATACACCTAATATGTGGAATTAGTACCGGCTTCATTTTCTTAGTTATTTTCTAATTTGATGATACCCTTTTAAGTTTACTGAAAGACAATCTCTCTCTCTCAAACTCTTGGGGTTAAACTATAGTTCCGAAATATTATATTTGTGTTGTAATTTGTGATTTATATATATTTGAATTATGAAAGAGAAAAAAATAAAAATACTAATTCGAAAACATTTTCAGTTATGAGAGATGGGAAAAACGAACTAAAATCCTACAAAAAACATCGAACTTCAATTCTTCAAAAAAAAATATTTTAAGCGCAAAAATAGCGTGAAAAGAAAATAACGTAGAAAAGCACAACTAAATATTATTTAAAAAAATCAAAGAAAAATGTTTACCTGAAAAATTCTAACAATAACGCATTTCATCACGAAGTATTTTAAAAGCTTTGCTTTCTGACTTTAAAAAAGAAATCAATTTATTTTAAAATTTTGATGCTAACATGTCTAGCGTCAAATTATATACAATAACAATATAAAAGTATAGGTCTCCTTTGCACAAGAGTCATCATTTTTGCCGGTTGCTAGTAGTTCCAATACAATAATATAAGTAGTGCTAAGTAAGAACGAAACAATAAGCACCTGTTTAAGAACTATAATTTATAAATAGATTGGCGCATTATAATCTAAACAAACATGTTGTTATTCCTATTAAATGCATTTATTGTGGCACGATAAGACTATACAATATACAAGCGATATGTTGCGTTTATACATACTATTACCCCCTAGCTCGGTATGTATATGTATTAAGGGGTTAAACCCCATAATTAATCTAAATAAATAATAGAGATAATATTATTTAATAGTAACTGTTTATGTGCGTGTGGTGGTTAGTGAATTTATAACGAGCGCGTGTCCGGCTAGCTGAAGCGCAGTAATAAATGCAAATAACAAAATAAGGAGTTAATAATTAGTAATTATAATGAGCATCAAAATTCCAGGACGTTTGCCAAGCTAAAAGAAAGTTTATTGGTGGAAATAAAACAATACGATTGCCCTTAAAATTTTATTCACTTAATTTAATTCTTTAAACTTGAAAGAAAACTACTGTCTGTCGCACTGAAACTGTTTCAGTGCGATAGTACCTTATAAGTTTTTTTTGCTCAAAAAGATAGGTGACTTTATGAACCGACAATTATGAAGCTCTCCAAAAGATAGCAGAAGGTTATCGAAGAATACGGATAACATATTGTTATGAAATGATGTAAAATACATAAGCAAATAATTGTATAATATTAATTTGTGTATATAATTGTAAATGTAGTACGAAATTGTAAATAAAAATAGTATAAACATTAGAAAAATATACACAGTCGACAGCTGTAATTATGGAGCTGTTATAACGTACAGTTTGTTTATTAGTATAAGTATAAATATTTTGTAGGAATGTATCACCAAGAAATATCCAAAACTTGTTAACTATAAGTGGGGTAGTATTTCACCGCTACAACATAAGACCACCACATACAAGTTTGATCGCACGTCAAACATTATTGAACCTTGAATAGCATGTACTACCACATCCACCATACTTGTTGAACCTTGCATCTTTAGACTTTCACTTATTTCGTTCTATCAGAAAAAGCTGTGAATCAGCAGCTTATAAAGTTTTTCGCTCAAAAATATAGGTGACTTTATGAACCGATAATTATAAAGCTCTCCAAAAGATAGCGAAAGGTTATCGAAGAAAATGGACAAAATATTGTTATGAAATGATGTAATATACATAAGTAAATATTTATATCCAGAATATATTTATTTGTCACGAAGTAGAAAGTTGTAGACCTAAAAAAGGCAAAAACAGATATTATTAGTAATCAGAACTTATGTACAGGATCACTCAAAACAATGTTATATGATGTTATATTATTAACACAGATCCAGAACTACTTACAACTATAAAAACATAAAACTATATACACATGATTAGTTTAAAAGTAATGATTAGTAACTAAGTGTTAAGCCAGTTATTTTACATATATATACATATATATATATATATATATATATATATATATATATAGTTTAGTTTTTAAAACAAGACGTGAGTACGTAATATGTTAAATAAGTAATTCATTGTAAAGTTTATATGTAGATAATAATTCTTCACATACTCCAAGAGAGAAAATAAATTATAATACATTTTTAGTTATAAAAACCATTTAAAATTTAAAATATAGATGAAAAAGCAAATTATAATGACAGTGTGATATGTTAAATGAAATCTAAATTAGGAAAAATTAATATACAAAATATAATAAACAAACAATTAGTTATAAAATTAAACTCAACTATAAGAAGATAAATAGTAGCACTTGTTATTAGGCAATATTTGTTGACAAAACTAAAGAAGGAGAAGCAAAAACATATTGAGAATATGCATTACATTGATATTTGAAAAGTAACTAAAATAAGAAAACTATCTTACCAGCGATAAATTTAAATTATTTATGAGGTTTAAAACACTTTTAGTTCTGCCAAACTAATATAAAGTGTATAAAATTGAAAAAATATGTTGATAAACAAACGTGTATACATCCCAATATTGGATGTAAATAAATTCGACCCAATAGATTAATAATCTGATAGAGCAACGTTAGGAGAGGAAAACGTGCGAAAAAAGTGCGTGAAGAATTCGATTTCATTTATAAATAAAAAGTAAATGGAAACAAGCAGGTTTCGAAAAGGATATTATTTTTATTTACAACGAATAAAAGAATTGTTATGAAGGTTGATGTATTTTTTTATAAATGTATTGATGTTAACGATAATGATAATTAAATTAAAATGGATTTTTGAAAAGAAATAGATCTTGTAAGGAACAGATTATTCATATTTTTTTACAGATAAAGTTATTAAAGAGTAAGACATAATTTGAAAGTTTTTAAATTTGTTGTTTGTTTATATAAAGGTTAATTATTTGTTTTATTTTCAAGTTAATATATCTCGCGTTAAGGACTTTAGGTATTTCTCTACAATTTACATTTATTGTAATGTACATATCTAAAATGTTAACGGTATATTTATCCGAATAGGTCGGTAGCGTCTGTGCCTATCGTTGTAGTCTGCAGCGTTACTCCAACATGCATCCGTCGATACATATTTTACGTGGGAGTCATTCAAGTTTTGCATAGTGGGTCATAGAGGGCGCCACTAATCAAATGTCAATACTAAAAATTAACATTCATCTTCATTTAACTCAAATACAAAATTTGAGTGCGATACGTGTAGTGTTGAAGCTACAACGAACTGCCAAAATTGACAATTTAGTTGAAAAATGGAATTAAACCGAGAATATTTTTGCGGAAAATTTTTTTATAATTTTCGAAGACAATTATTTCAACAAGAATGCCTCGCCAAATTGGTTTCTGTTTTCGGCAATGAAGCACCGTATCAGTCAACAATTTCTCGTTGGTATGGAGAATTCAAACATGGACGGATTAGTTTCAGCGACGATTCAAGAACAGGTTCGCCAAAAACGGCAGTCGCTCACGAAAACGTCGATGCTGTGCGCAATATCGTGCAAAATCGAAATGTGACATATCGCCAAATTGAAGCATTATTAGGAATGTCGAACACCTCGATTCAAAAAATTTTGTGTTTCTCATTGTATACCGCATCTGTTTTCTGAAGAACAAAAAGCGACTAGGGTGGATTGGTGTAAAAAAACTCTAGATCGCTTCAACGCCAGAAACTCTAAAAACGTGTACAACATTGTCAATGGTGATGAATCTTATTTTGGACTTTAATTACATAGTCAGCGTTTGGTCGTGGATAAATTTCCCACGACAATTTCGCTGCGACTGCGAATGTTTCGCGTTGGTTTGGGGAAGCCTTTACTCCAAATAAACGCCAGTCGTCTGTTTGAGTGTTCCAAGATGAAGAAAACCGACAAAAGCCATGCGTTGTCGAAGTCAACAATTTCTCGTTGGTATGGAGAATTCAAACATGGACGGATTAGTTTCAGCGACGATTCAAGAACAGGTTCGCCAAAAACGGCAGTCGCTCACGAAAACGTCGATGCTGTGCGCAATATCGTGCAAAATCGATGCCAAATTGAAGCATTATTAGGAATGTCCACCTCTACAATACCGCATCTGTTTTCTGAAAACAAAAAGACTGTTATTTGTCTCGTAAATTTGTTTACCGCCGAGTCATCGCTGAGAAATCAGGTCATGTAGCAATAATTCCTCTACAAGACAAAGAACTGTTACTGCCGATTGGTATACTCGTACAACCATTTGTTTACCGCAAGTCATCGCTGAGCCTCGAAAAATCAACCCCGAGACAATTGAATTTTTAACGCAACAAAACGTCGAATTGTTGGACCATCCTCCGTACAGTCCAGACCTAAGTCCAACTGATTTCTTTACCTTTCCGAAAACCAAGAACAGACTGCGTGGTAAAGATTCCAGTCGTTAAAAGGAGCAGTCGATTCATTCAAAAACGTAATTTTGAGTTTCAACGGCTTTCAGAGTTGGTTGGAGCGCATGCAGAAGTGCATTAATCTTCGTGGAGAATACTTAAAAAAATAATGAGGTCTTTAAAATGTATCTACTGATTTATTCCAGTTTTATATGCAAAACTTAAAAGACAACCCGTGTACCAATGCGAACATTTAATACACATCGTTACTGTTGTCAAATTTAGCGCCAGCGCGACCATGTGACTTTCAAACCGCGTACCTCATCTTGAATTTTCTGGCATCCCTATATTATTGTGGAAAGGAAAAAACAACAGGATCATATGTCTTTAATATCAAACAAGTTAGCAATCGTCTTGTTTCTGTGACAGACAAATCGTGAAGAAGATGATGCGTGTTAACAAAAAAAGCTTAACGATGCATCTAAAACAATAACATTGAATACAATAATCTAAAAATTAACTTATGCAGGAGTCTTATGAAACGGTTTGGATGTTGCCGACAGGTGACATATTTAGTTTCTGATATAAGTAATATTTACAGGAGCATTTAAATTGGAGATACCTTAAAATAAGTTAAATACTTTCCATACAGTTAATAAAACTGTAAGATATTAGGATCTGTACATATCCATGTACGTGACCCAGGACACAGCGTTTAGTGGTTTCAAAGAGACAATGTAAAATGGAACAGATACTATTTAATAGAGCAGTAAGGCTTTGTTACATGGAGAGTATAATATTTACATTTTGTAATGGAGAAAATAACAATCTTAGAATGAACAAGTATACTTACGTTAATGAGAGTCATATATGTACATAAGAAGTACACAGTAGCAAAATGTTGCTCGTTTTAT